>OX453257.1:1968656-2314541 GCA_949709985.1 Luffia ferchaultella
TCGGTATATGTGACCGCCGAGCCATGCAGTCTTACACTTTGCCTTTATTATATGAAATATCAAATGAACAATTTTTTATGTGAAATAAATTCTTTAAAACTATGTAGATGGCTACGCTGTCCTCTTCAAGTGTGCAGTGTGTATACCTAAGAAGATACCATAATCTAAACTTTGTGACATCATTTGAAAAACTAAGAGGAAGGTACGAATGAACAACTTCATGCTTCCTATACTGACACAAAATTATGTGTACTCAGAACAATGGCACCTCTAACCTACTCGATTGTGGGCAAAACGGAATGGTTTTTAGCGCTACTCTACAACGATCGAGGTTCGCCCACCGCACACGCACATATGTAGGCATGCACAGTGGGTCGTCTGACTTTGACTCTCCAACAAAATTGTAACTTTGGATTTTGTTATATATAAAAATTGTCATGTTAAATGTAAACTGCTGCCCACGATTTGTTTGCGTGAACACGTTTTTCCGTATGAATCAGGTGGGGATATTTTCCCGCGGTTAAATGTGGTACATTTCGATCGCTTCAGTAGACCCCCAATTTCAGCCAGAGTGAGACATCGCCCTGGTCTCGTGAGTTTTTAGGCTACATGAATGGTCTAGGTTTGAAAAGATGCGTCTTGGGCTACAATATGGTGAATGTTTTTTGACGAAGTCAAAAACTTTTTTCAAAAATCGCAAAAATGTAGAAAAATGTCGCATTTTTTCAGTATCTTTGCCCACTAAATCGACAATTTATCGAAAACGAAAAGCGATATCGAAAAAATGAAAAAAAGCCCTCGGAGTATTGAGTTACGCTACATTTAAAAAAAAAACCGGACCTCTATCTCTTAATTCGCTTTACATAAATAAGAATAATTTGTTTTCTATAGTTTACGTGTCGTGATAGCTCGAACGCAGCTAACCTGTTTCAAATCTATAAGGCCATGTGGCTATGGTTCGAATCTGAGCGTGTACCAATGAGTTTTTCTGAATTAAGTATATTAACTATCACTGACTCCGTGCCTCGGAGAGCAGGTTAAGCAGTCGGTCCCGGCTGCTGTCAATAGATGGCGGTCGTCACAATTCGCCAACCCACATCGGAGCAGCGTGTTGGATTAAAGCTCCAAGCCCCTCATCTTGAGTGGAGGCCTAAGCCCCTACAGTGGAGTACAAAAAAGTTTGATGGAATAGAATGGTTTTTTATAGGCAACCAAATATGTAAGATTCTTTTTTTTCAAGAAATACATAGACGTATTCAATAGGATAATTCGTTACAGAGTTCTTGAGACCGCTTTCCGTCTCCATCATCAGAACAGCTCCATGTTATCATAATGTTACATTGTCACCGAAGCGAAGTTACATATGTATTCTAAATTTCAGCTGAATCGGATGTTTCGTTACAGAGGCGAATTTACCTTCGTACTTCTTAGTACTCATTTTTTATATTTCTACTTTTTGTGCGATTACGATTTTATGTAAGTACACGGTACGATCGCGATCTGTCAATGCGGCGCAAAGCAACGTGCTCTCACTATGGGGGCGAGTGGCCGGCTGCGCCCAAGCGACCGCTCGCTCGTATTCGCGCCGCTCATACTAATTTGTATGAAGATTATGAGCGTAAAAATTGGCCAAGTTTGTGATATTTTTACACAAAATAACAATATATTTATTAACAAATGAGGATTCCAAGGACTTTCTTATAGTTTTAACTTTTATTATTTCATAAAATTCGTTTCATAATTCTTGATATGGCTCAGTTATTACAATACGGGAGTGCGATTCACACGTTTTTAGTGACTTTCTGATTTTTTTACACTTATCCATAAGCATTATCTCAAATTCGAATGTTTCAAGGACAAGTGACATTCATTGGCTAGCTGTGTGATTTTTTTCAAGGTTGTGGAACATCGTTTTCTATATAATTCTCTTACATTCCCGACCCTCGATTGCCGAAAGCGGCCCTTAATCTCGATTTTAGATTCATATGACATTACAAAGCTTATGACTCCCACATTGTCATGTCTTGGCACTTTATGGACCCCCTCCCATCTTTTATGCGACCCCCCTACCTAACTAATTAACGCATTAACTAACAAATAACCCCCATACATCTACGGAGTATAAACATATATACAACCAGTAGGGTTTATATCATAAAAATAAAAAGACTGAAGTGAGTTCCGATCGTTTTTATTGCTGTTACAGCATCAATTTATGTTACAAACAAACATTATCGCTTACAATTCACTAGTGAAGAGTCAGATCTCTCACCATCATCAAACCGGTACTACAACCACTTGCACCCAACGTTACCCATCTGATTAACATTGGCGGGACATATCGTTATGAAAAAATATACATGTTTCTTGTCGCTGTTGTTGCCATATTTAAAAATAATCTTTTTTTTTAAATTCAGTGGCTCTACAAAACCACATTGAAATATTTCCATTGCGTTAAACCTAAATTAAGTACTTTCACGTTTTACTAATAATTTCACGTGGAATATACAACTATAATAGTACACGATCCCGACCTATCTTGTGAACCCCTAATTTTTTTCCCAGACGAAATATTGTTCATATACTATAAAATATATTAACAAACATTAAAGTGAATCGGCATCCTAAATTCAATGCCGGCTATTTGTAATGAAAATTGTTAAATTTTTTTTTACTATTTAGATCTGTTTTCCCGTATACAATTTTGTACCAAAAGTTATTGTATGCTCAAAAAGAAGTGTTACTTCCAAAGTAAGTATATTCTGACACCACCAAAAGTATTCTTTATTATAATATTATTGTTCTAGTGTGAAACTAAGTTTGATTTTTAGCAGAACTTATCAATATTTATAATGTTTTTATTTTTAATATTCTAATATATTTTTATTGTTATATGTTAAAATAAATATAATAATTTTATTTAAATAATAGCCTGAATTGAATTTAGGTTGTCACCCCCTTAGTAATGTTTATTAATATATTTTATAGTATAATATAAACAATATTTCACCTGGGAAAAGAAAGAGGGGTTCACAAGATAGATCGGGATCTTAGACTTAAAGACTGAATTGGAAGTCTGATTTTCTTGTCATATCAAAGTGTAACATATTGGTTTAGATTAAAGACTCAAATAAATTAGATCGTATCTATTTCTGAAACCAATTGTCACACTCCTTTTGTTACAATCATCGGGCAAATGTGACACATATATATATATATATAGTATAGAAAACTAAATATCTAAAAACTTAGGTTAATTATATTTATTGAGACTAGAGTAAATGACATTTCTTATGAACAATCTCAAGATAATACAGAATGAATAAAGTTTTTTCTTCATTTTACACTTAATGGTTGCCATTATAGAAAACAAAATTTCTCACATATATTAAGTACTATAATTATTATCTAAATACGAATATTTCGTGAATAGAAAAATTAATTTTAAAAAAAAATGTTAATCATAAATATATTGTTAATTACCACACGCGTAATCAGCCGCTGTAAAACAGACTCCATATTGTTATTAAAACGGCAAGACTCCGATACGAAGTATGCAATATTATCCCAATTGATTTTAATATTTTAAATTTAAACCTACCGATAACTACACTTTACAACACTCTGACCATACTTATAGTAATCGAAGGACAGTGATAATTTTTTTAACTCAAACATTGTACTGTTTAAATGCAACGTGACTAACCAAATTTTTGTGAAAATTCAATTATAATTGCTGCTCGGATAAGCTTCTTTCACTTAAGTAATTCCAACAATATAGACGAATCTAAATATACATATTATATTTACCGAAATGTACAACAAATACGCTACTTGTACCAATTTTTTATGAACACATGCACCGAAGGAAATATATTCAAATAGGTAATCGATAATTATATATACAAAGAGAACTCACAGTATTAAACTAAGAACAGCAGTACCCAGAAAATAGTGAATATCCATACACGGATGCCTTATGTAAGGGACAATATGAACATGATTTAAAATATAGCTTGATATTTGCGATGTACCATAGGCTGCATTTAGCACCTCTACAAAAACAACAGAAGTATTGATAGTGGCTGAATAAAAATGTTTAAAGAATATTCGCGAAAATTTTTAAGGTCTATTACCTATTTCTAGAGTTACAGAGTAGTCGTTTTCAAAGCAAGTTAACCAGTTGATGGATAGAAGGGCAATCAAAGTGAAACACCAAGCGCGAAAATCAGCAGTGCGGTGTGTACTTCTCGTATATGGACTGTACCTATATTTTTATTTCTTCAAGTGTCCAAGTTATTGTCAGTTCAGTTAGTCCAAGTTACTGAAAAACTTTATGTTCTACATACACACTTTAAATAAAGTATAATATATTAAAAGTCAAAAAAAAACATATAGTTTATGTTTATCTATCTTTGTTATAGTGAGCTCTGTGAGATTCATTCGTTATATCCAAAGAGCTGACAGTTTTCGCGCCAGGCAGCATTCAGCAAAAGTCATGATTGAGAGTCAAATTTGTCTCTTAGTCGACCTCAACAGTTATTTTATGCTTACTTTGGAAATTACGCGTGTTATTAACACCATTGCTATGTATATAGGACTATAATGTTTTTTACATAGTGGATGCATCAATATAAAATTTAATTTAAACAAAATGAACTCATTCCACAACTCCAAAATATACACAATTTGGTTACATTAATAATTTATTCTGTGGTACTATTTTCTAGGTGCTTCTGTATAATGAACAATCTTATTTGGGAGTCAGTCAATGTTCACAATGTCATGGTAGGCTTAAGAACTCAACCGTTGTCAGTCTTAAAATACGATCAGGTCACAATTTGAGAAGACTATTTTAACATTAAGAACATATTTTCAGATCTTTTTTTTTGTACGACTTATCACATGGATTCGAATCGACACTGAAGTTATTAAAAAGTGTTATACAATTTTCGTACGCACTGACCGATTCACCAATTTGTTGTAGATTTTGACTAAAATTATAAGAGATCGTATTCGTACAGTATTTTATAAGTATTAAGACATAGAAAACTGGGTTTATTAGTAGAAAAATGAAACAATCTTCGAAACAATGACAGTTCGCTAAAATTTGTATCGGTAAATATCCAATTAACTGATGATAATATCTGTACTACCCGGTTACATTGCTATTAAGATTTGACGTTTGGTAGTTGAGCTGCATCGTCCGTCAAAATGTGACCATTTTTACTATTAGTTTTAAAATTTTAAATGAAAATTTAGGTAGTGTAATAGTTTTCAAAAATCAAATAGTAATTTAATTAATATATTTCAATAACTAATTAATTAGTTAATTAAGTAATTAATTTTTATCTTCGTCTCTTTTTATTTCTAACAATAATGTGTTTTCTGCGATTAAACCATTGCAATTCTCTATTGGAATTAAAAATACGCAATGCCAAGTTTTTTTTTTATAGTATATCCTTTAATTTCCGTAATTTTACAAAGGCAACACTGCCAGCTCTGTCATTAGTGCTCAGATCCAAAACGTCCAATCTTAATAGCAAGATAATCTGGTAGTAGCGATATTTTATTCATATTTTTTGTCATTGCAAATCAACGTTCATTCCTGTGTATTAATGGGGACTAGTATTAACAAAAACAATATATAACATACAACATTTTTGATTGGAAAAAACAGTTATAATGGATGGCTATTTATTTCACGTCTTAAAAATATTAGCTACGAAAAGAATGAACTTATTACTGATTAGCGCACTGCATCTATTTAAGAAATATTTTTTATTGTCGTATCCCACATAAAATCATATAGGACTGAATTTTTATTTTCCTACCCATCGCATTTTTTTTAAATTGAAAATTGAATACAATACAAACATTTTAAACTGTCAACGCTGATTTAAGAACGATTAAAAAACATACAGAAATTTGTCAAGTTATTAGAAAGTTGAAATCCCTTCTAAAAATGAATCTAGTAAAAGATTTAGAAAATATATAATTAACATGTTTTCTAAATAAGAGGTTTTATTTATACAATTTATCTTTCGACTTATTAGTAGTAACACCTGAATTTTACACAAACACTTTACAAATAATAATAGCCAGAAATTTAAAAAAAACTTGAACCGATCCAAACTTCCAAACTAGCAACACTGTCAACATAAAAAAAAACGCAAATTCTCTCATGAAACAAATCAACAACATCCATAGTCCAAATAGCAAAAAAACGCTTAAGTCAAGATGGCGGACGCGGTAGAAATTTTGACTTTACACTCGGTCGTAGTTAGAGTTGCCTGTATACGGTTGTCTTTGGATAGACAACCTTCTTTCAACTCAGGCATCTGAGCAAAGTTGCTTAGGGGTGTAAACCGAAGCGTTGGGGTCAAGTGGGGAGGCGTCAGAGCGACGGAGTTTGGATATTCCGCCACCTGAAGTCACGGCAGGCGGTACAAACGCATCCGGCATAACAGCTAGCATCTGCGCTTTGAGCTCTTCTATCTCTTTTCCTTGTTTAGTTATCACTCCTGTGAAAAGAGAAACATATCTATATGTTAGCGAACTTATACCTCATTCCTTAAATTTTTTGTAATTATTGCATTACTTTTAGTGGGTTTGATAAGAAAATATTTTTCATGATTTGTGGGATTTCTAGTGCTGTCGCCTACATTGGTTCAATAATTTTTTGATATTCATAACAAACTGGATCAATCAATCGACGCCACAAAAAAGCATGAGAATTATCGTTTTTCCTGCTGACTGTACCGTTTGTCAAAATCAGAATGCAGATGGAAACATTCGAAAAATTATGGCTTCCCCTAATTTAACGCTATAGCTGCAATGGTTTATATAGCGGCCTTCGCTGCCCTGTCTGAAATCCCTGGTGTTACTATACTCAGTTGAATGTAGTCTAAACTTATAGAGCATGTAAAGCTTATTGAACTATACCAAAACTTAAAAAAAAATATAATGAAACATTTTCTCGGTAACCGTAACTTTGCGCCATCTGCTCACTTCAAATTCTTTGTTTAGTTTGGTAAGCTCTACATGCTCTATAAGTTTGGACTACGAACAGCCAAACACGCGGTATATTATAAAATACGGGGTTGTTCGAGTGAACGTAATTCAACTTTAATCATGTTTTCTCGGTAACCGTTAGTTTGCGCCATCTGCTAATTTGTAACTTTTTATTTAGTTCAGAAGCTTTACACACTATAAATTTGGACTATGTTGAGCCAAACAAGACATATATCAATTCGTTAAATGATTTATGGGTGTACCTTCTCTAATCTGTAGCTGCCGCTTGGCTTCGCCGAGTGCCGAAAACAGGTCCAGTTTGACCCGAGTCTCGGCCGACAGCGAGCGCTCGAGGTGCGCCGCCCTTTCTTGCAAAGCTTGTAATGCAGACGCCAAACGCGCACCAGCCCCACTTTCTTCTTGACGGAGTTCTAATGCTCGTACCTGAAGAATCAAATACAATATTCTAACGTGAAACCCGTGAGCTCCCTCATTTTGGGGGGAGGCCTAAGCCCATGGTGGGGTATAAAAAGGGCTGATAGAATGGAATGGAACATGAAACTCTCTAAGCCTTGACATACAAGACTCATTCTTGTTACTAGGAATATTTGATCACAGATGATTACGAAACGTGCAGCACCACGCTGATAGATAATTATAATTTTATTTTATTTTAAAAAGAAGTACAAAATGACATTGCTAGGTGCCACTGAAGCATTACTTTGTTATCAATGTTGTCTGTGTTGTTAATTTCGGAGAGTATCGCGTTTTTTAATCTATTTTTGTTTGTAAAATAAATTCAATAAAGCAGATATTTATAACTTTATAAAAATACTTAATATCAAACAAATTGTTAGTGTTAAAAACTTTCCGCTGACAAGCAGCTGTTACTATAACCATCGGGAATGTAGATTTAAATCCAATCAATCGACATTGACCGTAAGAACCCGCAACGCCATTGCTATTAGGGGGTAACAACTAAACGTGGAAAAATTTCCATTCAGCAAGCGTCCTGGTTCACCAGAGCGTTTGTGTGCATGTCACGAGTGACAGAGTTAAATTAATGGTGAGAGAATATGCGTGAGTAAGATACATCCATGCATCTTTCGCTGATCTGTGAACTTGATGATATTATGTCTTAACCTATGAAGTTGCCGTTCTTCAGTACTGGCCATTTCAAACAAAAAAAATTTTGATTGGCCGATTCTAAATTCAAATTAATTTTGTTTTAAAAACAAGACATTCTTTTTACAAAGTTAGTCTTTTGTTTATTTATTAGTGTTGTGTTTTCATTACATTTGAACATTTTTCATCATAATGGACACTTTAAAAATTATACAGACGTGGCATACAGAGATAATTGGAAAACAATTATTGTCATTTTACTAGTCAAACTATATTACATTCTAATTATCGTATGTAATCAATGAATGAAATTAATTAATTCATTATACATGATAAGATGTTCCCATTTCTCTGTACGTGGTATTCTCTGAAACATGTTACAGCAGCGTTAAATTTTTAATGTCTTGTAGCTATGTTGTGATGTCATGATAGTACTGCTGCAGAAATTTCAACAAATTCTTTGACAATCTTTCAATTTAACGTTACGTTACTTAAACAATTCTGAAAGATCGTGTAACAGATAGAAATATGAAGGAGAAATGTCAGGGCCATATATACGATGGGTGTATTTGTTACATTTCCCAGGCACTCACTCAATTTTTTCTGTGTGGCTAAAGATATCTGTTATCTGGTGTTATGATGAAAAACGTTCATCAGCTCAAGCAGTTTTGTCTCAATTGCTTGCTATAATTTCATCAACTGTTGACAACAGAGCTTAGAATCGATGATTTTCCCCAGCTGCAAAAGTTCATAATGAAATATACTTTACTAATCCCACTACAGACACAACATAATATTTTGTATTATACCGGGTTTCGCCACTGTTCGTAGGGTTTGTGATTAATGATTTAAATAACTATTCTAATTTGATAGTTGTTATTCAGAAATGTTAAATCATTAGATATACTAGGCTAAGCACATTTTGAGGGTTCGTAAAGAAAATAGGACCTGTTCGGTGGCTGCGGCGAGATCCCTCTGCAACTGGGAAGCGGCGTCCCTCGCCCGCTGCAACTCACGGCGCAGTCCCAACGCCTCACCCTCGGCGGCCGCGCGACGGGATCGACACCACTCGCTGTCGCATTCGCTCGTCCTATTTAACATTCATACAAATACTTGATTCTTATATCAAAGTACAGGGTTTTTTTTTTGGTCATGAATCATCTCGGATATGGCGGGGCGTAAAAATATATTGAAAGGTTGAAAAAATATTCGAAAATTCTCCAAATAAATTCGAAAATAAACTGTAATATTGACTGAAACAAATCCAATGTACAAATGAGTAAACAAACCAGCTCTATCGATACGTTAGTATTCCTTATTTTACGTCTCGTTCGACAGTAAAGGCGCAGCCTGTGTGATCAACGATAACAAATTACATAAATATTGATAGTCAAATCAAAGTACTTGAGGCGCGCGGCCCTGAGTAAGTAAGTCACCTTCGGTACTAACGCCGCGCCGGTTTACGTATATTTAGCGCGAGACACGTGTAGGGATGTCGACATAACATAGCAACGAACAAATATCTTTTTTGTTCGTAGATTGGCATATATGTCAAATCTATTAGGTCAATGGCGATTTTAAATCTATTATACATACACGTAAACTTCTGTGACATTTTACTACCTTTGTTTTTAAATTAATAAACCTTTTTTGTCCGCTTTCCCGACGCTCGCGGTAATAATCGTCGGCAAGCGTCCTCTGCGCCCCCCCCCCCCCGCACCACTTCTTCCCATTTGTAACGCCTATTTATCGTGAAGATGTTCTACTTATAGAATCTTAATCTACTTGGGTAAGTGAGTCGTGATAGCCCATAGCGCAACGAACCTGTCTCAAATTGATAAGGCCCCATAGGGCCATGGTTCGAATCCGGGCGTGTACCAATGAGTTTTTCTGACTCAAGTATAACTATCACTGACTCCGTGCTTCGAAGGACACGTTAAGCAGTCGGCCCCGGACGCTGTCAATAGATGGCGGTCGTTACAGTCCCCAACCCGCAGTGGAGCAGCGTGGTGGATTTAAGCTCCAAGCCCCCCTCCTCACCCTGGGGGAGGCCAAAGCCCCTGCAGTGGGGTAAAACTGGGCTGATGAAGTGAAGTTGGTAAATATACATAAAGTTGATCTGTCCATTTGTTAGTTTATATAACAAACACGCGTCACTGATATATAAATTCAGCAAAATAATAATGTAAACCGACTTGCGCTGCCTGTTCAACTGCTGTGCACGCTGTAGCTGCTGTTCGGCTGTGGTGCGCGCACGCCGTTCCTCGCCGAGACGCCGCTCGAGCGCCGCACGCTCCGTGCCACGCCACGTCGACAATCTACATGAACATTCAATATTTATTTCATACTAGCTGACCCGGCGAACTTCGTACCGTCTCAGAACTCAGAACAGTTTAAAACGTATATGTGTTGTAGCCCCACCCCTCCCTGGTAGCCCATAACCACAATCCTTATCTAAGAACTTGCTTTTATGTGATATCTATGTAATGCGAAAAACCACGCTAAAATCCTCCCAACCTTTTTAGAGAAACATATCCATTGCAGTGCCCCCTGGTGGCTCATGACCGCAAACTTTATCGAAGAATACGCTCTTTGGTGATATGTTTATAACGCAAAACGCAGTGTAGAAATCCTCCCAGCAATTTTTGAGAGACGTATTTATTGCAACGCCCATTGGTGGCTCACAGCCGCAATCCTTATTTAAGAATCTGCTATTAGATGATATCTATGTACACAAAAACCGCGTCAAGATCCTCAAAGCTGTTTTAGAAAAATATATGAAATGCGAGCATTTCATGAAATTCTCGAGCATTTCATGATAATAATAATAATACATGGGATGTAGGCAATTCTATGATAAGGCCACGACATATGCATCACTAAAGACGTTTGAGTAATGTCAATATGAATACCGTATTAAGAAACTGCACTCAGACCGGTACTAATAGTATGTACTTAATCTTGGCATCTGTCATAAGAGCAGTCTTAATTAACACTTCTAATTTAGTCAAACAGTCAATAGTCAAATTGCCGACTGATTGGGCGAGTGGTTAGTTAGTTAGACCTTAACTGCGGAGCCAAGGATCGCGGGTTCGATTCCTGCTCGGGACAAATATTTGTGTGGATGAACATGTTTATTTCGTTCCGGGTCTGGGTGTAAAATATTTATATATGTACATATTATTAAAAAAAAGAATATTCAAGTATGTATATCAGTTGTCTAGTAACCCATAACACAAGCATAATACTTGCTTACTTTGGGACTAGATAGCGCTGTGTGAGATGTCCTATGTATTATTATTATTACTATATATTATTAGTATAAATACGTTTATTTCGTAGTTATGTAACATAATCTTGAAATACGTCACAAGAGTGAATTTATTATTTTGTGGAAGAACATCACCACAAAGGCGCATTCAAAAAGTGCTGGTTCTTCTCAGAAGAATACGCAAGAAACCGAGGGGCGCTCCTTCTAACAAAATTATAAACAATATTTTTTACAATAAGTGCTCAAAGATTAATATTATTAAAAGAAACCGATAGGCGAGGGGTTACTCCCGTAGATTTTTATCATCTAAGTAGTAGTTTATGTATCACTTAAGCGTTGAATGACAACAAACGACAATCCACATACCTAGATAAAAACAAGAGACAACATTGCATTCCATTTTGGAAATTGCAGCATAGTATATATTTTATTTATGTAAATAATTATAGAAAAATTTAAAACCACTGCTCACCCTTTTATTATTAAATTAATTTATTTGAGTACAAAGAGGACATTTAAATGATAGTTTTTGTAGTGGTTTTGATTTTATTTATGTATTATATAAATTCGGTATAATTTGAGTAACTAGCTGTACTTCAAGCGGTGTTAGGTGAATGTACTCAAGATATGTCTATTATATTATCACATCTTAAGATGAGTATTATGTTTCAAGAATGAAATCATTTCAAACTCGTTTCCAAGAGCGTTTTGAGATAAAAGTATTAATGTCGGCCTCAGGTCTCAAAATCGATTTTGAGCGCGCTATGAGATGCAGAGTATGAGTTGATATAGTTATGATTGATATCTGAGATGACAACTAACTTATGCTGTAACGCGGCGTGTGCGTGCCGTAACTGCTGATGGTCGGCCCGGCGTTGTCTCTCTGCTGCAGCGGCGGCGGCTAGCGTTCGTCTCGCTTCCGCTTCGCTCGCTTTAGCTGTGACCAGCTCGGCTTTCACTCGTTTTAACTCTTCTGCACATTCACGAGCTTCGCGCTGTCGAAAAATAAGTATTTTTTCTAAGTTTGTATTAGTTTTTATTGTGATACACATTATCAATATCAGTGGAAGAAGAAGAAAAGGAAATAAACACAAGTTAAAACAACAAATAGGTAAAATTTTTGACTACCAGTTTGCTACTTCCAAATCTATAAAATTAATATTTGCTAATAATAATTTATTTGTGAATTTTTGTATGACTTTTTTTGGCACTGAATACAATACAAATGCTCAAATGACATGTTTTTGTAAGATTGTATACCAAATTGCAAAAAAATATGTACATATTTACATACATCAGTGTTAAACATGGTCCATACAAAAAAAAAACAATGCATTGGATAACAAAAACACAGTTCACGAAATTACAGTGACTGGATGTAACTAAAAAATATTTGAATTATCAAAAAATTATGTTATAACGGTGAAATTCTAAAAGCAGAAAGTATATTCTTGTAATGTAACCCAACCCGCAGTGGAGCAGCATGGTGGACTTAAGCTCCAAGCCCCCCTCCTCACCCTGGGGGAGGCCTAAGCCCCTGCAGTGGGGTAAAAATAGGCTGATGATGATGATGATGATATTCTTGTAATATGGAATTTAGACCATTATTTTTATTTTCCTTCACTTTCCTGAATAGATCACACCCTGTACTATAGACAAGAAGTTTTTGTCCTTGGATGAAATCAAACATAGCGTGACGTTTTTGCGTAAAAGCACATCGCCAATTGGAAGACATTAGGTCGTCAACTGTTATGTATGGACGGAGTGATTCAAGAGGAAGGTTTACGTGCATAATTTATTAATTTTTTGTGGAATTTAGTTGAAATATGACGATTATTGTTGAAGTAGTCGGAAAAAAATCAAGCCGGCTGGGAGCTTTCATCAAAAACGCTGCCTAATCCCTTTAAGACATAACAAAATAATGTATGGAGGAATTGTGTCTTTATTATAACACTAAAGAAAAGTCCGCGATGGCATATGTCTATCTTTTATGGATAGCTTACTATACCTATTTTTATGTTTAATAAAATGGTGTCAAATGATGAGGTAATTGAAAAGCAATTTATATGAATACAGTATTAATCCTTATCAAATTAAATACGTTATTTACCTTTAGCATGTCATGTACATTATGATTACACTTTACACCATACAATTTAAATTAATATCTTAGAAATTATCGTGAAATAAAGACTATCGCGCGACAGCGGCCGGGCGTTACGCCGAGCGTCGTCCCTATACTGATGCGACATTAGCGACACGTGTGGTTAGGCAGAAGTTATCAATGTCGTATATACTTAAAAAAATATTTTAGTTTGTTTTTATATATGTATTCTTTACTTTTACAAATATTTACAGAATTGGAAATAAAATACATTAATAATACTCCAAGTAGGATGAAATCACGTTACATATAAATCTAATTAAATCTCATCCACATGTTCGACGCAACAAGCTGATAAGACACTACGACAGAAAAAAACACTATGGCTTATATGCTCTGCTACCCGTGCGAAGCCGGGGCGGGTCGCTAGTCTATCTATTAAATAATGTTAGTAACATCCAAAACATACATCTAATAATATGTGCGAACAAGTACACAAGCGCGATATCAGTTTGTGACTTTGTTAAGGAATAAAGTATAAATAGGTACAACTTAAAACGGCATTTTCGTGCATCCATAAATACCTGGACCTCAAGTTCTTAACAATATAGAATAAAATATCTTACCAGTTCTCGCTCGCGCTCCCTCTCTTTTTCTTTATTTAAATTACTTTCCTTAGAACATTTTACATTTTCTCTTGTATTTTCTAATTCTTTATCTTTCACTAATTGTTCTTTTACTGGAAAAGATTAATTTAATTATTAATGGTAATAGTTTGAAATAACTGCAAAAAAATGTGACATCAAATTGATAAAACAAACTGAATCGCAATTTAGGCAAATATTTAAAAAAATACATTATTTATCTATTCATTTTCTCTGTTTAAATAGTGAATTTATATAGTCATCAACACTGCGTTCAAATTGCAATATATTTAAAAAAATTGTGAAGAAATTCTTTTGATATCAAGACATGCAAATTACTTCTTTCATCATCATTGTATCACTTACTACACATAAAAGAGACATAAAACTTACTCTGTTCTGTACTCTTATTATGACTATCATTAGACTCTTTGTCTTTATCCTTCTCTTTATTTTTATTTCTCTTTTTATCTTCTTTCTGCGTTACGGTCTCTTTTTCTTTCTTTTCACATTTCAAAGTTGATTTTGACGTGCCTGTAATGCGAACGCAAAAGCTTTAAAAATTTGGTTTGTTCTCTGGTTACATTCTATTCACAGCACTGGGGTGTACCAAGTGGAAATAGCGTCTAGAGGGTGCATAGAAGTTCCACCCCTTCGTAAATTATCTAAATGCTAAAAAAAAACTTTAAATTAAAAAAAAAATGAGCCATCACAGCACACTTGGTAGAAGTGAAATATCAAAATCATACGATATTGGAAGAATGTAAAATATAAGTATGGAAAACGAAAAGAAAATACTTCAAATTTTAGTTAAATCTGTTGTCTCATCAGTTAATGTTGGGTTCTGTTATCCACCTTCCAGCTCCATCATCAGACCGTCGTCGTCACCATGTGCTATAGAAAGTGCTCATGAAGACAAATGTACCATATAACGCACGGATGATCTTTGGCGCTGTGAAGTTATTTACAAGAAGCGTCGCAGTAGCAATAGGACCGCGGCAAATGAGAGGTCGGCTAGCTCGCGCTACTAACCGCGGGCACGGCATCCGCCTCCCACTACCACCTCTTGCTGCCCGCAAGGCTGTACCCGCGCAGTGAGTTATTCACAGGCAACAAACAGCATAATATAGCAGTTAGTTTATGCTTCATATCTATGTGAGTTCGTTATGCCTCACTGCAGGGGCTTAGGCCTCTCCGTGGGATCAGGGTGCTTGAGCTTAATCCACTACGTTACTCCAGTGCGGGTTAGTGGAGTTTAACGACTGCCATCTATCAGTGGCAACCGGGACCGACACACAGCTTAACTTGCTCTCCGTGGCACAGAGTCAATGGTAGTTATGGACACCTAATATAAGCCAAGGCAAACTTCTTGAGCTATCGAGAATCGAATTAATTAGCGTTGCAGTGACTAAAAATGTTAAAGCTATCAGCGGGGCTAGAGCAGATCTAGCGACTCCCGTGAAACTAGACTCGCGTTAAATTCAGAATATTCAAGATGTTTGGTGTTGTACACATAACCTTATTGGATGATATTATATCGGTTTTCTCTTGAGTCCACATACCTTTTCCATCGTGTCGTCGTTCATCTTCGTCCTGATGCGCTGGTGGCTCGCCGTTGGCCAGCACAACCGGTGTCTGCGTGCCGGTACTGCCCGTCACACGCCATTCACGCTCTTTACTTACGAGATTCTGTGACTGTTTTTCTACCTGTCAACAATTTGGATTAAATATTTTTTATTCTTATTCTTCACTAGCGACTGTCCGCGACTTTCTGTGGTTTTGCTACAGTACTTTAAAGTTTCTACAATTTCGAAAGTTTACGCAGGAACCCTAAATATTTCCAGAATTAAAAGACTAAACGGTTCAGCCATTTCAGAAACTAACCCAAACCAGTCAGACACTTGGATTTTGTATATACCTGGTGTTGGGCTGAACGTAAGCTCCACTTATTGAGCGTGTAGAGCTTACCAAACTAAACAAAACGTAAAAAAAATAACATTAGTTTGCGCAATCTGCTCACTCGAAATTTTTTTTTAGTTCGGTAAGCTCTACACGGTCTATAAGTTTGGACTACGTTTAACCGAACAAGCAGCACATTACATACAGGGAGTTTAGTCAACGTTCAGTAAACATAGTCCACATTTAAACATGTTTTTCTCAGTAACCGTTAGTTTGCGCTATCTGTTCACTTGAAACTTTTTGTTTAGTTCGGTAAGCTCTACATGCGCTATAAGTTTGGACTACGTTCAGCCTAACACCCGGTGTGCCTGGTGCGCGCTTGAATGGTGTCTATGTGTAAGGGATATAGGGATATAATCATGTCTATACTCCGTAAATGGGTGGCTTTCGCTCGCGGTTCAATCCACGTTAATATACAGACATTCCTATACAGCTCGCCCTAAACGAGTTGCGTCGCAGTAGGAAAAATGGTCGGTCGATTTCGGTCGAAAGCGGGATCCGCACCAGTGTAAAACACAGCGCGCAACTTCACACATTCACAGCGCCTAGAAGTTTGGCGCCAGCTGTACCTGTCTTTACCTTTTTCCGTTCCTGAAGTTTTTCTAATTTGATGAATCTTTACTTGTATTCCATAATTTTTTCATCATAACAAACCGCAAGCTACACGCAAAAACTCATACATACACCGCTACACATTGGCTGGTCAAACAGCCCGCCTCGCGCCTCACCCACCAATCGAATTTAAGTGATTATTTAACATATATAAACTTTACTAACTTTACTATTAATTTGTATAGCACTGTGGTCATGATGGCAAGTTCCGTTGGGTTCTGCCTTCTTTTCGCGCTCTTTCTCCGATTTCTTGCTCTTCGCTGTTGTATTATGTACAGCTGAGCCATTCATATGTTTATGCTCCATCTCACTCTTGTCTATGGAGCCATTTGAGACAGATATACTCTTTTCACACTCTTTTGTTGTGACAGTTGCTGTGGAAGTTAGATTCTAAAAAAAAATACATTATTACTTCACACACTGGTATAGTTTTTTAACAATAGCAAATTATATAAAATTTATATTTTATATAATTTGCTATAATTTAAATAATATAAATATACTAACTTAAACTTATAATTTTATGTAATTAAAGACAGATTTAATTATATAACTTGGTTGACTTCACAGTGAGAATATGGCATTTCAGTTTTTTTTTTAATTTTATGTTGACATAACAAATATTTATGATAAAAGATTTTTCACAATAATTCTACACATTGTTAAAAATATTAATTTATTTAATACTGGTTTTTTTACTTATTTAACTTTATAAAACAGAGGAAAAACTACTAACAGTTTCTAATGCACTCTCCGGCAGTGCTTGACGCATAAGCTGGTAATAGAATTCATTTTCTTGCTGCACGCGTCTCTGCCTTCTTAATCGCAGCCGGTACCCCACATAAGATTTGACTCCAAAACCTAAAGTGACAGCTGGGTACCCTACACAATGTGCTGCAAGCGGTCTGCATAGTTCTAACCCACCGCCAGCTATACCACCTCCACGGTCAGCAGCTCTTACTGCGCCCTCTACATACACTATCGCACAGCATAACACTACGGTGGGTAGACAAACACCTTTATCTGCCACTACAAAAAAAAAGTAATGTCAACTCTGAAAATAATTTTACTGTACGGGTCGACACAACTTAAAACACCATCAGACATCTTTGTAATTTGTGACAAAAAGTCGATCGACGCCGAACTATTATAAGACGATAAATGTTTGAAGTTTATAACCAATAGAATTTCAGCCTTACAGCTCAAGGACAAAGACTAGTATAGCTTGTACTAAATGGTATCCAATAACAAAGACTAGTATAGCTTGTACCAAATTGTATCCAAAGACAAAAACTAGGATAACTTGTACCAAATTGTATCCAAGGACAAATACTAGTATAGCTATTATTTTATTTATTTATTATTAAATTGTATCCAAAGACAAAAACTAGGATAACTTGTACCAAATTGTATCCAAGGACAAACACTAGAATACCTTGTATCAAATTGTATCCAAGGACAAATACTAGGATAGCTTGTACCAAATTGTATCCAAAGACATGAATAAATAAATAAATAAAGACTAGGATACCTTGTACCAAATTGTATCGTCTCATAATAGTTAAGCATCGTTCAAGTTTCTGTCTCAAATTACAAAGATGTCTGATGGCATTTTAAGTTGTGTCTACCTGTATACTGTTATATACAAACATAAAATAATATTAATTTCACTTTTTAATAAACAATATCATTATTCTGCATTATATTTATAATTTTAATACACTATTAGGTACTTAGGAGGTAAACTGGTGATAACAGCCGAATTTCTTTTTTTGTTAATTTTGTGAAATTTGTTAATGAAAATTGCTTAAAACAAATTTAGATTCAAAATATTTTTTTGTAAAATTATATAAAATTGCCTAAACTTGTATTTTGATTAAGATAAAGTAAACATAAAATGATGCACACATACTGTAAACATTTTTTAAATCCGAATTTAAATTTATATATTATAGCATCAATATTTGGATTTTTAGCATTATGCAAAAATTCAACTTTGTATGTGAAATAGTCTCAATGATTGGTTGTGCAATAAGAGACACACATTGAAGATATACCAAGTTATTTCAACAGTAGTCACTTTCTAAAGCAGTAGTAACTTTCTCGGTGCCCAGCATATTGATGCGTAGGCACACATGCCTTGTTGGACCCTATGTGTTAATAAAGAATTGGATTCGAGGAAGATTCATTTCATTGATTTTTGTATAAAAAGTAAATAATCTATATCATCTATTATCTATTTCACCAATGTGTGAAACAATGACACTAAGGTATAATATGATATATAGCTTCTTTTTATTCATGGCTCCAAAATTTTATTTGTATAGGTGCTATTTCCTTTGTCTTTAATATAACATATCAGCCCATTAGGCCCCACTACAGGAGCTTAAGCCTCCCCTCGGGATGAGGGTGCTTGGAGATTAATCCAATCCACTGCTCCAGTGCGGGTTGGTGGATTTTAACGACTGTCATCTGATGACCTACTATCTGATTATATATTTTTTGTTTATTAATTTATCTGACGATGGCAATCGGGGCCGATGGCTGAATATGCTGTCCAAGGCACGGAGTCAGAAAGTACTTAATGTACTTAAGTCTGAAAAAACTCATTGGTACATGCCAGTTTCTGGGATTCGAACCACAACCTTCTAAACAAGAAGCAGGTTCGCCACCACTCGGCTATCATTATCAAATTTAATACATCATAGAGCATTTACCAAAGTATTCAACATATATAATTTAATACAAGAATGTAACAAAATAAACTTACCTGTATACCATACATACTGTACCCATACATAGGTACTGGCAGCAAAGAATATCCATTGGATAGGTATAAAGAAGAAACATATCAAATCTGATGTGAGCGCAATGCATATGAAGAAAACTGAAAATGCCTGAAAGAAAAATTGCATTAAGTAAATAATTTAGGTTCATAACTACATTACATGATCTATTTTTGCTTTTATTTCTATATGTATGTAATGTATTGCTATGGACAGGTTTTAATGTTATCATTTTATTATTAAGAATTTACCTTGTCAAAAGATGATCCAAAACCAAGTTATTTATAAAAAATGTGTATTTACTTTGTTTATATGTGTATAAATAAATTTATTTATAACATCATGCTCTTCAAGATGATGATTATTGGGTGGTGATGTTTTTTTTACTATTTAAATAGATCTACAGCGAGTTGAGATCATATTCAATGTTCATTTTTTATTAATAAGGAAAGATAAAAGATAGCTCTTAACAATGGTGCCTGACGAAAAATTTTAACGTATATTTCCTCCGACAGAAAATATTTTTTAACATAAATACAAAAAAAATATAGGGCTTCTTGGTTGCTCATAATTCTACTCAGTTTCACTCCTTGCATTGATACACACAAAACCTAACCTAACTTAACCTTTTTTTGGACCACAGTGGACCAACAATCTATCTCAGTTGAATTTGCAATTGATCATTGATATTATGAACATGATTTACATCAGGCGCCATTGGAAAACAGAAGCAAATGCTATATTTATAAATATATATATTTTATGAAAGTGTATTATCCCCAACTTCAAAGCAGTGTATATATACTCACAAGTCCCTGATACTTAAAAGAGTCATAAACTGATCTCAACATCATCCAGAACGGCCACAAGAACTCGAATCTGAATTCTAGCATGTAATCAGCAATGACCACAGTCGCCCACACCATCACAAATTTCAGGTACAACATGGAACTGCAACAATAAATGAGACATAAAGCACCACATTAATTAAGTCCAGAAGAAATAATAGAAACAAAACTTTAAGCTGTACGATCTACTATTGCATTTCATTGTTATGTGAACAGATGGTGTTTTTATATTTTCAAGATTCACTGGCTATCTGAACTTAACATTTATTTCGGTCACGTAAAGTAGGTATTGGTGATAACTAGTAACTACAGCACAAACATTATTTTTTTCCAAATATTATTGAGCTACACTCACTTTCCATACATTCCCTCGGTAATTTTCGTGCGCTTTATGGGGCGCCGCATTTTGCCAGTTTCGGCATTCCGCCTCTTCATATTTTTACTTCCAGTGTGTTGATTGCAAATATAGGCTGCCCCTTCACAATAATTGTTTATGATTAAACATATAAAATAACAATGCTGATAATAAAATTATGTTTTGTTGTCAACTTAGCCTCAGAATTTACGAGCGAGATGAAATATTGGCAAGCAATCCTTCTGCGTTCCTCACTCACCATCACTCACTATCACTCACTATCTATCACAGAATTTAAAGAGTTTAACTATCTATCACTATCAGTGTCGCCAGGTTTTGAAATGCGATTAACTACAACTACATACATGGGTTAAAAAACACTAAAAAGTATGTTTGTTCAGATGAAAATAATTAATTAATAATATTTTTAATTCTTCGGTTCTCCTGCAATTAGGTAGTTCTTCTTCTTCCGCGACACTTATAAAATGACCTGCTAAGGTACTCAATGTATTTCATTAATTACAATTAATTAGATTACAAAAATTGGAATGGTCATATTATACCTGTTTATGATGTGACCATATAATTTAATTGGATAACATAACTGATAAAAGATTAATCCGTCTGTCTGAGAGAAATAATTTAAGGTCTTCTTTTTCTTCTTAATTATGGCGTTTTCTGTTTATACCAATTTCGGCAGTCTGGCGATATTTTGAAAAAAGTTCCATAATAACCGTACTACGCTGCCTATTCTTGTTACTTTTTATTAAAAATACGAACATAATACTCCACTCTGATGAAATTGCTTTAAATGCAGAGAACGCCATAACTAAGAAAACAAAAAGAAAAAGAAGAATATAGACCTATATAAAAAAAACAACAGAGTGTGCGTGCTTGAGTCAGCGTTGCTACAGAAAAAAAAAGTCGAGGGAGAGGCACCTTGAGTACTCATTTGCCTTTTTTCAGTGTGCTTATTGTGCGTGTATGCCGTGCATGTGATACATTTTCTTTCTTTGATTTGAATTAGTGTAAAACATAAACTAATGGTGGCCGAAATTGTATGTATTTACACTACGGCAGTATTGAAAATATTACATTATGCGACGCTGATCACATCTATAACTTATACACCTTAAACTACACTACCGACCACCACAGACTGACCACTATTGTCTATTGCTCAAAGGCTAAAACGCTATCGCCGTGAAAAAAAACTGCGACAACCAGTTTTTTCGGGATTTCGAGTTTTGACATTTCATAAGGTACTTATTGGATTTGATAATATTCGATAGTCAATTGCCCGTCAATCAACCGACAACAAATATTGTCAAAGTTGGTCAAAAGTTTTAAAAAAGAAATTACCTTTTTTCACCTTTTTTTAGATTATTTCCATTTTCTTAGAGTAATATTGATATCTTTCTTCCTATGTTTTTAGCGCTGAAATTCGTTTCAGTTTATGGTTTTTTGTTTTAATTTGTGTCAAAATTCCTGCCCATCCATCGTATACCTTTGGCGTCAAAGTCCTTCTTCCTCAGAATAGCTCTTATTGGCTAATAGAATCGCTCCTGCTGTTGAGGAGGAGTTCCTGCTGAATTCCTGCTGAGCACAGACTGCTGAGTTCGATGATGACGGACGTAAATAGATGTATTTGTTCCGTTAAACAATATTTAACTTCACAGTTCATGTACACTGACGATGAATGGTTATCAAGGTATGTAAATATTTGTGGTTGATTTTCATGAGAAACATGAGTACCTATTCAACGCATATACATTGGTCATATCAAAATTTTATTGTACAATATTCAGAGTAAACAAACTGTTATTTCGTATAATCTAAAACATTTAAAATTAGGAATGCCATAAAACAAAAAGATAGATAATTTAATGATTCTGAATTCATTGATCTCCTAAAATATACAATTGTTTTAGCTGTGTTGAGTTTCTGCTAGAAAACAATACAAGTAATCACAGTGAGTCAGAAATACAAAACCTAGCTAAAGAACAGTGGTTTTTAAATGATCTAAAAGACATATGCCCAGGTTCCTTACCTAAAAATTTAAAAAATATCACTAAAACTGAATTATTGGGAATGTTTATTCTACAAGTTAACTCTGCAATTGACATTGGTAAGTTTTTTTTTATTTACATGATTAATACCTATCACCATTTGTGTTTATTTAAAGTTGTTTAATTTTTAGGGACACCAGCATTTCAACAATATTTGAAACTCCAAAAGATTAACACTGAGAACATAGATGCCACAACAAAGTTTGAAGACAAAGTGCCTTCTAACAGGTGTTGTCTTAATAAATAATTTTATTTTTGTAATATATGATTAGTCTGGATTAAAAAACTATGAAGTAGAAATACATTGTTAGAATTTAAGTTATAAATTGTTAATACATAATAACACAGCAGGTGAGATTTTGCTGATATGCAAAATTCTTATTCCTGTATTTCAATGTTTATTTGGTTTATATGCATATCATTGTTCAAATATCCAATTAAGAAACTGGTATGGGTTTCTAAAACTACCACTTTAAAGGTGTCAATAATAATTTAGGGAAAGGTGCGGCGAGGACAAAAAACCAACTTTCAGAATTTTTAGAAAAGCAGAAAAACCAAAAATAAAATGTTTAATAATAATACCTGGGACATCCCACACAGTGCCATCTAGTGTTAAAGTAATCAAGCATTATGCTTGTATTATGGGTACTATATAGACAACTGATGTACTTGCATACAAAAATATTCTTTTGGTCTGAATAGACCTTTGATTCTGTAGTTAGGGTCATTAACCACTTGTTAGTCAATGTACCTGTTACAAAGGTAATACTGTCATTAAAAGTAACATAACATTACTTTTACTATGTTCATCTTCTGGGTAGCTCGTTGCTCTGTTCTGCTTTGCTCCTTGTATTTATTTAGACAAACCTAACCTAATCTAATCTTCGAAATGGTGCACCATCAACTTATCATGTCAGGCTTTTAAATGGATCAAAAAGCTTATCGGTGGCTTGCCACATTCTTCTAAAACCGACCCTGGATAATAGATATTTAAACAGATATTAAATGGTAGTTTTGGAAATCCAACCCACCTTTTTGTATAGCAATGCTTATATGTTGCCCAAGATAAGCGCCAGCCCTCCAGTCACCCGAGGGGCTGATAGATCTTGTAAAAACTGAGAGACCTCTTACTCCTCACCACCCCAGGTTCTCGATCCCAAATAGCACAAATATCTAGCTGCTCCCCAAGGTAGCGTACTTGCATCGTTTCTGATATTCGACAGTGTTCGCTGCAGCGTCAGCGACTGCTGAAATCGCCTGGATGTGTGACGCTGCCAGCTTATTAACGCAAGTGTGTCCCACACTAGCGACCTCCCCTTATTCCAAGGAATGAAGATTATGCCGTCCGGCCTCTTGCCTTCGTCACATACAATACCATTTGGCTCGAACAAAGCCAGCATGCCGACAAAGGCAAGGGCTTGACGGATAATGTTAATGCAAGCATGGCGGGACAAGCAGTCAGCACTTCGAGAACAGCTGAGGCCATGATGACCATGAGGGTTGATGTTACTGCCGCACCTGCACTGATGGGCATATGTTCCCTAATTAATAGATGGAATTATCTGTAGCCAATAACCCAATTCTTTTTCGGGAACAGCAAAAAGACGAGCACACTCTGCAGAAGTATTTGTGATAGCAAAAAGATTATTTTGCACAAGTTTGCAAAGCGGTTTGTCTTATTGCCTTTTCAAATTTAGGATTAATAGTATATGTTGGTTACTATTTATTCATAATATAATATAATATGTAATAATATGTTTATTTTTATTGTTTAGCCAATACTATCACCTGTTTCAACATTATTCTTTAATAACACAGCACAACGGTGTTGAAAGTGCCTGTAGTTAGTCTAAATTAATTATTTATCACTTTTTGTTGTTTCTACTTTTCAGAATGATAAAACTCTACCTAACAGATGGAGTTCAGGATATAAGTGCAATAGAATACAAACCTATGAGAAATTTAAGCTCTGATATTACACCAGGATGTAAAATACTTATAAAAGGTAATTTTTTGTTTTTTCAATGTCCAATGCATATTAATATTTTTGATAATTTATATAATATATATATTTAATATTAAGAGAACACTTACACTAATCATACTCTCTCTACATTTCTTTGCTATGCATGTAAAAAAATGACATGATACATTTTTACATCCAAGGAATATAGGTATCCATTATTATATGGTTTGAAAGAACTTAAAGAGCAAAACTATATGACACATATTTTTACTTAATGTAAAAAATACCATTTTAGGTCCAATTATTTGCCGAAGAGGTGTCCTTCTGCTAACAGAAGATAAAATACAGTTTCTGGGTGGTGAAGTTCAAGAGATAGCTATTTCTAACTCTTTACCGGGTTTACTATCAACAAAGCTTGGAGTTACCATAAGTCAAGGTACACATTTTTTAATTTATTTTTTAATGATATAAACGGTATTGTACTTATTTTTATAAATAGTGTTACATATTTCTTTAGAATTCAAACAAAATTTCAAATATACCAATCAGTATTTAGTCCAAGATCCCAGAGCGATCTGACATAACTTATTTTCAAAACCATAGACCTTTCGGTTTTAAGTAGTCTCTATATGTACTTTTAACACCTGCATGCTTGTGGAGTTCGCTCGGTGACACCCAGGCAGGTACCAGGTGAGAAAGGTAACTAAAAATCAGAGTTATTTTACTTAAATTTGTATGACTGATTTTTAAATATATTTTGTAGAATGTTATTCTGAAGTAAAATTAAAAGTGTCGGACGCTTTCCACGGGCTAGAACTTTTGTCAGACGCTTTAAAGCTCTACAAAAAATAATTGAACTTTACTTATTTTTAAATGTCTGATTTTTAAATATGTTATTAAGATAACTATTACAAAGTTAATTTAATCAGTCAGACAAACTAATGACCAAACATCTCCTAAACACAAAAATTATTCAACCATGAGTATGAGCGCGAGAGCACTATGCTACTTAGAACCGAAAGTTCTATGCTTTTGAAAATAAGTTATGTCAGATCGCTCTGGGATCTTACTCTAATTGCATATACTATACTAACTACAATAGGACAATCTGATTGCATAATGTTGCTAAAACAGTACAAATGGGCATGTCATAAGCGTACCAAATATGAAAAATATTTTTAATTTGTTTTAGCCACAAATTTAGATGACACAGGCCAACAAAATTTGGACACAAGTATTCAACCTAGAAATACAAATATACCACCGCCTAGTGCTCAAATGCCATCTTTTACCATAAATGATGAACAGCCTAAACCCATAGCCAGGGTTGCGAGTCTTCAAGTCTCTAACTTTGTTGAGGATGATATAGATTTAGAACAATTAGCTGATATAGAAGCTCAATATATAAATATCGACGCAACGAACAAACGGCCATTGAAAGAAGATTATGGACAATCTATGGCACTGAATCCAGAAAAAAAACCTAAAGTGCAACATACCTTTAATAGACCTGAAGATTATCCAGATGACTGTGATATAATCTGCGATGATGATGAAGACTATTTAAAAGAAATAGAAGCAGAATTTGACAACAAACTAAAAGCGCAAGTAGCACAGGATCATTCAAAAATAAAAACTGTATCATCTGAACCATTTGTTTACATAAAACAAATTAACCAATTAGACGAAAATGAAAAAATTGGCCGAGTATTTATAATAAAAGGACAAATTCTAAAATTACTATCAAAATTAACTGTTAGTAAAGAAAGCTGGAGTTTAAAATGCACATTAATAGATGGCACTGGTAACATAGATGCCGATTTCACCAGTGATGTTTTAACCAAATTAGTTGGATACTCTCCAAATGAGATGATACAATTGAAAAAAGAAATAATGACTAAACCTGATCTGAAAGAAAAAGCTGTTATGGTAAGTAAAGAAAACTATTTGTTTCTTTCTATATTTGTTGACGTAAATACCTGAAAACTATTAGAACATGATCCTATGACTGGTAGTAAAGCAGCCACCATGAAAATTTAATATTTTATGTTCTGTCAATTGAAATAATTTGTTTTATGACTAATCTAAAATATTTTTCCTGTTATTAATATCTCCATATCTTAAGAATACTATGCGTCCATATTTTTTTATAAATATTATATTTTTGAACTGCAATTAATTTGATTTCATGGCCACCATCTTGGGGTTTATTTTGTTTATGTTCAGTAGATTACAATCCACCAAGCAACAAATGTATTTCTTTCTTTCTTTAGTTTTTCATGTAAAATTGTTTATCCCTCAAGTATTTTTAAATGTAAATGTATATAAAATCCGGCGACCGAGCTTTGTTCAGTTTTTTTTTAAATGTTTTCGTACGTGTTTGCACAGTTAAACTTTCTCTTACCTTTAGCTGATACTTATGTGACGCAAAAAACTACGTCAAGATCCTCACAGCCGATTCAAAGAATCACATCTATTACAGCGCCCCCTTGTGGCATGTAACCGCAAACCTTATCTAAGAATATGCTCTTAGGTGATATCTATGTAACGCAAAAAGCATGTCAAGATCCTCCCAGCCGTTTTAGAGAAACATCTATTACAAGCATTGCAGTGCCCATGACCTTAAACCTTATCTAAGAATTTGCTCTTAGAACCTTAGATTTGCTCTTAAAAACCGCGTAAAAACCCTTCTAGCCGTTTTAGAGAAACATATTTATTGAAGCGCCCCCTGTTGTCCCATGATCGCAAACCTTATCTAAGAACCTGCTCATGTGCTATCTATATAACGCAAAAAACTGTGTAGAGTTCCAGCCGTTTTAGAGACACATATCTATTGCAGCGCCCCCTGGTGGCGCATAACCGTACAACTTATTTAATTATCTACTATTCAGTGATACCTATGTAATGAAAAAACAGTATCAAAATCAGTCCAGACATTTCGAAGATATGCATCAACTGCAGCGCCCCCTGGTCGTTAATAGCCATAAAATTTACTTTAAAACCAATTTTGAGATGATACCTACCTAAACACAAGATTCCATCCAAATCGTTAGAGCGTCTGAGATAGCCAATATATATATACAAGAATTGCTCATATAATAGTATAAGATATATCTTCTTATTTTGTATATCTATAAATATTATTTATTCTTTTCAGGCGCTACAACAAGCAAAAGAAACACTTCAAGTGCTGTATTGTATAATAGAATTAACAATATTGGACACACCTAAAATAACTAAATTGATACCATTCGAACAGACACATGCTAACCTATTGAGGAGTAGATTTAACGCAACTGGTTTATAATTAATGGAGTGATCGAATATGCAAAAATAGAATGAAGCATTTTGCCACAGAATATGTATTAGGGCAACGGCTTTCGGTGATGCGAACTGCGGGACGGTGAGCTGAGAAATTTATATGGGCGCGCCACACCATTAAATACGGTGGCCCATAGCATGTTTTGTATACATTTATTTTTGCCGCTGCCACCGCCGTGCTAAGGTCGAGGTCAGTCCATGATTGATTTCTACTACAGAAAAGGCATGATGCCATGAAATAATTATTTAGAAAAATAAACAATTAATAATGAAGTTATGAATGTTAAAAATATCCTGTTAGATAGAGAGAGGAATACTGCATGTTAGCCTGTGACGTCAGGACATTTAAAATGTTAAATTTTGTTTGGCAAGAAAGAGACAGAGATAAACTTTTAATGGCCTATCATCTCCATATTATAGTATCATCATCATCATCAGCCCGTGTCTCTCCACTGCAGGATATAGGCCTCTCCTAAGGCTCGCCACCACACATGGTCCTCCGCCTTTCGCATCTAACTACCCCCGGTATGGTGCTTCAGGTCATCTGTCCACCTGGCCGGGGCGCGTCCAACGCTTCGCTTCCCGGTACTAACCTCCACTCGAGAACTCGTCTACTCCATCATTTATCGGTTCTACGGCAAATGTGACCGGCGCATTGTGACCACCCATAGCCCATATTAATGTATACATTATTAAAAAAAGAATATTTAAGTATGTATATCAATTGTCTAGTATCCCATAATACAAGCATAATACTTGCTTACTTTGGGACTAGATGGCGCTGTGTGGGATGTCCCAAATATTATTATTATTATATTTTTCAACCGAATAAAATTTTGTTTATAAATTTTGTTATCTTATAAAGTCTATTTTTATATTTTCTTGATAAATGTAATACTATATTTAATATTCAATTACATTTTGTAATAATAATTTGAATTATAGTCTAGTTAAAATTGTATATTTAGTTGTGACTTTGACAAAAATGATTGATCATTTTTACATCTCATGGTGACATCAAAACTCACTACTGTCTTTACAGTTTAAGTAGGTATAGTAAATTGTAAACTTTAGTTTCAACAATATGAATTATATAAGTTATGAAAATATAAAGAAGATGACTTGTCCATTGATATTTATGTATAAAATCTTTATTATTGTTAGGTTTTTTATGTGTAAATTATTTATAAAACTAAACAAGGTATTAAATTTAAAGAAACCTAATACATGATTTAAATATTAAACTTAATCCATAGCTTAGTTTTATTTTTCAAAAAATATCTAATTTAAGTAAAAGAAAAACGTTATATAGTTATCGCCTTTGAAATATAATATAAGTTATAGAGATTATAAGTGATCCAGTCCATAGTTGATTCTTAAAAACCTCTAATGATTCGGTTGTTATTCTGGTTGGCTAATGAAATTCGCCGCAGCTGCGCGCTCTGTCTCATAGTGCGTGAATCACGTATAGTTATATACGTGATTGTTCCAATTCTGTGTGCTGCTGTATTAAGACTCCACTGAACAGTTTTACTAGTTCAGCCATCTGGACTAACAACTGAACTACAGATCGTGTCAAACTTTATGGTGGATATTAATAAAACGCTAAATGCGGGCTTGCGCGGGTACAGTCTACTCCGTCCACCGCGCCCCGCTGACACCGAAAATTGGTTATTGCGACGTGACTCGTGCCTACGTTCGGATCCGCCATAAAGTTTTCTACTAAATATTTAAAAGTCTCAATTTTTATCTTACAAATAAGATTGTAATTCAAATGCTATATGTATACAGTCACGTGGACAATTTTTTTTTTCAACTACCCTTGTTAGGTTATACTTAGTGAAAAAGTATTTTTTGAGCGAAAACATCTGGGTCGCTATAGTTTTGCACACTCGATCACTTTTACGGCAATATATAAATTAATTGTCACATTAAATGTTAAGATGATTAAATTGCTTTTTATTTAATTACTTATAAACAATTTTTTATTAGCCGCCAAAAATGTCTGACTGATGCGAAGGTATCTACAGTAAAAATACAAATAACACCACTGAGCAGCTGATAGAGCATGTATTCTGATATTATTTTCACTAATTCTTTTCTTGAAGTATAAGTCTGACTGAACACCTTATCAGGCTCACCTTCGCCTCTTGTACAATTTCGGCAATCCCTGATGAGGTATTTCACCCCAGCGTCGTGGGCTCTCATATGGGTATTATTTTTTTTTTAATGTAAAACGAATTCCCTCTCGCCTACATCAAAATAATTTCATTTTTATTAAATTTACATCCTTATATTTCCTATAATTAGTTCTTTATTAGTATTTTCACAATATTCCTTATTAAAATTAGTTCCTAAAAAACTACAAAATATTAATAACAAAAAAAATCAAGTCTATAATTTACTTAGTAATTTTCTTCCAAAAATTCATCAATAAAATATCCGTGACGTCATCTGGACAGATGTTAACTATTTACAACTTAGACCATCCTCAGACTATGTAAGTAAGTAAAGTCTAATCATGTGGAATAAATACAGTTTCATTTGACGTAGTGACCTTACCTCAATATTTCTTATTTACTTGTAGCTGTAGTTTTTTCCTGTGGAAAACAGGGCAATAAACTATGACGTCACAGGGATAATTTCAATGTCGTATGAATTTTCATATCTGGTAAAATAAAAAAAAATCTTGAAAGATTATTCTAGAACTTAATTCATTTCAATTACCATCAGTGCAACTACCAAGCCCATTATCTTATCTCTGTTTTTGTTACCACCTTACTAATCATACAGCCCCACGTACAATGGTCCACATCAAGGACTAAGTGCGGAAACCACACCCAATAGATAAATAGATCATACAGCCCTGGATATTCATCTACGTAATATCAACATTCTTCACGACTAAAACATAAAATTGTTAAACAAACTTTAATAAGGGCGCCGGTGTCGATGAAGTGTATCTCGAATTAGTGTCGAGACTTCATCAGAATGATTCCTACCTGTTACGATCATTTATAAAAAATCAATTATAAAAGAAAGGTTCTTCTCTTGATATACCTATATAAAAGAAAGCGTAAATAACCCCAATATCAAAAGGAGGTGACAAACACGACGTGAAGCAGTAATACCATATTCTTTGGTATTTTTGCAAACATTTTAGAAAATATTATCACTACACAAAGAAATCTTCATTCGTGGTCGTATATCGTGCCGGCGACCGTCGTAGCGAGCGCGATGTTGAGTGCGAAGAGGACAGAAGCGCTTATTTCCATTCCGTTTCCCACTCATGTTCGGCGCGTTAGTTACGACGCGACGGCCGCTAATATGCGAAAGAATGCTTATAATTTACAATACAAATTCTTTTCTTTCTTAGTTCTTCCATGATTATATGCCATTTAGTTCCAATCTCAGTTAATTTTGACTGACCAATTCGCAGTTGTTAGAGACCCTGACTGCAGAGCCAAGGGTCGCGGGTTCGATTCCCGTCCAGGACAAATATTTGTGTGCATGAACATATCTGTTTCGTGTCTGGGTGTAAAAAGTATCTATATATGTATACATCACACAGAATGTTTAAGCATGTTATACCAGTTGTCTAGTACTCCATAATACAAGCATAATACTTGCTTACTTTCTGTGTGTGATGTCCCAGAATTTATTATGTTATTCTATCTGTTTGTAAACTTGTTCTGTTCATCGAAAATATATAAATAAAAAAACCTTTTTTTTTTGTTTTCTCTATATTTCAATTCACCTGTTCATAACACAATAATATGTAGTTCAATATACAAAATTTAAAAATATCAAATAAATGTATTAACATTTTTCTATATAGCTAATGTTAACCATGAGGGTTTCAAAAAAGCAAACCGAAAAAAGTCGCGTTCACAAAAATAATCCAACTGCATAGATAAAATTCAATAAATAACTTGAGCACTCACGAATAAAATCACATACAAATTACATGCTAGCCCCAAAAAATTTACATTTTGTAAGAGGTTGGGCAATAATATCTTTTATAAGACAAAAAAAAAGAAACCTAATGTAATGCATTCTAATGATTTTTTAATGTTTTCCCCTTTTATTTCTTTGGGATATTTCAATTTTATTTTTTAACAGAACTATAGTTTTTTAAGAATATTTATTGTTATAACATCAAGGCACAAAAGAAATAATTACAAAAATCCTAACATAAACAAGGTAACTAATTAAAATTAAAAAAAATATTACCATACAAACAAAACGGTACCAATTCTTGAATTACTTGGATTTATTAAATTGGATTTTTTACATTTTTACACTCACTTGACACCATGTTGGAAGACAGGTCTTAGAATTAGGTAAGTAAGCAAAGTGCCAGAAAATAAAATATTGTGGATATGTATCAGTTTGTTATATCATTGATACTAAAGCAGCCAAGAAGACATGATAAACAAGGTAAACAAACCTTAAGGGTTTGGTATACTTTGCGGAAAATTGATAATCAAATGCCCAGTTGTTTATGTGCACAATTAAATTTCAAATATGAATTTTAAATGAAATAATTCAAATGCAAAAAAAATTTCGGCCGCTAATGTCAATTCGCGTATCAGCGCGTTCTTATACTACGAATTACCAAGTGACATCGTGTTTGCCATTTGAACCTTGTTTAGCTAGTTCACACGACACTGATTTGGTATGATAACCGGATCGGAGTTTTTACTGTGTTAAGTGGCGCATACATTTAAGGTTCCTAAACTAAATCGCTGCCTCACGATTGGATGGAGCCAATATGTCCTGATGCCTCTACAACGAAGGCGGAAATCATGAATATAGTGTTAACGTCCATTTTGCTTTGTGTAGCGATGACAACGGGCGAAAAGCTATTGCACTGAAAATCGCGTCGTGTGAGCACTGTATTTAGCAAATACGGAAAAAATACTGGTACAGTAAAAACTATGTACCGCGTGAACTAGCAGTTTGATGTATGGCGTCTTATGACGTAATAGGGCTTTGAAAAGAGTTACTATCATTAAATGTGCTCTCCTTTCTGTCCGTTTAGGAAGTTATGCTCATCTTAAAAATGAAGCCTGGAGTAAAGAAATTATATATGGTAGATCGCCTTTGGTGACACCTACCGAACATGGAATCAAAATGGCGCACGCCCCTGTTGCTCCTGGGCGTCGTCTCGGTCTTTCAATTTCCGCGCTTTCCTGTTTCCTCTGTTCAAACATTTTGCAAAAAAAAAACCAACTTTAGTTACCCGCCACTGATTACTTAGTCACTGCGAATGGAAGTTCCGCTGTAATAACAATCGCGCAACCTTAGCTTTTTGATAAAAACATACAGCACTTTCAAACGCAGACTGGTTACTGAGCACTAAGCGTTCTCGTTGAACTCGTTTTGTGCACGCCACTATGTAACGTCAGTGCATGAAATGAAATTTGATTCCACGTCAAAAAAATTATTCACATCTGGTTTCCACTTGTGATTGCCGGTGGGACGCTATGAGATCACTAATATATGAGATTAAGCTATGGTCAGATTAGAATAGACAGCACGAAAGTTTCCACTTTTAGGGAAAATAATGGCTCAGTTTGTGTTTGAGTTTTGATTAGTGTTCCTAAATGTATTAAAAGTCAGGCCATTTGATGGTGGATGGGTTTATGTGATATTATATAATTAGGCGAGATAAGACACATTACCAAAACGGTCTATTACGTCATAATTAAGAAGAAGAAGAAGGTATGTCGACAGAACAATAATTTTATTTTAGATGCCTACTTTTGTTCATATTAATTTACAAAATGTAACAGAATTAAACAGAAAGCAGAAGCTACCTGGTTTGAAACTAAACCCATTTCATTTATTATAGAAATTGTGTTGATGTGAATATTTTTTTAGTATTTCAGATTAAATAATTGTCACATAAGATGATACAATTGAAAACCAATCTTATACAATGTGAAATATCTCACATTTTTTTTCTAATAGACATAAAGTTGGAATTTTACAACTTACGAAATAACTAAGACTGAATTAATAAAAAGTTTTTTATTAATTAGTTATAAAATTTTTTTTGTTAGGGTACCTATATGACTTTTCTGATTAATTATGTTACACGAGGTATAAAAATGTGTCCAGATACCAGCAAAACTCGAATCAACTTCCAAATAAAGGAAGTTGCTACTGCACTTGCCCGATTCTTGTTTATCCAAACACACCTTAAGAAAGGGCTGTACGCGTGAACGCCCATACGAACGCTCTTAAACGGTTACGACCTTAATATTCATTTTAAACTTTGTTTGTTTTGAATTATAGTCTCATTTGAGTTATAACTAAGTTTGTATAAAACCTAATTCTAACCCAAATGAAACAGGTTAATCCCCAGGTTAAAATGCATATTAACATTGTAATCGTTTAAGCCCGTTTGTATGGGTTATCACGCGAGAAGCCCCTTCTTAAGGTACCACATATTGTTAAATTACTGAACAAGTTATATAGACTCTGATTGCGATACAAAAAGTGTACGCTTTGGTTAACCATTGAAGATATACCACTTATCAATGCGTCACTTAATGTATTTTAACATACTCTAGTATCAATGATGTTCAGTGAAAATTTTCACACAAGTAAACATTTTTGTAGGGGAAAATTGACAGACTTGAGATGTTTTTTTTAAATTAATTAAAAATTAATTAAATTTTAAATTAAAATAAATGTGACATATTTCAATAGTGCTCGATTGATAATGTATACAAAATTATTATTACTTGGTACCATATAATACCTAAAGAAAACTAAAAGCTATTATTAATAATAAAGCAAGACAAAGTTACGAATCAAATTTAAAAAAATGCGTTCAGGATAATATACAAGTATTAATAAACATGATTAAAAAAAAAACTTCATGACGCGAGATACAAGTTGGAGAGGAAACAGATGACATAATGATGTGCGAAAGTGACGCTCCAATTTGGGTAAGTAGTATGTGCGAAAGAGAAAGATATGTATTTAATTATTTCATTCCATCGTTAATCAAACAAAATATTGAAGTGTTTCCATTATATGCTAATAAGGATAAATAATAATGTCTAATATTGATACTTAGTACCTTTAAAATATTGACATGCACATTATTTTCCCTTATCTTATTCTATTATAAATATATTAAATCAAAATCTATTTTTATAACACATTAGTTCTCCATTCGTTGGCAGGAAGGATGCATTCGGAATATTAAAATTGGTTTAGTGTAAAAATTTAAAGAGCCGTTAAAGTGAGGTCTCCTCAAATTTTTTTTTCAGATCTTATTCTGAATATTTCGATTATTTAAAACTCAGTTAATTTCAATTTATGACAATGAATTATTTTCCAAACATTCGGCTGGTGACCAATCAAAAATCAGTTTTATACAATCACGATAAAATATCTCTGGATAAGAATACTATATAAATGAGATATTTCGGCTGTCTTCAAGACTCAGATTATACGGACAACATAGTGCTACCAGCGATAGCAGCAACTTTCAGCCGCAGCACAACTACCCAGCATTTGGTAGGCAGCACTTTCCTGTTAGTTTATTCCTACTTAACACTGGCTAGCAGCGTGCTGCGACAACAAGATTCTGTCACCCGTTTACTGTGCGTCATATTATGTAAGAAAATAAATCTCGACATTAAGCTTAGACCTCGCTTTAACCTATACACTTGTACCATAGTACATAGGACCATAGTACAAGACTTCAATTTGTCATTATGACATCAGGTGAACGGAATAAACTAATTTCAACCTAACAATTTGCGGTCCAAACGTGCCATTCATTATTCCCTTGTTTGTTGGCATGGCATAGAAAAACCTGTGTGCTAAGGTAAAATGTTTCCAGTTACGCAGATTACTGTAGACATTGTCGATTGAGTTGAAATTATACGTTTTGCACATTCATTTTACGTTATATGCAAACTTGTAAAACATATGCCTTACACATGGCAAATATACCATCTGAATGGACTTGGATCAAAATTTTAAAGTTGAGCTAATTGTATTTAAAATTAAAAGAAATTGTTCTAAAATAACCTCTTGCCAGATATTTATGAAAATTCTGGCCGGTTGAGCTTATTGCGCTACTTTCCACAGTAAAAAACCAAAACTAAACCTAAATAAAAAATGTTAAGGTCACTATGTCAAATGAAATTGTAATCTTCACGAATTAATAGAAGAATGTCCTGAAGGACCCGAACGAATGTCCGGGGCCTGGCTCAACGCTCTTCCCTCCCCGCACATTGGTACCCTACTGGACGGTGAGTCTTTGCGTGTGGCAGTGGGGCTCCGCCTGGGCTGCGATGTTTGTGAACGAAACCTATGCATCTGCGGTTCCATGGTGGAGGCCAACGGACACCACGCGTTGAGTTGTCGTCGCTGCTCGGGGAGATTTCCGCGACACCACGCTCTTAACGACATAGTCCGCAGGGCTTTAATTTCGGCCAACGTCCCATGCGTGTTGGAGCCTCCTGGTCTTAGCCGATCCGATGGCAAAAGACCCGATGGTATGACTTTGGTGCCGTGGGAGAAGGGTAGGTGTCTACCACGTGTGTCAGCACATTTGCCGCCTCTCACCTTGGTCGTACCGTGGGAACGGCCGGAGCCGCTGCGGAGTCTGCAGCCGCCAGAAAACGAGTCAAATACTCTACTCTGGAGAGTAAATACTTGTTCGTCCCTCTTGCGGTGGAAGATGCTGGCTGTTGGGGGATTGAAGCCAAACGTTTCGTCGCGAGCATCGGCCGTCGTCTAAAAGAAAGGGGACTCGACCCCCGTTCCGGTTCATGTCATGGGCACATTTGCGTCGGGGGCGACGAGGGGTGAATTATTGGATTAGTTTTATTTTTTATTATTATTATTATTTTTGTGCATTATTTCGAAATAATTGTAATAATTAATATAAGTATTATGACCTTCTTTAATTTAAGATAATGCAATTAATAAGCAACTGTCCAGTTGACGTCACAGGGATATTTCAATAATCATTTTTTGAAAAAAGATAACTGAGTAAATTAAAGACTTGTTTTTATTTCAAGGGCAAGGTATAACTTGTTCTATATTTTCGGAAAAAAATATAGTGAATAATTTCAAAGCACTATGACTACATCATGACCCAATGGGAATCCTGTGAGCATTACATCACCATCAACTGTCATCTGTCCTCGTGATACACTCTGTCCAGGATGTGGCCGTTTAATCAAAAGTACCCATCATGGCTTAAATATACACTTGCTAAACCTGGTGGTGCATGTCATACGATACACCACCAGCAAGTGCTACACCGTTACACCAATTTACCAACAGCTCCAGCTGCAATTTCGAACGTGAGCAATGAAGATGAAAAATGATGATCGTGAAAAGTCGCAAATCTCTAGTAAAAATATGCTCAGCGCTGAATCAAATTTATGGACATCGAAATTTTACTGAATGAATACTAATGGAACTGACCACGACGAATTTAATGCCGAAGTACGTAAATATTTAAAATTCTTATACGAGGCCAACAACACTCTACCAGATCCTCAACACCCAGCAATTAAATATTTCTGCCGACGAAAAAAAAAATAAAGAAATTAACCGTGACTGAACATTACGCCACTCTTGTCATAGATCCTACCATTCCCTTCGAAATGAACGACGATAATCAGGCGAATATTATTGACGAAGAGAAGCGCAGCATTTACGAGCCATGCATACCACACTTTCAGCAGATGTACAATGTGCAAAACTGGGCAGTAATTGGATTGGAGTGACTGGATTGCTGGATTGGATTGGATTGCTTTTTGGTGCTCGCGGCACAGCCAGTGAATTGTTAGCATAATTTTTTATACACTATAGTTTACCCATTTAGTATTAATTTGTTTTAACATACTCAAGGATTCTTTATAGCTATGAACCATTTGTACTCCACTTCCAATAATTAGTTTTATATAGTATAGTTTAATATTTTTATAGTACTGTATAGTTAAAATTTGAAGATTTTTAAAAAGAAAAACAAATTTATCAGTAGACTGTAGTAAGGCAAAGCGAAAATACTCGCCCAGTACGTGATTGTTTCTCTTTGTGTTAAAATATTTGATCCAAGCCCATTGTCCGGCTGTGTCCATCCTTGTATCTATTGGGATGGTACCCATTTCAAGAATATACTATCTTCATGAACATTTTAACTTAGCACAACAATGTGTATAAGGCTTTGTTAGTAATTTCATTTTCAAAAATAATATACATTCAGATATGCATACAAAATGCATAATTTTATTGCAATGTTAGTGTCCTTAAAATAGAGTGACTTAGACTTCTAAATAACTGAGATTTGTGGTATAATTTCATTGAATTATCAAGATACAAATTTATCAGCAGAGAAGCCTTCTTTAATTCGAGTATGAAGAATGTAATATTTTAAATAAACACCGAATTTTGAAAACTTTGCAGCAGTACGGGTGAACGAAAAATATTGAAACTCAACTATTAAAAATGACAATAAACTTAAGCAAACACAATTAAAATTGTAGTCATGCTTTAGAGTTATATTTAAATAGAGGCCGGTTACACGCCCAACTTTATAATGCAGATTGGACAACATAGCGAAATTACTATACCGTACGACATACGTACTACAGCCCTTTCTAAGTCAGTCTTCCATCGCGTAAATGCCAACGTACAAAACTAAAGCTTGTTGTGGACCATCGGACCAATTTATAAGATCCTTTCGTAGAATAAAAGATAAGCTTGGGCTCTCAACACTCTATCTTCGCTTATTTCTTGGACGTTACTATCAGAAACATAGTACCATTTACCGGGCGGAGGTTCTGCTGCGGGCATTGGACTCTCTCCCGATTCGTATCCTGAGGGGTCGCTATCTGAATCCCTATCTGCATCACCGTTTCCAGAAGAACCAGGGCCCACGTTCGAACTTTTGGGCAAGAACCACCATATTGGATCCCCTGGTTTCACCGGTGCTCGTACTTTGACATACGCCACATAATGCCCGCCGTGCATGCCTCCAGAATGTTCGACTACACCATATAAAGAGTACAGCAGTTCTCGCTGACCTCGAGCGACGTTCGGTAACTTCGCAAGTTTCTCCATAGCGCAGAAAGGTGCTAAGTCCAAAACGGTGGGAAATTCCACGTGCTTTGACATCTTTCGGAACATGCATCTGGGACCGATTTGAAACCTTTTCAGATGGAGTATCAATATTGCTGGAGGGCTGCTAACTAAAAACCGCTTGGTCGCGTTCGTGTATACAGTTTTACCGTCTTTACCATTTATCCTTTCTGTGCAAGTGTCGCAACCAACTTTGTTGTTCCCGGTCAATAACTCTAAAGCCGTAAACTGACTAAGGCAAGATTGGATGCTGCATTCTCCCTCATCTGACATGTATCTTGGCGAGAGAGGGCCTGGTCGAGAAAACGGTAAGAAATCTCTTTGGATCGAGTTATCTATGTCAATATTATTGATTTTTGGTGTTGGTACAGCCGTGGGCGGTAATTCTAACGGGCTTTCCGAAGATGTAGGAGAAGGGTATATTGGTTTCTTCTTCTTCTCGTCTATATCTAGATGATTAGTAACCAGTTTACTTAGGTTATCAGATATTTCTTGGGTAGCAGTATCTGCAGGTTTCACCACCTCGGGCAGGGATTCATAGCTGCTTTCTCCACTATGTTCTAGTAGGTTTCTACAGCCTTGAACACTGATTCCACGAGCAACTACCACATTGGAATACTCACCAATGTACGATATTCTAGAAACTGGCCTTTCAAATTCGGTGGTCATATTTTTTTTGTGCTGAGGACTTGATAATTCTAAATTGACCTCACTGGATAGGGAACTATGACTTCCTAAGTCTTTGCCATTGATTGGTGAATCAACATTATCTACAGTTTCAGTTGAATTATGTTTCGTGGCCTCTGGACTAGCGACCCCTGAATCAGGATTGGACAAGTTTTCTAGGGATATCAAAGGTTTATACTCTAAGGGGATAGCTACGCTCATGTCCAGCATTGTATTTTCTGCTTTATCCTTATCCGGACATTCTGGTGTGGCACCAGTTTTTTCCTTAAAATCTGATGGACTAGTTAGTATAGAATCTGAGTTTATTTTAACAGAGTTGTAATCTAAATCCATGTGAAAGGCCGCGAAATTAGCTGCGGTGTGAGCTATAGCGCCTGTAGTAGTAACAGTTTGAGTGTCGACTGTTCTAGGCATATCTTCCAAGTTATCTTCTACATCAGCATCGGACTGTTCTGAAGAAGACTTGCCGTCTTCTTTAGGTGTCGCATTTAAGTGCCCGGTCGAAATGTCATCTTTCGTGTTGACAGCTGAAATTTTCATAAAGTAATAATTCAAATTCAAAAAGTTTTTATTCAATATAAGATGTTTACACACACATATTGAAAGTCAAAATAAATTGTTTAGGTACTGGTTCAAAAACTAGAAGGAGTAGAACCGGCAAGAAACTCCTCCCTGTTTATTTTATTTAAATATATATTTTTCTTCATTGTTGTTGTTTTTTTTTTAATTTAAAGTCTTTACAACTATTACAATGATGTCCATGCGCACTTATCATTTAAATACTCGCTAATACAATAGTAAGCTTTTTTCACGAGTTGGACTTTTACTCGCTTTATAAATTGATTAGAATTCAAGTCTAACATTTCTTTTGGAATTTTATTATAAAAACGGATACAATTTCCCATGAAAGAATTATTAACCTTTGAGAGCCTGAACCTGGGAATTGATAACATAATAATATTAATAAAATTCAAATCATAATAACTAATACAAAAACTGACGTCCAAAATATAATAAAATTGGTCAACTTCAAAATTTCTCATTTTTAATTGACCAGTAAACGCGGCATTTTCACTGTTTCATGTGAAATACTATTTCATGATACAAATAACATCAGCTATTGTTTTGTTATTTAAATAAAAATTAAACTGGATTATTCGGCAAAAATTGATTTAAAAATCCGGTCAAGAGCGAGTCAGACTCGCGCACCGAGGGTTCCGTACAAACCTGTACACGTAAGTTTGATTTTGTTACAGCTTAAAGGTATTATAGACCTGAGTATTTGATATGAATTTCAATTTAATACCTCTATGCGTTCATGAGGAAAGGAGTAGTAAGTTTAAAATTATTAAAAATATTTTGTATTATATGACATAACTAAAAATTAATGGCTTTCGCAATTTTTCCTTTATCTGTGCTATAAGAATTCATACCAAATTTCAAGATTCTGAGTTTACCGGAAGTACCCTGTAGGTTTTGATTCACTTGCGAGTATAGAAGTTTTCTGCATAAACGGCCGTACCCTTAGATTGCGTTGGCTTAGACATTTGATTTTTTTCACAGTTCCAAGGGAAAGTAGACCTGAGTATTTGATATGAATTTTAGCTTGATACTTCCACGCGTTTCTGAGAAAAAGGATCTTGACAGACAGACAGACAGACAAACAACAAAGTGCTCCTATATGGGTTCCGTTTTTTTCTTTTTGAGGTTTTCTGAACCCTAAAAATGGTGCTTCAAGTGTTGTGGATAAGTTTCTCACCTTGTAAATATGTATATAATTGAGAAGCGGAGACAGGTCGAGTACACATACCTGGTGTTGAACCTGGTGTTCGACCTGATGTTCTATAAGTTTGGACACATACATAGTCCAAACGTATAGAGCGTGTAGAGCTTACCAAACTAAACAAAACGATTTAAAAAACGATGAAATTTTTAGCACTTTTGCAGTCTAATTTGTAATTTTATTTTTAATCTTTACATTTCTGCTTGCATTGTTTGACTTAAAACTAGAGATGAAACGGATAGTTGTTTGGCCGGATACCGGATACCGGATATTCGGCGAGCTGTGAGGCCGGATGGCCGGATATCCGGCGGCCGGTTGTCCGACCATACAAAGGTATGAATGTCTCTAACTTGCTTTTTCAAGTTGTGACATGTTTAACGTCGTATAATTGCGGGCTACGGGATTGCATCATTTAGAGCGGTGTCATGTCATCAGGACTAATCAGGAGTGATCGTGTGTGACTTAATGATGCTGACCTGTGCGTTATTTGATATTATTGTAAGAACAGGTACGTAATAAAACAATTAAAAAGGACAGAAACATGTTATCAGTAAAGATAAGATCGCTTATTTGGCAATATTTTGACATTAACCGTGAAAATAATAAGTTACTGTGTAAACAATAGCCAGTGTCGTGATCCCGAGAAAAACGCATGAGCAAACGACATCGACTACTATTTGAAGACAGGATTGATCGCACCCGTGACCCTTTTATAAGGAAAAGCTGTTTTCTGAGGCAGGTCTGGTTTACGAAAACAAACGAATTCGTCTGTCGCCTATGAACGCCGAAAATTTAGTATTTATCCAACATAATTTACCACTTGTTAATTATGAATATTAATTTCTACATTGATAATAATAAAAACATGTTTTTCTGCGGTAAATTAGAGTGCATTGTGTTCAGATTTTTTTTAAAGTTTTATTTTAGTTGAACCCCAAACTTTTAAGGTAATTTAATTTTATGAAAAAGTTGTATTGTAACTTGTGTTTTTTCCTTATTACCGCTTTTAATAAAAGTAATCATAATTGCGAGCTGTTATCTTATTTTATGTACGTTTTAAAGGATTTTTTTTTTAAATTTATGTATATCCGGTATGAGCCGGATATTGAGTTACTATCCGACCCATGGCCGGATAGTAAATTTAGGCCAGATACCGGATAGTCACCGGATATCCGTTTCATCTCTACTTAAAACCTATTAGGAGATGATTTAGCACATTTTTTTAAATATTAAAAAAAAACTAATAATTTAAGGGGCATGAAGTAAAATTTTCAACAAATATATTATTTCTAAAATTTAGACCGAAATTTAAAAAATACATGCAATTTTTTTAGTTATCTTTTCCTAAAATTTGTAAGTGTACAAAGGGGAAAAGTGGTATGACATCTTAACTGCAGAACCAAAGGTCGCGGGGTCGATTCCCGCCGGGCACAAATATTTGTGTGCATGAACATGTCTATTTGTTTCGTGGGATTAACATATCTATGTATAATAATATTATTTAAAGAATATTTAAATATGTATATCAGTTATCTAGTACTCATAATACAAGCTTTGGTCAAAGGTATTATTATTATTATATTATCTATACCACGGGAACGAAATCGTGAGCAAAAGCTAGTTATAAAATAAACATAAAAATCACCTTTGTCCTTATGTTTACGCGCGGCTTTACGAGCTGCATTCTTCTCCTTTTTGAGTTGATGTTTAGATGGTTTGTTTTCTTCTTGCGTATTATACGTGTTCTCTTCTGAAAAATTTTAACAATTTCTATTGTAGACAACACAATATACAACTTTTTTCAGCTGTATATACGAGGCTAGGCTGAAAAGTATTTTTTTTTACCATACGTAATTTGAAAATGATACTGGCCGTTATGCAGTTGTGTTCTAAGCTTCTTACTTTGAAAACAAAAAAATAAGCATTCACTTGTTTATCATATTTGATTTCTCTGATCTCTGATTTTCTTTCGAGAATGTCCCAAGGAAAACGTGATATGTTGAAAATTAAACATCTAGCAGATGTTACATTTGTAATTAAAGAGGAAAATACGCCATCTCAAATCAGAGAATGTAGCCTAAAAGTGTTCAGTGATTTTTACTCTACAGATTTTATCATAAAGTTTTGGTCGTAGTAGTTCAAACAAGGTCATATGAGTCTAGTAGTCTAGTGAATATTGATACTAGTACCGGATCTTAGTTGTTATATGTATGTGTTGTCTTCGCTTGGCACCCAGAACACAAGCTAATTGGGGCCTAGACGTTGCTGTGATGTATAAGTTATTATTATTATAATGTAGGGCAATAGTCAGCAAAAAACATTATCATATCATACATGAGATCATATCCTCATCTTCATCAGCCCATTTTTACGCCACTGCAGGGGCTTAGGCCTCCCTCATGGTGAGGGGTGCTTGGAGCTTGAATCCACCACACTGCTCCACTACAGGTTGGGGATTGTAACGACCGCCATCTATTAACAGCGCCCAGGGCCGACTGCTTAACGTGCTCTCCGAGACACGGAGTCAGTGATATAGTTATGTACTTAAGTCAGAAAAACTCATTGGTACACGCCCGGATTCGAACCATGGCCCTATGGCCTTATAAATTCATATATCAGATCATAATATATCAGAGATATGAGTGGCATCACATACCCTGTGGGGTCTTTCTCCTCACGACGGCCGGTGGCTGTGGCCGCGCCGTGGCAACAGGCAGGGACAAATCCAGGAAATACTCGGTGCGGTCCGACTGCTGGAAGCATTCTTGACACTCTAAAGTTGATACCAGAAAGCCACGGAACACCTGAAATACAAACAAAATTTGCATGCTGATTGATGGATTTATGAAGCCTAACAATCTTAATACCTTTGATAACCAGGTTTGATTAAAATTTAAGAATTAATTTTAATTTAAAATTTATTACATGCCAATCGTTGTATTGGCAATGCTAAATTAGGAAATAATTTGAAAATGGAGACCATCGGAAAGTGCCTGTCAGTTAAGGCATACATATGACGTAGACGGAACCAATTAGCTGTCATACTAAAGCCTTTCGTTTTGCACTTCAGTTCCACTTGGACCAGCTTAAAACGTGTAAAGTGTTTCGCGTTTCACGCGTAGTCGATGATATCTATATATAAATACGTGAAGGAAAAACTTTAGACCCCTTTTTAAGCATACTACGCGCACGGAGGAGTGTGAGATGAGATTTGGCATAGTTAAAGTTTATGTGGAGTAGGAGTGCAGAAAGCTAAAATATATACAGGATGAGTTTTCGAGATGGGCCTGTATGGCTAGTTTTTAGAACTATCAAACCTGCTCAGGTCTCAGCATAGTATCTGAAGCCTGCTGTCCATAGAATTTCACTTTCTGTTTGACTTCTCCGTCTACTTTAGCTGGATCCACCTTCGAGCTCATACCCAGACTGGCCAAAATCACTGACTGGTAGCGACGTAAGTCCTCGGATCTGGGAAAGGAATTTAAGAATCATAGTTCTTGTGTTAATATTCATCATTCATTATTTGTTAACAGAAAATATACTTAAGTAGATATAATAACAGACAATAATGTCTGTTTCGAAACTAGAACATCAAATCAATTACAATGACAGATTTGGAAAACAAATTAATTAAGGAAATGTGTACCTACTTAGTTTGCTGCATATAAAATTAATATATTTTTAATAGAATGCGTTTTACTGTAGAATATTATATTACATAGAAATTTTATTTATTATTATTATTTATTATTATTATTTATTATTATTAATATAATTATTACATTGTGTAGAATATTATTGATATCGAGAAACTGGACATAGGTATTAGCTGAGCAAGTTTATTCTAATTTCAAGCATAATAATCACATCTACTGCTCAGTGGCATATTCAGGGGAGGAAGATAATTTAATTTGTTTATCGTTTAGTTTTTTCTATGACATAAAATAAGTTAAAAACATTCTCCAAGAAAATTTATGCTGCAATTGGAAAATTATACATTTCTATTTATTACTCAGTAAAATAGTAAATTATTTACATCACCAAAGTACCTAATATAATTAAATAGGTGTAGTGTTTATTGAATGCTGACCATATTTTACGTAACTAGATCTATTTAAACATGGCATTTTTAGGGTAGCGGGCCGATCTACGACTGATTTACAATAGATATTTTTTTAAAGCATAGTCATACATAACCTATTTATCTAGTAAATCTACAAAATTTCATTTAGATAACAACATAATATAATTAAAAAATAAATTCACACATACGTTTTCGAGTAAACACGAAACAACAGATTTTTCAGGGTTTTTTAGCAAACAGGTAGCGAATACCAATTACAAAAAAATCATACATACGTACGAGGCATATAGTATATTTGTAAGTGTACAAAAAATTGTCTTAAAATTTATTTAATTAGTACTGTAAAAAAATGCGTTCCATGCTGAATTAATGCAAAAAAGTCGTGCGCAAAATCGTGGCTCATCGTGCATGCCTTACAATTTAATGAAAATAACATGAAAATCTCTAAAAATTAAAATATGAAGTGTTATCTCCCAAATCCTATTTTTATATTTTATTTTTGTTTGTATATTCGTTTGTAATAAAATTTCGAAAATTATTTTATTAACCCATGTAAACGCTCGCAACGTCTGATCGGGCCCATAAGCCTTGTCGACGACAGTCAACTTATAAGGCCTCTTAAAAAGAACTGGTTAAGTGCGAGTCGGACTCGCACGAAGAGGGTCACATCACCTCGTGTGTTTTAGGTTAAAAGTTGAATCTGACTCCTTCGTATATTTCGTATTTTTTTATTTTATTTTAAGCTTAGTAGTTTCTGAGATACAGGGGGCAATGGGAGATTATCATGTATTTTTTTTAATATCTAAACTAAACTGTCCATTTTCAAATTATAATAAACATTATAAAAAAAATTATCTAACAAGACTTTCATTTGATATGAAATATGACGCAGTTAAAATTTTTTTCAAATTATGTGAGTTGCCCCCAAAGTGATAATTTAATTTGTTTATCGTTAAGTTTTTTCTATAAATTTAAATGAAGGTCTTCTGACTCTGAAGGTCCGAAGGTTTTTTCTGACTTAAGTACATTAACTATCACTATCTCCGTGCCTCGGAGAGCACGTTAAGCAGTCGATCCCGACTGCTGTCAATAGATGGCGGTCGGCGGTCAATAGATGGCGGATGTACAATTCGCCAACACGCATTGAAGCAGCGTGGTGGATTAAAGCTCCAAACCCTCATCTTGAGTGGAGGCCTAAGCCCCTGCAGTGGGGTACAAAAAGGGCTGATGGAATGGAACGGAGAATGAAAGTCTATATTCCGTATTGTTTCAAAATTTTAAACGCTACAGTTTCGGTGATAAGGAGGATAATCAATTTTCTTTAATATCTTTGAAACCCTGAATGTTAAAATTGTAAATAAAATATGCTTGTACTTTTTGTAATAAACACTTTCATTTGACATGTTACTAAAAGCCCTAAGAAAAGTTTTTTTTTTATTTTCAACTTCACTCCCCAAAATGAAAATCTTTCATTTACGCTATATGTTTGCTATTGGGTTACCAAACTCTGTACCTACATGTATCGAATTTCAACTTTTGCATACAGTAGATTCAGAGAAAGTAGACTGTGACAGATGGACAGACATGCGAATACCAGAATGATCCTATATGGGTTGCTTTTTTCATCTTTGATGCACGGGACCCTAAAAAGGGACCCCTATAAGATCACTATGTTGTCCGTCTGTATGTCCATCGGTCTGTCTATTGAACATTTTGATAAATATGTATGAAAGTGGCCTTTTTAGGCCTTTCATCATATGTGGCTCACCTAACTGCTTCCAGCAAGTGACGAAGCAGTTCATGGGCATCATGCTGATCACCTCCTCCAAACTGTGGAAGTTTGGTGACTAGGGCAGACAATAGCCGCCTCGGTGTGTATACTCCACCGTCACCTGACCAAAAAAATTATACACGTCAATATCAATTGTCTGTGTTCCCATCACTGGCGCACTGTCCCATCACTAAATTTATGCTAAATATTTTATGAAAAACAAATGTCAGTGAAATAAATTTGAAAATAATTTTCTGGAAACGACTGGAGAGCCCGAAACAACCACATAAAAGACAGCATGCACAAACATTAGGTCTGTGTCTGTGATGGCAAAATAAAGTTAGAAAGTCAAAATCAAGTGTTGAGATTGAATTCTGCATTTTAAGGTGAAAACATGTTTTTGCTGTAAAATCATGGGAGTGAAATAAACATGAACAGTATGAAATTTTTCCACTGCAAGTTGTAGAATTCATAATAATGTTGTTACAATATTATTGATGTGTAATCAGAATAGTGTATAACAATCTGTAAGAAGTATTGTTTAACCCAAATAGAAATGTTTACATCATGGACTCGACAGGGAGAAAAATTCCAAGTTAATCATACATGATGCTCTAAGAAACAGTTACCAAACAATGCAATATACCCCTATGTTATATATACCCCTGTCATAATTTTTTCCAAATATCTAACGGTTTAGCTGGTAGAAGGGGGGGGGGGGGACTTATGACTAAACTATTATGACTCGAAACTATAAGGGTTCCTTTTTTGCCATTAAAACTGGTAAAATATTAATTACCACTTTACTACATAATGTTTTGTACTTATTTTTCTTATGACACTAGTACATTAAGGATATATTTTCAATATCTATTACTTAATGTTTATGTATTTCTGTATGACAGTTTTTTTGTTAACTGTACAACAGTAAATGCTCATTTCTGAAACATCATACACTATTCTGATTCACTATGGATAATTATGTCAAAGTTTGTCTTTGATGCAAAAGATGGGATAATATTTTATTTTAATCTATAACAATTTGAACCCTTTTGTCCCATAATCAGAAAAATGAAAATATCTTTCTAACCTTCTTACACTTTATCAAGAAACATATTAAGGACGTATGTACAAAAAGTGACAGCTCGAAAATAGGTTTTACTTGACAGCTTGCTTACTACTACACGCGCATCTGCACCAGAGGCAACACATACTTGGCTCTATACCAGAACTAATTAGTCTTGATCATTATTATTTTTATTTATTTAAAAATTAGTTTTCTTTTATGTCAGGTTTTTAATGTTGCTTTATTTTATATAATAACTAGCAATCCGCCCCGGTTTCGCACGGGTAGCAGAGCCATAATGTTTTTACGGTCGTAGTGTCGTATCAGCTTGTTGTGTCGAACATGTGGACTGGATTTCATTAGATTTAAATGTAACGCAAGTTCGTCCAACTTGGATTATTTTTAATGTATTTTATTTCGAATTCTATAAATATATGAAAAAGTAAAGAATAAATACCTAAAAACAAACTAAAATATTTCTTTGTATACAACATTGATAACTTCAGCCTAACCACGTGTGTCGCGTCGTCCGGTATGGCTCCTAAGATATTGATTTAAATTGTAGAATACAAACGGCGATCATAATGTTTATTTATTTATTTATTTATTTATTTATTTAGGTACATCAACAACATGCTATATTAAACGCTTATAAAAAAGTATGATTCAGACTTATTTCTAATATGCATGTCAATTACAGATATACACAACACTTATATCAGACAACAAAATCAATAATGTTCATGAAATGCTGAAGGTAAATATCGTATTTAATTTGATAAGGATTAATACCATATCCGTATAAATTGTTTTCCAATCACCTCATCATATTACATCATAAAAATAGTATAGTAAGCTATCCATAAAATATAGACATATGCTATCGCGGACTTTTCTTTAGTCCTATAAAAGAGACACAATTCCTCCATACATTATTTTGTTATATCTCAAAAGGATTAGGCCGCATTTTCGATGAAAGTTCCCAACCAGCTTGATTTTTTTCCGACTTCTTCAACAATGATCGTCATATTTCAACAAATTTTCTCTTGAATCACTCTGTCCATTGATGTCAATAATATGCCAATCCGTTCGGTACTTTTTGAGTTTGTCGCGTTCAGACAGACAGACAGACGCGGCGGGGGACTTTATTTTATAATATGTAGTGATAACAATAATACCTGGGACATCCCACACAGCGCTATCTAGTCCCAAACTAAGCAAAGCTTGTGTTATGGGTGTGGGTTACGATGTCTTTTAAAGTTCCATAAAAAAAAATTATTAGACAATACTATACTGTGCCACAGTTATCGTATGAGGAGTTTTGCAATACGAGTGCATTTTGTTTGTGATACGTGGCGATGGCGAAACCGAGGTCCCATTGAATGAGGTGACCTTTTCATTTCCCATTTCGTCAAATTCTACTATTTTTGATTCTGGACCGATTGTTTTCAAAATCAATGTGTAAGAGTCTGTATGGTCTTCGATTACGAATCTGTGCTCAGAACTAAAAAAAATTACTGCCTTAGAATCTGTTATAGTTTTTGAACTGATTGCTTTCAAAATCGATATCTATGGGTCCATGTGGTCTCCCTTCACAAATCTGCGGTCAAAACTGAAAATAGTGTCTGCCATTTTGAACTTCTTTCTTTCTGGGCCTAACACTACTAAAATAAAGTCTGTTTCGTATAGATTAAAATTTTATTATTATTTGGTCCACATTACAAAAAAAAAAAACAAGTCTGTATGCGTTATTACAACAACGATTAATACTTTTGTCAATACAGTTACTATTAATACGTTCTTTATGACATCGAAACTTGTACCGCAATGTTGTATTTTACAGTACTAAATCTTTTTACTTTACACCAATCACAAGCGAGCATTCTGTTTGCACCGCATGCGTAAACCGCGAAAAGCAACCCGCTCGCGCCCTTAGCTCTTACCATTATTTATTTCTATAAATTGAGGAACCGTGCGAACACCCCTGTTTTGACTAACTTGCCCTTCAAATTTCACGATCATTCAGACCGCCTTCTACAAACATTATCCCATCAAAAACAATACTTGTCAAAAAAACCAAGTCTCGCAACTCAGTTGTTCTGCGGTAAAAAGTTGTGAGATCCATGTAATACCAAGTCGGTTATTAATTTATTCAGTCTCTACTTGTAAGTCTCTACTTGTAAGTATGTAATGTTTTATATAAATATATTGAGACTTGGCCATCGCACTAAATAATTGAATTTACATGTGTTTTCAGGCGATTGAATTTACACGTGTTTTCAGGCGATGGCCAAGTCTCAATATATTTATATAAAACATCACATACTTACAAGTAGAGACTTACAAGTAGAGACTGAATAAATTAATAACCGACTTGGTATTACATGGATCTCACAACTTTTTACCGCAGAACAACTGAGTTGCGAGACTTGGTTTTTTTGACAAGTATTGTTTTTGATGGGATCTCATTTCTTTTTGTATTTTGTAGACAGTTCTACTTTTTTCCTTTTCGGTACCTTCTACTTATTGTATATATGTATATCTACCAGCAACGAATTTTCTTAAAGCCCTCTCTCTGACTTATGAACTTTTCTTATTTTTGTAGGTAGCGTTCCGTTTTCTCTTTTCCGGTACTACTTCTTGAGCTTCAGCTACAGTTTAATATAATAATAACTGCCGTAATAAAACATCGTTACGAATAAAGCCAATATTGAAAAATTTAACTGAAGACTTGGCTGTATGGGCTTAATTTTTTTTTTGCGGTCTTTTCTAGATTTTTTAGTTTTTCCTTGATTCATACACCAAACACTACTTATATTCCAAATTTGAAGCTTCTAGGTCTGCTAGAAGTGCCTTAGAATTTTGATGATCGGTGAGTGAGTGAGTGACAAAATGAAGAAATTTGACCCGTTATAATTTCTTAAAAATACTGGTTCCAATTGAATGAAATTTGAAAATATGCTTATATAATATGCCTGCATGGTTACTGAAAATTTCAGTCTTCTAGTTTTATCCACAACGAAGTTACAGGGGGTCGAAAATGGTCTGAATTGCTTCGAGAAAAGGATGGTACGGCCGTGACGCTTTTTTGCTCGACTTGGTGGGGGCACGGCCGTGCCCCCAGATAGTTTAAAAAAACTAAGAAACTTGCGCTTTGATACCAAATCGATCTAAAAAGGAGAAAATAACTTTTAGAATAAGAATAAAGTGTTTAATGAGGAAAAATAATGTTATTGTGACAAAACGTGGGGTGCCCGATATCAGTTGTTTTAAATATTTCATTGCACTCCACGATTTTTCACAATAACATTAATTTTCAATTTTTTTTCTACTTATTTTCTTTTTTAAAGTTCGATTGTCTATCAAAGTCGTATCAAAGTGTAATTTATAAATTTTTTTTAATATATTATTTTTTATCTTTTTTTAGTCTTAATATTTTTTAAACTACATTCCATTAAAATTTACAAACATAAAGGTGGAACTCACAATTACCTATAAAACGATGAAATGATACAAACCGACACAAAGCTTCATGTCGGTGCTAATCTAACCACTGAGGAGTTCCCTTGTAAACAAATTATCGTGGTGCATCATCAGTTTATAGTGAAAATCATGGATAACTATCGAAATCCAACCTACATACAAAGTTTCGTGTTCGTGCTATTAACCGGTGAAGAGTATCCTTATGAGGAAACAATTCTGGCTGCAACATCAAGTTATGTTTATCATTTTAGTGTATTGTCATCGAAGTTACATATGTATTCTGAATTTCAGCCCAATATCTTCAGTGGAAGTGGGTGACAACCGCGTTTAAAGATTCCATTAGATACAAAAAAACATACAGGTGGAACTTATAAAAGCGTATTAAAATTAAAATAATTACACCATTCCAAGAGGTCACCACTTTTTACATATGTTTTAATTTAATTTTTTTATCATAAAAAAATTATTAATTGGTCAACTCGGTAATGTATATACTATGTACATTGTATATATAGTGTAAGATTTTTATTTTAAGTTTAATAGCTTTCCGCCTTGGTAAAAAAAAATAATTCAAACTAATTCAATTCATAAAATATTATAAAAGACAATGGGCGGTTTCGTACCCAGTGGTGTATCAAGTTGTGACATATGTCATTTTAAAGGTCTTAATAATAGCTTCATTTTATTGTATGACACCAACTTATTATTTAATTACTGCCTTTGAAATTTAAATTTAAAATTATTTAATTTTTATTTAAATAATTATTATTTCTAGCTTATAAAGTTCTTTTTAAGCGACTTCAAAAAAGAAGGAGGTTACTCAATTCGACCGTATATATGTTTTTTTTGTTTTTTATGTGTGTTCAGGGATAACTTCGTTGTTTATGAACCGAATTGGATGATTTTTTTTTTGTGAAAGGGAGATATCTCCGAAATGGTACCATGATAAGGAAACCAGGATCTGATAAAGGCATCCCAGAGAAATCGAGGGCAACCTTCGAAAATCGTATTTTAAAGTATCGTATTTTAAGTATTTTGATAAAGTACTACTACTAGTACTATTTAATGAAGGTTGGGAGTCGATCTGATGATGGAGCTGAAAGACAGTCGAGGGAACTCCTCAACGACTGGCAGCAATTACCTGGTGTTTGGACTTGATTCATTTCTATTGATGAGATCTTTGCACCCATATGGATTATAAGTGCCATTACAGGTCTGACGATGGAGACCATACACAATCGAGGGAACTTCTCAACAATTTACAGCAATTACCTTTTGTTGAGCTTCCGTCATACGGTTGAATATGCCAAAATGTTCAGTTCGCACAAAAATAATAATTAAGATTGAAGTTTTACATAGGAATACCACTGCCTACTAGGCATGCTGATTCGTCAATTTGACACTAAATTTATTTAGTAATCGCGGTGCTGTCTCATTAGAGTAGCGCGTTTAGTAGCCCCATTTATACTAAATAGAAATAAGTTACAGATGCGTTCAACTAAAAATTGAAAAATAAAATAATTTAAAAAAAAAATAAAAACCGACTTCAAAAACATAAACTAAAAAGTTAAAAATAAAATTTTCACTTTAAGGAAAGGAGCATTAACAGGCGGCATATAGTTAATGAAGTCGGTGCCAACTCAGACATTTTAAATGGGTACTTACCAGGTAATAACAGTTACAACAATTATATATTTATAACTATAACAAATATGAAACACAATTTAAAGTGAGTGAGTAGGCACCGACTTCATTTATGTTTTTAGTTTATGTTTTTGAAGTCAGTTTTTATTTTTTACTTATATTATTTTATTTACCATGTTATATAGCATACTGTGCGTTGCGGCTACCTGTCAGTATAACTCTTACACCGCCCTGCCCACACACATACATATTACTAGAGGTTGGATTCAGTCCTGTCATGTGTCGAAACGGATATATTACTCCTATATTGTAATAACTACAATAACGACGGGAAGGGAGTCGATAATTACTGTTCGTGCCTAATAGGGCGAAGAACAGTCGGCACATGTTCACATATAATAAGCATTATATGGTATTTGGGGTGGGCGAGACATCAAAATTATATATTGTTGCCAGCAACTTTTTTAGATGATATAATTGTTGATCTAGATTATTAGTTCAATGATAATTTTTTTTAAATTATTTCGACCTACACAATACTAGCCTTTAATTATATTTTTTAATAAGAAATCCAAGAACAACATGCCTACACTAGATACAGCATGGAGACGAAGCCTATGCAAAACCTGCAATTTTTTTGGCCAGTCTTAAGAGTATGTAGGTGTGCAAGCGGCGGTGGAATAGCGATTGGTAACCGTATAGTAGGTATGCTTAGTAATAAAGTAATATTGTACAATAAGTAACATTTACACTAAAAATAACATTTCATTATATGAGATATAAAATAACTCATAGTTATTTCCTTGCACGTGTTTCATGGTTGGTACCATACTATAAAATAAAGCTATTGATACGACCTTTAAAATGACATATACCACAACTTGATACAACCTGGGTACGCAGCCCATACAAAGATGCCCATTCACTTTTACTTTCACCCACGTCTCAAGATTGATTGAGTTCAACTTTACCATACGTACAGCATTTGATCGGAGAAAAACAAAGACGTACACCCGACCTTTCAATAGCGCTCCTCGGAGCGGTCTGAAGCACGATGCCGTGTGCTCTTGGTTTTATGCTGTCAGTGTGCTGTCAGTTCATACAAAATAGTATGGCGAAATTTCGGTGAAATTGCATATTATTGATGATTTTTTTCTGCCACTTTTCCGTTTATTATCAAAATTTCCTCTAACAGAAAGAAAGGATGAAGTATTAACAATACTTAAATGATTTTTTAATCTCAAAAAACCTTGTGATGATGGTGTAATATGTACCGAAAAATGTTAATTTTCCGCAATTTCGGCAAAAGTGGGTTACAAAATAATATTTTTTCAGTGTGAAAGAGTGTAAAATATGCAAATGTTTTCTAACACAATTGTAAATTAAGAACTGATCTTTATTTTAGAATTAGGTTTATGACCATATACCTTTCCAAACTTCCTAAAAATGTACCTAAACATGCCGTTTTTTTGTAATTGCCCCCTTAAGACTAGATTATTGTGATTTGCGTATTCCACTGCTAAATTATTATACAATTTCATATTTTGTGAATTTCTTTTTATTTTAATTTCCTCTTTCATATAACATAAAACAAATTGGATACAAAAATTTCCAAAATCCTACGATAAAATCAACTAAAAACAACTTAAAAATATATTTAATGTGAATTGAATGGGTTTCTAGAACTACCACCCTTTTTACATTTGTTTATATATTTTTTGTTTAAGGTTGGTACTTGGAAAAATATGGCAAACCACCTACCCAGACACTGTTTCATCTGAAATTTGGCCAAGATAGGTTAATGTTCCACCATTTTTAAATTGATAGATTAGGTTACATTCGTTCAAATCAATATGACGACGATGAAGAGAAGCCACAGAGAAGATGAACATTGTGTAAGTAATTTATGTTAAACTGTTTTAATGACAGTAATGCTTTTGTAATGGATGTTTTTTTTATATGATATTTTCCATTTTAAAAAATTCTGGAAGTTGGTTTTGTGCCCTCACCCCAGTCCCCCTACTAAATTATTATTAATACTTTTAGAGTGACAGTTTTGGGAACCTGTAACATGCAAATTGTCAACATTACCTGCTTGTAACTCAGCTAACGTTTCAGCCAAGGTGCGGGTCAATGGTCCCCATTCGGCTAATTCACCTGTTATGGGAGGCAAATCCACTTCCTTTCCCTCATCTTTATCAAATCCTTTTAATTTCAGTTTCCCCCCTGGCAATGTAAACATTTCACCAGGAGTAGCCATCTCTTGCAAGACATGAAGCAAATATGGAGTCTGAACCAAGCATTGCATCACCGAATTGAAAAAACAAGTATTTCCCAAGTTGGACAACCCTCTAACACGTGGCAAGCATAGTGTTTCTACTTTCTCTTTTCCTTTTAATAACACATGTTCTGTTTTTATAGCCTCTAATGGTGGAGGTAATTCTATGGGTGGTGACAGTTTAATATTATTAACAGTAACAGCTTGTTTCTTCAAGTATTCAACGCACTCATGCAGTTTTTTGCTACTAGAAGCTGTAATCTCATTATTGCAATTGTAACAATATACTTCCCATGTAGTTGTATTAACGGTGAGGGCATGGCAATCAGAATGTGGTGTGGTAAAATGGTTGAGAGCATGTTTATTTCTTGCTCGACCACATAGTTGCGTGCCGCAACGCAGACACATCCAAAGTGTCAAGTCTACTTCAAAGTCGGGGTCTTGATCTAAAGAAGGTAACTTTCTGCATTCCGAACATTCTTTCTCGAAGCCTCCAGCTTTGAGGGTCTTTTTAAGCCTAGTGAGGTCGACGGCTTTCGTGACGTGTGGGCATGCTGACTTGACATTCTCGTCACAGGACTCGGTTGACTCATCGCCGTGCTCGCCCGGATCGCTTTGTCTTTTCTTCTTAACCATTGTTACAAATATGTGACTGGATCTAAAAAAAAATATCAGGAAATAGTTAATAGAAAAAGAAATATGACAAATGTGTCGATTCGATAGCCATTGAACGCGTGACAACGCAAAACTAAAAAGTAGTAATTGGAACAAAAATATAATGGTGGTTGGGTTAATTATAATACTTACGGTTACATTTAAAGAGATAGAAAATAATTAGGGCACTATGTATTTCGAAGAAGGTTCCGATTTTCCATTAGAAATAATTGTCACAAACGCATACCAGAAATATTAGACTTACCACTAGTGATGTAGGTATACGATACGAATGTCAAATTACAGAAACACTTCCGATTAATTTTCGGTTATTTCGTTATTCGGTTTTGAGGATAAATACTACCATTTGCTCCATTCAGTGGTTAACTGCTAAAAGATGAGAGTGATGCCATAATTTCCCATTCTGTTAAATACCTAAGTATTTTAAAAGGCAAAATGTTTTTTTTTATAACTATTTTTAAAACTTGTTGTGCTGCCATAGGTTATAACATATAAGAACACTTTCACAACCCTTTGATACGCATCTTTTGTATTTTGTGGCAATTGTGGCGTGGTTAAAAGACAGATCCTTTTTAATTTGGAGCAGTCCCTCGCAGTTTTCGAAAAATTTACTTTCTTTTGGTCGTCAAAATCTTATTGAACGTCGAAATGAGTTGAATAAGTGATTAGGTACCGGTTCCAAAACAAGAAGGAGAAGAACCGGCAAGAAACTCCTCCCTGTTTATTTTATTTAAATACCTATATGTTTTTCTTGGTTGGTTTAATTTTTTTTTTTTAAATATGCTTACAACTATTACAATGATGTCTATGCGTGCTTATCATTTAAATACTGGCTAATACAATAGTAAGCTTTTTTCACGAGTTGGACTTTAACTTGCTTTGTAAATTGATTTGAATTTAAGTTCAACATTTCTTTAGGAATTTTAATATAAAAACGAATACAATTTCCCATGAACGAATTATTAACCTTTGAGAGTCTGAACCTGGGAATTGATAACATATGCTTACGTCTTGCATTTAAGTTGTGGCTATCACCCACCCTAGAGAAAGCATTTAAGTTTTTATGTACATAAATTATATTTTCATAAATGTACTGACATGACTGGACTGTCAAAATGTTGCTTTCTCTAAAGTGAGCCTTCACACTATCTCTAGATTTTAATTGATATACAGCTCGAATAGCCCTTTTCTGCAGAACAAATATTGTTTGAATGTCAGCGGCCTTTCCCCAGAGCAGGATGCCATATGACATTATACTATGAAAGTAGCTAAAATAAACCAGCCTCGCTGTAGGCACATCGGTTAGTTTTCTTATTTGCCTGATTGCAAAAACAGCAGAGTTCAGTTTACCAGCCAGTCTCATAACATGAGGACCCCATTGTAAAGCATCTATAGTAATGCCCAAGAACACAGTTTCATTGCAAACTTAATGAATCCCCACCAAGTCTCAAATTGACATCAAATTGACGTCAAAATGTTTATTCTTCTACCACTTAAACTTAAAAAAAAAAATGTGTTATGTTATAGCTAAATACATTTCTTAATATACGTGTACTATGCACATATAAAAATCGTAGGTACAGAAAAAATAAAAGTTCTGAAATTATAACTTTATGGGCATGTAATTTAACAAAATGTAACAAACAACATAAGTATGTTTTAAAATCTTGAAACCTTCAAATATCTCTTAAATCTGGTACTTATTTCTGAAAATCAAATAGCAATACTACTCTATCTTTGTTCTCTTGCTCAGCACGTTTCTTTCGTTCGAAAAAAGAGATTGATTTTGATCATTATCGCAATATCGTAAAGATCACTTTAATTTACCTATTCATACCATATTCAAACCTCGTGAACTGTCCAGTAACTATGGACTGTGGAACAGTGTACGGGTACGTCCATGGATGTACACTGGACACTGCTGGACACTGCAGGACACTGACTGATCTGTGGCAGAGAGTGATTGGTGTCAATTGGATTGATCTATTGTGATTGGTTGTGATCATGTTGTGATTATTGGATGTGATGGTGTTGTCATGTTGTCAATAGTGTTGTTCGATACCCACTTATCTACGATACTAGTACTTGGTATTAATATTGAATGAATTTATCGATACCGAATGAAGTACGCAACTTATTTGAAACGATACTTAGGAGTACTCATATGGTGTGAGTACTCATAAGTTATTGTAAGCTACCTCTTTTTAATCTGTTGATATTTAAGTAGATATAAGTATAAGATGTAGCGATAAGACCGCCCATTGTACTAATCTTAGTTATAAGAGATATGTTGTTCATTCTTTTTCTAAGGACTTTTGATGTAAAATCAAGATTTTTTTTGTTGTTATTAAATAAAAATTGAATTAAAATATACTATTATATTATACAAGATTATGACACGATACTATTGTACATTCTCTTTATTTTTGTACTAAGTATTTCATAAAGTTTTCAAAACTAATATTTTAAAAATGAACCGTTGCTAACACCGTTTAATTAAAAATACTGAAATACTCAAATTTCTATCAAAAATTTTAGTTATTGTTTTGCAACTAATGAAGTTACTTAAAAGGCTTAAATCTATCAAACAATAAAAATCTACTGCATCTGACAACACTGGAGCTGTGCTATGATTGGCTGAAGATGGCGCCGCCAAACAATCATTCACATTGACCCTTAGCGTCGACCGCATGTTAGTACTCTTTATTCGGTACTTGTATTTTCTTTCGATAGTTTACTCCGTATCATATTAAATAATACTTTGCCGAAAATAGTAGTATCGTACATAGAACTAATATTACTATTATATAGAAACAACACCGCGAACCAAGTGTTTGCACCAAGCGTTATTGCTGACCGGCAACAACTCATTCAGTCACTCGTCTATGCTCATCGCGACTGCGTGCCAAAAACGTGATTATACAACACATCAGAAATGCCGTCATGGGTGTTAATAGCGTTTAAAAATCAATCAACTGCGAAGAAAAAAGATAGTGTCATAACTTATCGTCGATAATTAATCAAAAAAAAAACTAAAACCATCCAAAACTTAATTTTTGTACCTATATTATTTTCTACCGTTGCCGCCATACTTGCCGTCATACTTGTTTTAACTACAAGTAATGTCACGACGTGTATAATACCTACTAAAGCCTTATATAATACTTGCAATTCTGTGTATTCTAGTATAAACGAACCAAGCCTGACATGTATGAAACATGCATAATACAGTGCATTATACTTGGTAGAAAAATCAATGTGGTAGAAACAAGGTGATAGTGCCGCGCGCACAAAGAATGAGAGCCACCTCTATACTACTTTTGCCTTGTCAAAATGGTTCAATGATAGGTTAAATGGTCAGTGAGGGCGATGGACCAACTGATGCGTACGAAACGCCTGATTCTTCTAAAGAAATAATCTAATGACAATAACAATATATAATATGAGGTTTTATAGATATTTTAAAAAAGAAAGAAATTCATGGTTGATGATTGACATGGCAATTATGAATGAAACCCGTTGTTGAAATCAAAATTGTAATTGTAATATTTGTTGTTACCGTGTATAGAACTCGTTTACCGAAAATTAAGCTTCGCCGTGTTTATCCCGTTTACACTTGATTTTTCTAGGCAGTTTTGGCGGGCATTTGATGTCTCTTTTATTATTTTAAAGTTTAGTGGTATCGTATGAAAAAGTATCGATATCTAGCGAGTCCTCACAAGTATCAAACAACACTAGCTGTCATGTTATTTGTCAAGGGTGGTCAAGGGTGTTGTGATGTGAATTGTAAAACGTCAACATGTTCGTGGTGGAATATTCTTATCAAAATTTTGTTAATATTTATTGAATATTTGCAAACGTAAACGTTAAATACCTAAGGAAGAAATATTTTATGAAGCTATGTGATCGAGTTTGTTTTGTTAGACCAAGTGTTCAGAAAAAATACTGACGATGTCTCTACCAGGCAATGGAATTTTTGTTGTTCAGGGTGAGATGGCTATGCTGGTCACTGCTATGAGGAGGAGCACGCGATGGGGCTCTCATTCTTTTCCTAACGAGGAATACGATGTACTTATGAAGACATTTCAAGATCTAAAAAATATATTGAACCAAGTGGATGATCTTAGACTACTTGACCCTGCTACATATTTGAGCCCTTTCCTAGAAGTAATACGAAGCAAAGAGACAACTGGACCAGTCACTAGTCTTGCCCTTTCAGCAATACATAAATTTTTGTCTTATGGACTTATAGGTAAGAAATGTTATAGAATCAGAAAATGAAAACTACTCTGGCTTCTAACTTTATCTATGTTCCTATGTAGGGGTCGGCTTTCCATTGTTGCCTGATGAAAATTGTGTTCATAAAAATGATCAATTTGAAATGAAATCTGGCTAAGATCGGTTGATGGTCCATCATGTCAAAAAAATAGGTTATGGTTTGCTTGTGATTATGCGAGAAGCGAAGCGGAGTGGAGCTACGAGCCACTAATAAGCCTTATAATTTTTTTCATTTCCTTAAAAAAAGTTTACTGCATAGACATATATATAGGAGACCAATTGACATCTAAACATCGCATGACCGAAACGGAAATGAGTATGTGTGCAAAATTCACATGTGGTTGAGCCAGTTTTAGTGATGTGCATGGGTGTTTTTTATATTATCGATAGCACGTAGTACTTTCATGATAATGTGTCGTTGAAATTACCGCGTTATCATAAGTTGAAATCGCAATCCTATTTATTATTTTGAATCTGCTATACTACATAATTTTTGTTTTGAGTTACTTTTCCTAACTTTTAGTTTTTTAAAATGACAAATCATCAATCAGTCAATTCAAATGCCATTTCCTTTACTCCAATAAATATTTTTTTTTGTTAACAGTTGATAATAAAAAATTTGCAGAAGTAAAGAAAGCGTTAACATCATTATGGAAATTTTAATATTTAGTTGAATACAAGCCAAGTAAATAATAAATAAAACAATATAAATAAACGATTTTTATTTTTAATGACAATACGTCACGTTGCAACGCATAACAACACAATTTTAACTCTTTGTAAACAAAAAAATGAGAATGTACAAAACAAAAACATTTACAGTGGAGAAGTTCATGATGTTCAAAATATACAATTTAACTCGATAGAATTGAAAGATAAACCAAAACTAATAAAACAGTGAAAGTTTTTTTTAAATTCGTCAATAAATGACTGAGAAATAATTTATTGAAATTTATGTATTTTCGTGCGGTTTGACAGGCGGCCTCTTACTGCCCGTGACGTCACATTGCCTACTCGATCGATTGTCGTGCCGTCTCACTGCACCACCAATTATGTCTTGGATAAAATTCCTATATTTCATCCCAGTCTATAATATCTTTTGTTTCTTTATGTAATAGGTAGTTAAGTTTTATTTGATTATAAACAAATTTTTGTAAAAGACAAAGTAATAATTTGCCTAAAATTGATATTTACACTGTGATGGACTTTTTTCTTCAAATTCGTCATAAATTAGTGCTGAAAAGTGCTAGTTTTTAAACTTTACACGTAAGTACGAGGCATGTTTTTTAAGTAAGTACCGTTTTGGAATTAAAAAAAGACGTGCAAAGATATGGCAATAATTTAATTTTTACATGGAAGCCTGTACCTTAATCTACTTTTCTACATAATTTCCGTGAATATTGAGGCACTTGTCATAACGTGGCACCAGTTTTTGAATACCCTCCTCATAAAATTCTGCCGCCTGACAACCACGGTATCACAACTGTTTTGACTTCGTTATCGTCTTGAAGACGCTGACCGCCCAGGTGTTTCTTCTAGTGTAGAAACAAATGGTGGTCGCTGGGCGCAAGATCAGGGCTATATGGAGGATGAGCTAGAGTTTCCCATTGAAAATCTTCATTAAGGACCGAAGGACGTTCATCTTCATCATGCACATTTGTGCAGCCATCTTTAAATGCTCTCACCCATTTCCTTACGATTCCATCACTCATAATGTTTTGTCCGTAAACTTCACAGATCTCACGATGAATATCGATCGATTTTACGCCTTTAGCACTAAGAAATCTTATAACAGCCCGTACTTCACAATCGGCGGGACTCACGATTGTCGGGGGCATCTTAAATACTCAGTAAACAACACATAAAAATGAAGAATCAGACTGTAATGGCGTCAGTGCGTAGACAAGAGATGTAGGTAACCAGCGCGTATGCGCGGAACGCCGACCGTAGTGCTGCGGCGGCGGAATCGCAAAACGGTACTTACTTAAAAAACATGCCTCGTATTTACCTGCGTAATTATCTAAAGTCTGGTTTTTAGGGTTCCGTATCTTAAAAGGAAAAAACGGGACTCTTATAAAATGTCCATCTCTGTCCGTCTTTCCCTCGGTTTGTCTTAGACTTAGCTTTTAAATTTCGAATATTCTGTTGTTTCTTTTTTAATTTTTGTTTTAATTTTGAACATTTGTTAATTAATTATTTTTTTTCGTGGACTCAAAGGTTTAGGCTCTAAAGTTGAAGGTTCTGGTGATATATCCCGGTAAACGTAGGCTGACACCGATCGCTTGGGCTTCAAATTGACCTGTACAGAAATTACAGTTGGTATAAATGCTCTGATCTTAGATATTAAGAATATACTACGGCGTTAGTATACTACTTAATATACTAAGTAAGTACATATGAAAAAGAAAGAAACCGCTACCGGCACGAATTCAGTGGGTATGGATCCTTTCTTCAAAAGTCGTCGGTGCTTTCGTTGGACAAAACAGTCTTCCTTGAAATGTCTACTGCAAACGAAAGAATATTTTCGAGGCGTCCAACCTGTTCTATTTAACATTCTTATCCATTGTTCTTTGGTAATTGCGTTTACAGGAAACCTGGATATTATGAAATAGTCATCATTAGCACGAATCATTTTTTAACACCGCAGTTTCTTGGAGAAAATTGAGGTTAAATTAGTGTATACAGTTACTTCGTCATTCAAAGCTAAATTATTTACGACGTTCTTAATCACAGAGCAGATAGAGCATCAGATTTTAAATCATAAATAAATAACGATTAAAATTAAATAGAGCATCAGATTTTAAATCATAAATAACGATTAAAATTAATTGTGTATATATCTTATATTTTCATTTGAAAAAGTCTTGTATTTACATATATACCCTATGTGTAGTATATATGTATAGATGTCATACTTTCTCTTACAATGTGCTGCCAGGCTAAATAAACCTCACAATATGTTTAAAAACAGTTAACGACATCATTCCAGTGGAACAGGTGCAATTAGGTAATATCAAATTTACAAAATATTTATATTTGAAAATATCGACATATCGATAGATTCTGTGCAATCCCTATGCTTAATTGTTTGATTGTAATTTTACACAATATTTTTGTATCGTACACATAATTGTTTAAAATAACAAATTATTTACAAAATAAAGTATTTACCATATACTACTGATGTATAACCAAGTAAATTTAAGATCGCTTTTTATAAAAATAAGCATTAAGATAACAATATGTTATTGGCAGTACTTACCGGTGAAATGTCTCTTTATTTGGATTATTAACATATGTTACAGTGCAATTTAAAACTGAACACGACACCATTTTTATCACAAAAATTATTTTTTGTAGAATTCAAAACGATTATAACACAAAATAGAAAACAAAGCTGGACATTATTTTGACAAGTGACTAATTAAGACTAAATGTGTTCAAAGAGGTTTTACGACAGATTTTCTTGCATTTCTTTCTCGCATGTAGGATTTCCGCAAAGAGCTGGATGTCATTCGCACACTGTGTTCCTCCCTTACGCTAGTATATATACCTTTATGGTTTACTGTGTGCGGTACCTACACCCCTCCCCCATAAGCCTGATTAAATATTTTGTAACTTTTCTGCAGGCTACATTGGAAAGTGTTAACCTATGTATTAATCTAAAAAAAATACTCTTTGTTTTAAAACATTAGTAAAATAATACCTGATTTTGCAGCTTGATAACTATTAATAAAACTGCAGAGCTTCATAGGCATTATTAAAAAAGGTAGGTATTTCTCTGAGGAATCAAGCTGTTAAAACCAACCTCAATAATCTTAGGAGTTTATTTTAATGATTATTTAGCGCAACTTGTTGAGAAAAACTACCAATTCGCGAGGTCGGGTAGTCTGTAAATAAAGACAAATGTTTACATGAGTAATACTTCTGTTATTTACGTCATAGATCCAACTCACCCTAGTGTGCCAGCAACAGTGGAAGATATTGCTGATGCAGTCACTCATGCTCGCTTTGTGGGCACTGACCATTCATCAGATGGTGTCGTTTTGATGAAAATATTGCAGGTGCAGTAAAATTACATTTTGGTGCTCATAATTGGACTAACAATTTGTTTTTTTTTTTTTTAAGTAGGGCCCAGAAAATTAAACATTCATTGTAAGAAATGTTCTTTATAAATTAGTAGATAAGTATTAAATATGCCATAATTAAGAAGAAGAAGTATTAAATATTATGTGCAACCAAAATATTCATTCTTTATTATTTTATATGCTAATTATTTAAATTATATTCTAGGTGTTAAGAACACTAATGCTAAGCCCTGAAGGTGTCATGTTGACAGATGAAAGTGTCTGTGAGATCATGCTTAGCTGTTTCAGAATATGCTTTGAAACAAGACTCACAGGTAAAGATGTTTACCTAATAGTTAAAATTGTATAAAGTTGGTTTAGGAAATTTATAGCAAGAGAAATAATTGTAAAACACTGTTATGATTTTTTTTCTACAGAATTATTAAGACGCAACGCAGAACAGTGTCTTCGAGATATGACTCAATTAATATTTATGAGGCTACCTCAGTTTCCATTGGAAGATCCTACTGCTGGAACAAATTTCAATTCAAGTATTGGGCTGTCGTTGAAAAAGAAAGAGAAAATCAGTAAGAAGAAAGGTGTAACCAAATTTTTATTATGGCACTTCTTTGCAATTGTACATCAGGTCATGATTGCCCATGTTCATTTATGCACACATAATATAGGTGAAATTTTTATCCTGAACAAAACACTGATGGCAAGGTAATAAACAATCACTGCTGATTGTGGCTAAATGCAAGTGAATATACCTTCTGCGCAGTCATATTCGCCAAATCGAATCATGGCAGAACTGAACAGGCACCTTTAGTTATGTGCTTTCTTTACCTCATAAATTGATACATTAAAAAAATATTAATATAGTTCATAATTTACATAACAGATGGCGTCTCAATCTATTTACATCACACATTTACCCAGTTTCTTCAGAATGCACATAACTTTTGGGTGACTTTTTCTCATTAGAAAAGGGTGTTTGCTGCTTTGATAGCACGTATGCCTTAACGGGTGTGCGGGGTATGGTTATCAAGACATACCCAACACAAAATTTTTAGAAAAAGGAGGCAGTTGGCTACCCTTATGTACCGGCGCCACCTTTCATCTAGTTCATATTATGTGTAACACACTATTTAAAAAATCAACGGATCTGCTTTCGCACGAAATTCTTACGACATTGGAAATGAACCTAACGGAAGAAAGTAAACACACATATTTTGGATATTTTTCGAAATAAATTTTTTTCGCAATAAAAATAACACAACTGTGTCTGATAAGCTTAAAACTTCGAAATATAACATTCTGTACGACATGTCGATCGAACAAACCGAATTAGTACGAAATGTAACACCGACGCATATCTGACTTCCAACTAAACGCACCCTTAACCACTACTTCCGGTTGTCGGATTCTAACGATTTTAGTCTCAATCGATTAATTACCCCAAGCCATTTCTTTTTTCTTATTCGGACCTATTTCTTGAGATATAGGGCTCCCAAAATGAAAATCGGGGAAAAAAATTGCGATTTTTTTAGTTTTTTGCCGATATTTTTTTTTGTTTTTGAACTTTTTCCAAATTGTCTTTTGCTGTCTTGTAGAGCTCGCCGAGCTGCGTCTTTTGACACCACGTTCATTCCGATATCTCTAAAACTCTTTGTGCAATCTGCCTGTCTCACAAAACTCCCAAATGACCCTCTATACTCCAACGAAATGAAAGTCATTTCCAATGACAATAAAGGATTATCCAAGGGCCTCTTTTCTAAACTCTGGTAGCACAGTGCACACCAAAGTAGGCAAAAAAAATGTTTAACTGCATATTTATTTTATAGCTACCGTTTGTATTTTGAAATTATTGTATAATATTGTTAGTTCTCATGTAAAGTGAGTGACCATTTGTAGTCGTTTTTGAAAATAAAGTTCTTTAAACCGAAGTAGCAAGTTTGAGGCGAGGCGGCGGCGAGGTGAGCAGAGTAGGTAGGTGCATGCTCATACTGCCTAAATTGATAGTGTGATACGGGCGAAGTATATGCACAAGCAACTCTAGGAACAGCATACTATGTTACCACAGAACACATTTATTCTAGGAGTGTTATGGCACAATCATAGTGTGGCGAAAATTAATCTGTGGTTTTGACTCAACGAGGCTAAGTCGAATTGTGCTAGCGTGATTATTTTTAAGAGAGAGTGCCTCTTTCATTAAAATAAGTAGACATAAATGTACTAGCACGTGTGCTGAGTACACCATCTCTACTTTCATCATTCGTTCATTCATTATATCTTGAACTGAACCTAGTGCCAAAGTACTCTGTGCCTAGTGCATGCATGGACGTTCATAGCGATTCCGCATATAGGATCGCTTTTTTGCCGTCTGTCTGCCTGTTTCTTATTTAACCACTACTTATTATAAAGTAATAGTTTAAGTCTTCAATGCTTTATCTATATAGGGAGTAACATTAAGAGTTGGTAAAACTTAAAATTACTGTTTTTGAGAAAATAAGATATCTTGAAATATTGCTTCGATAATTCTATGCATTTAGTGAATCTAAGTTCAGATATTTCTATGATCTTTGCTTATTTTCAAAAGTGTTAACTTCTTAATAGTTAACTTAATTGTAAGGTTCATTAAAATTATTTCATTTGTGTATATTTTTGTTATAGAAATATCAAAATGACTGACCGATTGGCTGAGAGGTTAGAGACCCTAACTACAGAATCAAAGGTCGCGGGTTCCATCCCTGCCCTAGACAAATATTTGTATGCATGAACACGTCTAGATGATTATGTTTTGACTTAAATCGTACTAATCATTAATATGGTATGAAGCGATTATATTAAATCTGATATTTACTTTTATAGGCACAAGCACACTAGAAAAATCTTCATCGCTACTGGGACAAACTCATTCAATGTCACTCATGGATCAGGATAGTACTGATGCATCAAAAACTGAACATAGAAAGCAAAGGTAATTAGCATATTGTTCTATTTTATTTATAGATCAGTCACACTCTTTTTACACTATAATATTGTAAATGAATAGAGATTGCGTCAATCAATAAACACATGATACCAGAGTTATCACATTTGTGTGGTGGGGAATGGGTGGAGCTAAAGACGCCTAACTACGTAAAGAGTACCATGGTTTAGAGCTCACTAAGGTTGTGATTTAGCTCGCTGTCTAGTGGTGGTGGCGATTAACACCTGAATAATAAAATGTAACTTTTGTTTGACACCAATTTTCTTGTTTATGTAGGACCTAGTTAGTATATTCTAGATACTATTCTGCTAACTATCAAATAGTCAATTTTGTTAATATATTTTGTATCATATATAATCGCTGTTTTGTTTCAGTCAAGACCAAAATTTAATGAATGAAGCTGAAATTACGATTGAACCTGTCGATCAATCTATAAAGAGTCCAAAGAAACACGGCCGTCATTCGTCGATGGATTTAGCTTCAAACAACACGCCTATCACACAGCTTCTTGAAAAGTGCGTAAATAATTCAGATAATGCACCAACTCAACTTCAAACTGAAAACGTTGAGGAGCCTGTAATAGTTCATGAAGAAATTGACACAGAGTCAGAAAGAATATTAGAAAAGTCAGAAGAACATGAAGACAAAGAAAAAGATTCTTCTGATGTGGATGGGCAGAAAACATCAAAAATTGTCGTTTCAGAGGAAACCGGTGAAAGATTAGAAGAATATGTCAATCACAGAGGAATCAGGTTTACGCCACAAGATGAAGCCACCAATCTCCAACCTTATGGACTTGTCTGCGTGAGAGAATTGTTTCGGTTTGTATTATTAAATGTAAAAAAAAAACTGTTGTAATAATACTGTCATCATTGAATAGTGCCAACAAAAACTTCACAAACTTTATTGCAAATGAGTTTAGACAATCTGGCATCAATTAGATTAAGGTTAGATGAAGTGGATCACAAGGTATCCAGATCTTTTCAATTTCAATGTTAATCTTGACAAGATTTGCCATGTACTTCTGATTCATCAGTAACCAATAAATCTGTCAATCCTTATCTGATAAATGTTGTCATTGGGGTTGCACAGCAAAACTCATGGCAAATTCTATAGTTGTTAATTTCGCTTGCAACAGTTCACAGTTAAATAAATTCACTTACATCCATGTAAAATCCATACATCACTTTGACATTTTGTGACAAATTATATATTCGTTCTCTACATTTGATTCAGATTATTAGCACTCATCTATCACTTCAAATTGCATATTGATTAATACTTTTATATCCAAAAGTTCGAACGTTCTCGCGCCATCTGGTGAACTCCTATCAAAATTTGTTGTAGCTTGTTTTTCATAGAACTAGGGAATAAAACAAGGGATAAGGAAATGCTGATGACCTGTATTGAAGATGTGCATGTAAACCTTAAATAAAACAAAGTTCTTTACAAGTGAACCTCAATGGGGATCCCAACTGCCAATTTCTCCCTACAGAGGGCAAATCGTTGACATGACCATTGATGTATGTCATGTGCATACAATTTTTAACCTATGCTGCATTGCACATTATTTAATTTGGTAAACTACACGGGTATATATATTAATCCACCTGCTCTAATGTTGTCAAAGAATATCATGTAAATTTGTCTCTGACAGTCCATACCAACAAAGTCTGCTGTCCTTCCGGACTGAATTGCACCACTTTTTTTTGATTCAGCTTCGACATGCTTTAAATTCAATGTTCAATACATTGTATGGTTCGTGAATTAGCAGGATTTAACAGTGAGGACTAAAATAAACTTCAACAAAAAACATTTAACGAAATCATTAAGCAGCTAATCACTTGTCATGACAGCAGTCAAGTCGCCAGTGACGCCATCCATACTACGCTATCCGTTTGGAATTCCTTTATTTTATACAAGTTGTATACTCATTTGGAACGTGGGTCCTATTGTCTATGATATCTGTGAACACTATGATGTTATTCAATACATATGTGTTCCGAATAAAAAAAAAATTAAAAAATCGAAGGGTGTTTATTTTTCTTCTTGCGTTCTTTTGTTAAAATTTGTTATTGTTCATTAATGCATAATATAATTGATAACCCAAAATTTATCTTACAGGTTCTTGATCTCCCTCTGCAATCCTTTAGACACCCAGAACACACCAGCGATGGTACATCTTGGACTGTGTCTGGTGGAAACGGCTTTAGAAGTGGGTGTTGACCAGATAGCCAAATATCCGTCACTACTTTACCTAGTTAAAGATCCCTTATGCAGGAATCTACTTAGTGTGAGTAATCAAACTAATTATATCCAAAAAAATGACGCCCTCCTTTTCGGCCGCAAACCGACCGTTTTAAGATTTTCATTCAATAGTAAAACTGTAAAAATGGAATTACGTAGTGAAATTTCTAGGCACAATAATATTACATATTTAGAAGATTTTATACAATTGTTAGATACAATAGCTACAACCAGCGCATCCACAGAAAGTTTTTGTGAGTCTCTAGTACGTAAGGAAATGTAATAATTAATATCTTTCTGAATTAGTTACTTAATAATCTTTTTCGGAATTCTGCCATATTTGCTCCTGATTTTTCTACTACTTTAGAGCCCAACCTATATTACCCGCACAAAAAAAATCACACCTATTTCGTGATTTACGACAAAAAAAAACACTTATAACAAAAATATCAAGGTGGAGCTTATACTTCGAAACGGTCGAAAACCAGAGCAAAGTGACAGACAGACATTAGACAGACCATGCGTCATTATCGTTGCTTATTTTAAACATTTTGTTAAATTGCACAAACATTATTTCAGAATCTTTATTTGCTTTTCCAGTACAACCATACCTCTATGTACCCATGGTTTTAACATAATTTTTTTGTTTCAGCTCATCAACACAGAAAGAATATCAATATTTGCATTAGACCTCCAAATATTGTTCCTGTTGTTTGAAGCGTTGCGTACACATCTAAAGTTTCAGATGGAAGCGTATTTTAAGAAAATCATAGAAATAATTTCGGCAGACACGACCAAAGCTATTTATGAATTGAAAGAGATACATCACTTGGCTTTGGAGAGTTTAGCACAAATGTTTAGAATACCCGGCCTGTGTACTGAGTTATATTTAAACTATGATTGTGATATATATTGCTCTAATATATTCGAAGATATAGCTAAGTTGCTATCGAAAAATGTTGTTTCATCGACCGCTTATAATATACACTCATTGTCTTTGGAAGCGTTGATGACTATAATCGAAGCCATAGAGAATGCGAGTACACAAGTCAAAGCAGACAGTATAAAACCAGAGACGATAGACAATGAAGAGGAGACGGAAGAGGTTAAATATGGTAGGACTGGGCACATTTCATTGGAGTTGGGAGGATTGGATGATGCCTCCGTTGTCAGTGACCATGTGACGCACGATATTAGTCAATATTATGGAGGCGGTAGATTGAGCAGACATAAAGGAAATACGGATATACCACCGGATAGTGAGTTAGATAAAATAAAGGAAATGAAAAAGGTAAATCTTAATCTTTTTGAGTGTCCATATATAAAGTATATGACTTAGTCAAGGAGTTCTGGGGGTTATAATAAAAGCTGTACTGTGTTATGTGAGGACAAAGGGGGTCAGAATCCGAGATATGTAATGAGCATTCTTCAAAATTTTGCAATATGGTTCAAAAAATATTGTATTTCCAGGATTAGGTAGGTATATTTATTCGACAGAAAAAATATGAATTTTTTAGTGGTGTAGTAACAGAGATATTAAAAGGAAACGTGAAACATTCATGTGACTTCATACGCCGAACGAGGCGGCGTCCCTAAGGAACCGCTCGTGAAAGGCAGGTACGCACTGAAGAATCCTCAATGCATCCGGTCGTCGATTACTTCTTCGTTCAAATCCTATGACGTTCTTCGGAGTATAGGTTGAGGATATCGTTTAGCCGGTGGAGCTGCACCTTCTGTGTTGTTTTCCGAACCCGGCACTATCTGCGCGGTAGGTCGGATGCGCAGGTGTCTGTCAGATTCGGCGCTCACTAAAATAATAATGTTACGTCTTTGCTATTAGCAGCGGTCGACCATACAACCATCTGCAATACGTAGAATATCCATCAGCTATCATTTTTTAACAATCCATTTATTCCTTAAAAATCCATTATTCTATCCATTCTAATGTAATGTCGAAATTATTGGTCAATGCCCATTTTTCACTTATTTACTTAATTAAGATTCTTTAGGGTATTTACAATTATACAAAAATATAGCTATAACAAATATGAATTTCGTTCTTTTTATACCCAATAATTTTAAATAATTTTCATAAGAGACTCGAACATAAAATGTTTTCAGAGTTATAAGGAAAAAAACCTATGTTTCGTCCATAAGTAGGAGGCATCAAGACAATAGCTACCTTGGGCAACACGGGGAAATGAGACGGGTTCAAAAAACGTCCAAATAAAACCACATAATTTATGGACACTTCTATACGCATAGAAAAGCATTAATAATAGTATGTTCTAATAGGCAATTTTAAAGCATAAAATTAAGTATTCTCATTAATGTTGATGCGTACATATTACATATAATTAAACTAGAGTTTGCACAAAAGAATTACTAACACATATGCATTTACACACGCACAAGTGAGACGAAAAATGTCGGTTGTCTCCTTTGCGCGCATGTAAGTGCATACGTGTTAGTAAGTCAGTGGCGACAAGTAAAAAATAAAAATTGGCATCTACTTGGGAAAGTAGATAATTTTTTCTGACTTGTCATTATGTTTATAAATGTGAAGAAATGTTCTGTGGTTACGGTACATAATTAATGTTACAATAGTACCAATATTTTTCACGAATTGTTTTGCAGTGGGTCACGACAGGTACTGAGCTATTCAATCAGAAACCAGAACGCGGAATCGAGTATTTACAAGAACATGGGGTACTATCCACCCCTCTGGATCCACACCAAGTTGCTATGTTCCTAAGAGAGAACCCTGATTTGGACAAAAAAATGATAGGTGAGTTCTTATTCACTGATGCGTGAGCATGGAGAATATACCGATGTATAGATAAAAAACTCGGTCAAGTGCGAGTCAGATGCGTCTGGAAGGGTTCCATACTATGAGTTATCACATGACCTACTATGTTTTTATTTTAAGTCTGAGTCAAATTTAGGTTAGAAATTGAACCCAACTCCGACGTATATGTAGGCGACCATGGTAACCACTACACTAATTGGACTTATTCGTTCTCATTGCGATTAAGCAATGCATTTTATACGCATTTTCTCTTCACAAATATTATTCGTTACCACCCCGTTACATTGCTATTGTGACTGGACGTTTTGAATCAGGATTAATGTCAGAGCTGACAACGTTGTCCTTGTAGAGTTATAGAATTAAAACGACATTTTCTATATGAAAAAAAAATACTTGAAATTGCATATTTTTAATTATTATTTTGTGGATAGAAAGTTGCCATTGTCAAATCGTAGAATTGTTAAAAATCAGAAAAGATGACTATAGAAATAAGTAAAATGAATTGTATTGCAAATAATGTTGGGATACATTTTACAAAATTATATTAATTGAATGACGAACGAAATTCTATTTGATTTTGGAAAACTATTATGCTACCTATAATTTCTGTTTGGAGTCTTAAAACTACCAAATAGTAAAAATCTCCTAAAAATGGTCACACTGTGGCGCACGATACGACTCAATTACCTAACGTCCAATCTTAACAACAATGTAACTGGAGATTGCCCGGGGGAATTAAAATACTTAGGATTTTCCTTTAGATTTTTCTGTAAACTATGAGTGAAACCCACAGTGAAAACAACAAGTTCCTTGCAGGCTCTTTCTTTTAATATTTTCAAACCGGTGCTAGATTCATTTGACTTGCAGCATGTGTAATGGACCTAATATTCAATAAAAAATATAACATTGGTTTACAGGAGATTATGTATGCAAGCGATCGTCACTAGGAGAGGATGAGGGCCCAACTGTTTTAGCAGCTTTCGCTAATAGTTTTGATTTTTCTTCCCTACGGATTGACCAGGCGTTAAGGTTATATCTTGAGACTTTTAGGCTACCCGGCGAAGCGCCTTTAATATTTCTGGTCATGGAGCGATTCGCAGAAAGATGGCATGTAAGTTGAATTCTGGAATAGTTTTTTGTGTAATGCTATGGCTAAATGAAACGGACATATATGGAATGCAATTAATTCTTTATTTAAACTAATTGAAAAAAGTTTAATTTGCCATTAAAAACCTTGTTCTAACTCTAATGGAGATAAATTTCGATCTTCGTCACTGGATTCACTCATTATTCTTTGTATATTTTCAGACCAAAAAACAAAGAACCTAGTTGATGCAATAAAAGGATTTATTTCTTTTCCCCCATCCGTTTGTGTTTTTTTTTTGTGTGTGTTCGGAAGTCACAACATTTATTACTTTAAATGAAAATGTAACTAAGCTATTAAAATTTTGCTTTAACTGATTGAATTAAATTATATTTTCGAACAGATTATGAATAATACAGTGTTTAGCTAAAAATGTTGCTTATGAAATAAAATTCTAGAGTATACAAAGTATGTGAACGTTTCAAAATTCAATGAAACTATAAATGTCAATCGTAGTGTTCTAAATAAAAATCACTTTCTCTCACTGAATGACCAAAATTTACTTTTGCTCTCCTGAGCTAATGAGTTAAAAATAAATATAAATAAATATAAATAAAAATAAAATAAATAAATTTTTACCATATTACAGAGTACCAACGGCGAACCGTTTGCGAACACAGATGCCGCATTCCGTCTTGCGTATGCGGTCATAATGTTGAACATGGATCAACATAATCACAATGCAAAGAAGTTGAATGTACCAATGAACGTGGAGGATTTCGTGAAGAATTTAAGAGGTTGCAACGGCTCTGGAGACTTTGATCAGGCCATGCTTGAAGCCATATTCCACTCAATAAAGTGAGTATTTTAGGTGTACATGTTACATTTTTAGGGATTGATTCCAAGTGAGCGGTTTTGTTTATAGTGTGGTATACTAAGTATTAAAATTATCAGTAAAAGTCTTTGAAACTCAGACAGCAAAATAAATAACCTATTGCTGTAATTAATTTAAACATGCTTAAATTTTTTTGTATCATTTGCCTGTGTAAGTATTGCAAATAAAACATAATACTGATCAGTCATACATTTTTCCCTTTTAAAAATTCCTCCTTCAGAGTAAATAATTTTGAATTAAGGTTACTATTCGGCTTCCTATCACTATCATATAATATTTAAATTGTTGTAATAATTTCACCACTAATTCAAACTATGTAAATACTAATATTATAAAGAGGAAAAATTTGGTTTTTTGTTTGTTAGGGATAAACTCAAAAACTACTTAACCGATTTCAAAAATTCTTTTACGTGTAGAAATGCTACATTATCAGCGAGTAACATGAGCTATATTTTATTTCCAAACTAGCTTTCGCCCGCGGCTCCACTCGCGTTGACTACACAGTTGTTTTGGGACTGCTATAATTTTTTGCATAGAAGTATGTAGAAAGAGTAGCTGCAGGCGGCAAGCTAGTGGTGCATAAATATAATTAAATTCCTATTTATATCTTAATTAAGTTTACTGTTTAAAACTTCATCAATAGAGCGTTTACATTATGATAATCTTTATTGGTAATATTAGTATAATTGTCTAATGCCCTGACCACCAAACAACCTTTCAGAAATGAAGAAATGATAATGCCCGCCGAAAGAACGGGCGCCGTTCGGGATGCTTACCTGTGGCGAGTGCTACAACGGCGCGGAACCGGCCTTGCTGCGCGGTTCGTGTCCGCCCCATCTAATGGAGCACCATATTCTAGGCTATTTGCCGTCGCTTGCCCACCAACTGTGAGTATGATTTCTCGTGTGGGCCGCGATCGCGAACGACTTGTAGTAATTTCCAGTTAATTTTATAACATACACAGATATAATTAGCGCAGGACTAACATGCGCACCGCGACAAAATTTATTTCTCGTGCTGGAACGAGATGTCTCTATTTGTGACATATAGAGCTATCTCGTTTCGGCACGAGATAATACTCTGACAAAATTTTATCGCGGCATGCATGTAGCCCGGCAGATTTGGTACATTATCCATTCTACACACATGTTTTTCTTTTAAAATAATAAAGTTATAACTCATTGATCGCAACGGTTACGTAATTTATTATTTTAGTATTTAATAATTTTATAACAAAAATATGGTCACCCTATTTTGTATAATATCTATCTACCGTATCTGTGCTTCATTGTGCGTACACCTATTTTTTTTTTATTTTGTTTATTTATTGAACAAAATCTACAGCCAAAAATCACAAACAGTTAAGTTATTAATATAACACAGAGGAAAGGCCATTAACAGATTTCACTTAGAATTAACAATTGAATTTTTTAGCAAAAAACAAACTTATTTTCTATACCCATAATGATAAAAGAAATTTAGATTTAATAATAAAATACAATATTGTTGGCTTACTTATGGTAGGGATGTAAAAACTAATCAGTTTCATTTATTCATTTATGGCCGTCGCTGACTTTAGCAATTCTCAGTTGTAGTCATTATTTCAACCTCATAAGGTCGATACATATTTAGTATTATAGGGTTACAATTAACTAAATTAAAAATTGAAATTAATACAGAAACTTGATATGGTATTTTTTGTTGTAAATCAGGTGACGGCCCTATCGGCTGCATTCGAAAGGTCGACAGCACCAACTCCTGAAGAATCAGAAGACGTAAGAGATTCTCCCGCACCACGAGCTCTAGCTGGTTTAGAAAGATGTGCAGCTTTAATAGCTCGACAATCTGATAAATCTGGTGACCAGATAACTTTGGACACCCTGGTCTTGACACTTTGCAAGTTTACAGGATTATTGACTTTGGCGGACAATGCTAATTATATTACTATAGGTATTTCTACTTTCATATTTTCATTCATTCAGATTTTCTTCATACTCATGATCCATTGTCAGCTCCTGTCATGTACATGTCATGTAAAGGTCATTAAAAATACAGTTCGCTCCAAACTTCTTGTTCATTCTGATGTAGAAGTGGATAGCGTTCCACTAGGAAAAAACCCCAAAACAAAAATAATATAAGTTTATTAATTTGAAAAGTAAACTTATAATTAAGTCAAAGTAGGTTAAAATTCTATAAGTGTGTTCTATAAGTTATCTTTGTGATAAATAGGCGACACAAGTGGGGAAACAAAAAAGATACTTGTACGTAGCTATGCTATGTCGACATCCCTACACGTGTGTCTCGCGCTAAATATACGTAAACCGGCGTTAATACCGAAGATGACTTACTTACTCGGGGCCGCGCGCTCAAAGTACTTTGCCTAAGCACCTACATTTTGTTATGATGTATGAACCATGGTACATGCTGAGGCCGATTTGGAATTATTTTATACCAATTTTTGTTTACTTTGTTTTGAGGCACAATCGTTATCGAGTTATAAGTTCGGCAGATTTTATCGTTCATTCATTTATTACTGCATATCGTGCGTTGCCGGAGGTATAGCATTGTCTTTTTTTAGCCAAGTGATGTTGCTTTGATTAAAATACATGACGGAAGATTGATTATTCAACCAATCAGAGAATGGCATAGTCAATGACATCACCTGGAACGTCAGTCAACCTCTGTTCACTTGATACAAGCGAAATCGCTTTACGTAGAAAACGCTATAATTAAGTAAAAGAAGAAAAACTTTTGTTTAACAGACAATGGTTGGAATTTTAAATAGCTTCTGGCGATAACCGCCAACAGTGAGGAGGGCAAGGGGGGGATGGTAATTATCACATACCATACTTTCCCCCCTTTAGAAACCTTCCCCCCCCCCCCTACCTAACTAACTTAACATAATGACTGAAAAACATAGACCATTAACTTATATGAACCTAATTTGAAATTGATCAATAGGCTTTTGAATGAACATGCAAATAATAAACAAATATACATAAACATACGTAACCTAACCTAATGATTTCAAAAAATAGACTGTTACGACATCATAGCTCTCCAGCATAAAATAATATCCCAACCATTTAGACGTTCCTTAATGCCTTCCAAAATAACAACGAGCGCCATCTATCGGCACACTCAATAAGAAACAACAACGCCCTCGTCGCTTGCTACGTGTGGACGTAACAGAAGTACAGAACATCAAAAAATGGCTTCCGTGCATTAAGCCTTCTGATACAAAATTTATTAAAATTAGCACAAGCGAACAACTAAGTGAGAAAACTAAGGAAAGAAAAGGCAGGGCGCGCCCGCAGTAGAGTGAGACCTGGCAGCTCCTCCCGTGGTAAGTCCTTTCTCTTTTCCCTTTTTTCTGCTATATGTTTTAGCGTTTTTCTCACATCGCTTTCGGTCGAGGTTGAAACGAACCAAGCTCTCGTTTCAAAAATACAGTAACCGACGACGACGTGGCCTTAAAGGGTCAATTCCCCAACATTAACAAGTGATCCAAATCGAGCCGGATCGATTAAGTACCTAGAAATACAGTTACCACTTCATCGAAAAATATACCTAAACGCCTATCGTCGTCGTCGGCGAATCTATTTAATTTTGTACTCGGAACAACATACCTTCCACATTATTTATACTACATTCCACATACATTCCATATTATTATTATATTTAAAATTGTTATACAAACAATTTATTCATAATTTCACTTTTTCTCACGCTGACGTAGGTAGACGTAATTTTAACGTGATCGAAGAAATTTCATGATTATTTTTTTTGTTGTTAATTTACTTACTACCTACATAAAATACTGAATAATCCAATTATTTATTCAGGTAATATTTTATTTAAAAAATTTCAATTTATTGTTGCGAGTGATTTCGTCACGTTGCGGATTCGGGTGGTTTATTGAATTTATTATCTTACAGTAAAATATGCCTACTAGTGCCGAACTTAAGGTCCTAATCGCGCGACGTGAACACGGTTTTCGTGCTGTACAAATTCTTTATGATTTAGCAAAGGAATTGCACAAAGATAAAACCGTTTTACCTCAATTTCGAAGCAGATATAAAAAACTTAGCCGTATTCGGGAGGAATATTATGAAATTCAAGATCAAATTAATTTAAAATCATTAGCAGAAAAACCGGAATACGAACCTAATACTCAGCAACTAGATTCGTTTGATGAATTATATTATCATATAGAAAGCGTCGCAGAATCATTAGAAATGGATCCCACTATTTCCACCCCCATTATACCTGAACATAAGGTTCAGATCCGATTGCCAAAATTAGAAACTCCAAAGTTCGACGGACAAGTCGAAAACTGGCAAACTTTTATTGATTCATACCTTCCATTGATTCATAGAAATGAATCTCTTTCAGACGTGGAAAAATTTCATTATCTAATTTCGAGTCTGTCAGGCCCGGCACTGGGTATAGCAAAAGGTCTACCGTTAACGTCAAAAAATTATCAAGTAGTTTTCGATGCCCTTATAGAAAGATATCAGAACAATCGTATTCTAGCCACGGCCTACTTAGATAAAATTTGTAAAGTTACTCCTTTGAGTTCATCTACATTTGAAGGATTAACAAAATTAACAAATACTTTTTATGAAAGTATTAACGCGCTGCGAGCGTTAAATATCGCTTCATTGGGCGAATTTATTCTGTTTTATTTAGCGGCGCGCGCGCTCGATCCCGATACCCGCAAAAGATTCGAAGTTCAAAATAAAAGCGACACTCCCACTTTTAGTGAACTGCTTAAATTTCTGCAAAATTATATAAAAATACTAGAAGTGAGCAACACGAGCACTTCCACTTCAGTAAATAAATTAAGCAGCTATAGACCCGCGCCGTTAAATTCACAAAATAAAATAAATAATTATAACAATAGGCAACCAGCCAAAAGGTCCTTCGTTACATCAACACAACTTGAAAAACAATTTAGTTGCCCTTGCTGTAACTTACCCCATAGTATTTATAAATGTTTAAAATTTCAGAATTTAGATTCAGTATCTCGCCGACAATTAATTACAGATCGAAAGTTATGTTTTAATTGTTTACGTTCTACTCATACTTCGAAATCGTGTCCGTCAAAAACCGGTTGTTTGGTTTGCGGAGCGAGACATAATACATTGCTCCATATCAATGCCGCGCCCTCTGAAGCGCAATCTTTCCAACCGAGCAATGAAGCCTCCACATCTAAAGTACTCCCAAACAATGGATCACCGAGTTTCGCGTGTGCCGCCACGACGACGCCACCGTCGTCGGCGCTAGTGTCGGACGCGCCGCCGTCGCGTAGCGCCCCGCCAGTAAAAATTTTAGGTACTGCTGTGGTGTGCGTACGCGACGCTCTCGGCTCACTGCAGGTTGCGCGTGTATTAATCGATAGCGGTTCACATGATTCATTCGTTACATTAGGGTGCGCGCGTCGGCTCGGTTTGCCGATGCGCCGTTGTAATGTATCTGTGGCTGGTCTTGGGCGTAATATTGTACATGATATTAAAGGTGTTGCATTTTGTTCTATAATGCCTAGAGATAGGGTTGATCCTCAGTTTGATATATCTTGTATTGTTCTACCAAAAATAACGTCAAAATTGCCTTCCATACATTTACCTTCTTCTGTACGAAAGCATTTCGCGCACCTTAATTTAGCGGATGAACATTTTGATATTCCGTCTTCTATTGACTTTTTATTAGGAGTAGAATTATTCGACCAAGTATATAATGGTCAACGCTTCGCGCCCGGTCCAGGCTTACCGTGTGCCCTATCTAGTGTGTTTGGTTGGGTAATCACAGGACAATTCAAATGTGATTTACCCCTTTCAAACCAAACTATGTTGTCCTTAGTGACATCGACTTGTAACATCGATAACACATTGAAGCGCTTCTGGGAGGTAGAAGAACCGCCGTGCACGATTCCATCTTCTCCAGAGGAGACGTTATGTGAAGAAATATATATAAAAAATACATATAGAGAACGGGATGGTCGATTTGTCGTCCCTATTATGTTAAAAAACGATAGTTCTTTAGGTGACTCATACCGTCACAGTTTTAACCGTTTTTTGAACTTAGAAAAGCGCCTCGCCCGCGACACTGATTTAAAGACGGAATATACGCAATTTATGCGCGAGTACGAGGACTTAGGTCACATGCAACCTGTAGGAGGGTCACTCGCTCGACATAACATTTACGTTATACCTCATCACTGTATTGTACGCCCCAGTAGTACAACGACACGTTTACGTGTAGTGTTTGATGCAAGTTGTCAGACTACAAATAAAAAGTCACTCAATGATATTGTTCACATCGGACCAAAGTTACAAAACGACATTTTAGATTTGATTACCAAATTTCGTATTCATTCAGTCGTTTTTACCGCCGATATTAGTAAAATGTACAGGCAAATTCTTATCAGACCGGAGGATAGGCCATACCAACATATTCTGTGGCGTGATTCTCCCCACGCTCCCATGCAAGAGTACGAACTTAACACCGTGACGTATGGTGTGAGTAGCTCACCGTATTTAGCTATACGGACACTGCGGCAACTCGCGGCCGAACATTGTGAGCAATTTCCACGCGCAGCTGAAGTACTGCGTGATGAAACCTTCATGGATGATATAACTACAGGTTGTTCATCTGTAGAACAAGCTGTCAAACTTAGAAACGACATAATATCATTGTTGAGCTTAGGAAAATTCGAACTGAGGAAATGGAGTAGTAATAATCCACAAGTCTTACAAGATATTCCTCCAGATCATTGTCAATCATTAAAATCATTTTGTGAAGACGAAGTTGAATTGAATTTAAAAATATTAGGAATAAAATGGGATCCACTCTCAGATTGTTTTTCCTACTCTGTTGTCAAATTAAACGTAGAAAACACGAAACGCTCAATTTTGTCTACCGTATCTAGAATTTTCGATCCACTAGGGTGGATAGCTCCAGTAGTGTTTTCAGCAAAATTATTATTACAAAATTTATGGCGTGTAAATTTATCTTGGGATGAATCTATACCTAATGATCTTGCCCAGCTGTGGCACGATATTGCATCGAACCTAAGTTACATCTCGGAAATTAAATTACCGCGTTTAATTTTGCCTATAAATTCGTCAGAAATTCACTTAGTCGGATTTTGTGATGGTTCATCAAAAGGGTACGGCTGCTGTGTTTATTTATGTGCAAGTACAGGAACTGAATTTAAAGTCAGCCTCTTGGTCGGTAAATCGAGAGTAGCTCCGCTTAAAACGCTCACAGTCAATAGATTGGAGTTATGTGCTGCCGTTTTGCTCGCTAACGTATTAAATCATGTTTATCAACTGTTGAAATCAAAAATTAATATCAAAACCGTTACGGCATTCACTGACAGTGCTACGGTACTTTCTTGGCTTAAAACGCCGCCCCACAATTTAAAAATATTTGTTGCACATCGCGTCGTACAAATAACAGACCATGTTGAAATAAGTTCTTGGCGTCATGTGTCTACGCATGAAAATCCCGCGGACTGTTGCAGTCGCGGATTGACCAGTTCGGAACTTGCCAACCATCACTTGTGGTGGCATGGGCCCACTTGGCTTTCTGGCTCTCCTTCATTATGGCCGGACCGCTTACATGAAAACATTCTTCCACGTGAACAAATACCTGAACTTAAAGACGAGATTTCACATACACTTCTTACAGTAAACGAAAATTTACTGTCAAATTTTGTAGAAAAATGTTCTTCTTTTTCTAAATTACAGCGAGTGCTGGCGTGGTGTTTGCGGTTCATTAAAAATTGTTAATCACAGGCTAATGCTCGAATTTTTACTCCATTATCTTATCTAGAAATAAATAAATCGCTTCATGTTTTAATCAAACACACTCAGTCATTATATTTTGAAAACGAAATAATTTCTATTCAAAAGAAGTCCTTCTGCATAAAGTCGATTCAAAAACTATCACCTTTTATAGATGAAGAGGGTATTATTCGAGTGGGGGGACGTCTTAGCAGTGCAAAACTTTCAAATATAGCCATACATCCATTTCTTTTACCAAAATCTAGTCCTTTATCAAAACTAATTATAGACCATTTTCATATAGTTTACTTACATTGTGGCCCACGCATGCTACAATCACTTATTCAACGAAGATTTTGGATTTTAGGCATTCGATTATTAATTCGTTCTCGAATAGCCAAATGTGTCACCTGCTTTAGAGCAAAACCAGTTCCGTGCCAACCAGTAATGGGTGATCTCCCGGTTGCCAGGCTTCAACCAGGGAAACCTTTTCAAAATGTAGGTATCGATTTCGGCGGTCCGTTTACGGTAAAAGAAAGTAGACGTCGAAATGCGCGTACTTATAAAGCATATCTATGCCTCTTTGTCTGTCTCACTACCAAGGCCGTGCATCTTGAGGCGGTGACAGAACTCACATCAGAAGCGTTTCTCGCAGCCCTGGATCGTTTTGTGAGCCGTCGTGGGCTATGCCGTAAAATTGTCACTGACTGCGGTACAAATTTCGTAGGCGCGAACCGTTACCTGAATGAGCTACCCAATATACATCAAACTGACGTAATTAATGGCTTGACATCACGAAAAATATCCTGGCAGTTCAATCCTCCAGGCGCTCCACATTTCGGTGGAATTTTTGAAAGTGGAATCAAATCCACCAAATACCATTTAAAAAGAATAGTAGGTCTTCAAACCTTGACATTAGAAGAAATGTTCACAGTGTTAGCTAAAGTAGAGGCGATTCTAAATTCGCGACCGCTCTGCGTTTTGTCTTCAGAACCGTGTGAAATAGATGTCCTAACCCCCGGACACTTCTTAGTTGGTGGACCATTAGTCGCGCTACCCGAGCCCGAATTTGACGAAGCCTCTCATCCACGATCTCGCTGGCGGATGCTACAGAAATTAACTCAATGTTTCTGGCGCACCTGGCATAGAGATTATCTTCACACTTTGCAACAGAAAAGCAAATGGTTTACACCGAAATCTAACATCAAATTGAATGACGTAGTCGTTATCGTGGAGCCTAATATACCGCCCATGCAGTGGAAGTTAGCCAAAGTCGAACAGTTACACCCCGGCAAAGATGGTGTAGTCAGAGTAGTGACTCTTCGAACGGTCAATGGTCATTGTCTGCGACGACCTGTTGTTAAGACCTGTCCACTTCCTATAGATTAATATTTAATTTTTCTTTGTACATTCTTAAAATTACTACAACCCTAACCTTAATATTTATTTTTCAACTCAAATATTGTTAGGCTACACATAGTTCATAAGTTTATATTATAAATACATTATTTATCTACTAAAAATTCACTCAACATTCCGAGTACAAAATAAAAACGTTCTTTTTATTAATTTTTGTGATTGGTTTTCACTGATGAGCTTGTTATCGTGAAATCTTGGACGATTTCAAGTGGGGGGAAAATGTTACGACATCATAGCTCTCCAGCATAAAATAATATCCCAACCATTTAGACGTTCCTTAATGCCTTCCAAAATAACAACGAGCGCCATCTATCGGCACACTCAATAAGAAACAACAACGCCCTCGTCGCTTGCTACGTGTGGACGTAACAGAAGTACAGAACATCAAAAAATGGCTTCCGTGCATTAAGCCTTCTGATACAAAATTTATTAAAATTAGCACAAGCGAACAACTAAGTGAGAAAACTAAGGAAAGAAAAGGCAGGGCGCGCCCGCAGTAGAGTGAGACCTGGCAGCTCCTCCCGTGGTAAGTCCTTTCTCTTTTCCCTTTTTTCTGCTATATGTTTTAGCGTTTTTCTCACATCGCTTTCGGTCGAGGTTGAAACGAACCAAGCTCTCGTTTCAAAAATACAGTAACTGACGACGACGTGGCCTTAAAGGGTCAATTCCCCAACATAGACCATTAACCTAAATAAACCTAATTCGAAATTGATTAACAGACTTCTAAATAGACCATTGATAAATGACACGTGTAACACAATAAGGAGTGAAAAATTACAAAAACTAAATTTATAATTACTACAAAAAAAATGAGTACCTAAAAAAATTATTATAGTGTTTTCATCAGGCCACTACCAACGATCTATAAACACCATCAACTAACCGGTAATCGCTAGAAGCTATATAAAATTCCACCCCAGATGATGACCAACATTTTAAAACTCGGTTGAAATACTTTTCTTCTTTATAATATTAGTGTGGAAGAGAATAAAATATTTTTTTGGGACAGGTGTGACTCTAGGCCAGTCGCCGAAAGCTCAACTAGCATTACGTCGCACATGCGCAGTGGTCGCACGTCATGCTGACGCCGTGCGAGATTCTTGGCGGCACGTCTTGGAAATAGTCAAGACGCTTTATATTGGACGACTGTTGCCCAAAGTGAGTTTCATGCTTTTCAATTTACAGTTTTAACTTAAGTTAAGAACTTAAAATTATGTATTATCTCAAATAAAAAACATGTTTGGTACATATCACACTTAGTACTCTCACTTCTACCAAATTTCACACTTCTGTCGAGTGCATTCTTTAGATTTAATTAACCATATTTTTTTTTATTTTTAAAATTGTTTTTTATTTTATGTCAACGAACTAATTTTGTAAACAACATAATTATTAATTTTGAGTATTTTCTTCTAATTTTTCAGAGCTTAGTCGAAGCAGAAGACTACTTATCATCGTCAGGAACAGTATCTCTAATCCGTGACACCTCCCGTGGCGCCGAAGCTGGTCTGCTGTCCAGTATATACTCGTACATCGCTTTGGGAGATGCAGGAGTGCGTACTCCGACACCCCACGAAAGGATGTTAATGGATACTGCGACTGAATGTGTGGCTAAATGTAACCTGCCAGGACTATTGGTGACGGAAACTAAATTTCTACAGTTGGAAAGTTTGCAGGTGATATTTTGTATATGAAACCTCAAGGGGTATTTTGTAAATTATATTAGAGATGGCGCGATGGGAAAATAAGTCTAGGTGACCGCCGGAAAGGACTAGGAGGACTATAAATAGTATATAAATTTGTAGCCATTTACCGCGAGTTTCCCGCTTTAATTTTAAAAGAACAGTTAGGGTCGGGGAAGATAAAATAGAGAAAAAGGAACTGAAAAGGAAAAGCAGAAAAAAGAACGTTTAATTATTATATTCTTAGCGTCACAGCTAAAACTGACTGAAATTATTTGCCATTTTGAAATTATTTTTTTTCGTATTAAACACTTGTGTAGTGCAATTCCACCAACGAACGGATAAATAGGATAGCCCATCCACCGAGCTTCGAATTACCTCAATAGAGGAGTATTGTTGGCTGTTCACAAAGTTATCACATTTGAGCCATAGGTTGAAGAATGGTGACAGGCGCGTCGCGTGTATGGGCCACGTGATTGGTTACCTAGATGATGTTCGCCCAGCGCGTCTTAATGTATTACCCGTCACAACTAGTTACATACTACTGAATGAAAGCAGATACCAATAAAAAATTTTAAGTAAATGAAGTCGTGTCGTCATGACCCGAGCGTAGCGAACCTGTTTCAAATTCATAAAGCGGTGTGGCCGTAGTTCCGATCCGGGCGTGTACCGCTGAATTTTTCGGACTTAACTACATAACTACCACTGACTCCGTGCCTTGGAAAGCCCATTAAGCGGTGGGTCCCGGTTGTCGATAGATGGCGGTCGTTATAATCTACCGACCCGCACTGAGCAACGTGGTGGATTTTATTTCTTGAATTCTAGAAGTGAATTTGTATAACAGGAGTTAGTACGCGCCATGATTGGAGCAGGCATGCCACCCGAGCCAGACAGCTTGCAGCTTAATCCACAACTCGAAGATATCACCATATTCTTCTTGGAACTACTCTCGCAGACGCTGATACAGAACAGGTTAATATTGTAGTATTTTTTATGAATTTTACTATTTCTATGACACAAGGCATCTATAAAAATGAAAATTTGTAGGACAATTTGTTAATATTAACAACTCATTATGAAGCCTTAGGAACTGTTATAAAACGTGCTGGTTGTGGATCTAATTCACATTTACTAGAACTAGACTGAAATGGTTGACTTTTTCATACGAAATTGTTTGATACCATAGGATTCTCAGCAGAGAGCTTTTTGTCGAAATGGTAACAAGAAAGTTACTAATGAAAGCGTCGTGAAAACTCGATAATTAATATTATACTATTCTCGTATTGTTTTCATGAATTAGATAGTGTTTTATAATGCAAGCTATGTGCAGTCAATAAATATGTACTTACGACAATTATTTTATTCACCTATTTTGCTGATGCAAGTTTTTATTTCATATACTAGTATTCGCTTCTATAAATGGATAGTATATTACACAACAAAAACATTTATTGTAATACTAGCTTTCCGTCTGCGTGGACTATACAGCTTGACCCGGATCTGTTTTTATAGAATTATTAATTAGCTTATAAACTAAATGTATGCAAAAAATTATAGCTTTCCCGGTTCAACTGTAGTCCACGCGGATGAAACCGCGAGCGAAAAGCTAGTTTTTTATAAATTATAGCCTATATGTTATTCAGACGTATAAGTTATATTAAAGTAAAGATTCATCAAAATCTGCTTAGTGGTTTTTGCGTGATGGAGTAACAAACATGCATCCATCTTCACAAACTTTCGCGTTTATATTATGAAGTTTATATTTTAAGATTATTATGTGTATAACTTTTTATTGTTTTAGTTGTACTATAAAACATGTACTTCTATCTACAGAGATCGTGCTCTCCACGTATGGACAGAAGCGGGATCTCACTTTAGACGCGTGGTACTATGGGCGGCTGCCGGCGGAAACCGAGACACGGCGGCTAGTCGCACACTGACAGCTTTATTGAGGACTGTAGCAAGATTGATGCGATCCGAACACTGTGCGCCGGCCGCTCTAGCACAACTAACCATGTTATTCGAACTACCCTATAGGCTATTCTATAGACACGCTAAGTTGGTAAGTTGGGGTTCGTGAGTGTTAACATATTTTCTTCAAAGTTGTAACTTCTGAAAATGATTGCAATTTATTGTAAAGCGATCTAGACACGTTTTCTAATTACTGTCGGGCGAATCATCTTATTCTTAAAACAGGAACATGTCATGTCATAACTTTATGTCGAAGAGTTAAACTTGTGAATTTCAATTACTTAATATCTGCCAGAAACTTACAGCGTGTTAATGAAGTAAAAGATTTAGGAGTTATTCTTGATCAGAAGTTAAATTTGATGTGCACTTGAATATTGTTATTGAAAAAGCCTTCAAAAATTTAGGTCTAATATTAAGACTTTCGAAACCATTTAAGTGTGTCATGATATTAAAAATTCTTTTTTACTCGTTTGTCCACAGTCACCTCGAGTTTGCTAGTGTTAGTCTGAAACCCACAATATTCCATCCATATTTTTTGCTTGAAGAAAAATGAACATAATTTTTTAAAGTTTCTTGACTACCGAATTGATAATGATTTTAATAATTACATTAGTTCTGTTAAACGAAAGAAAATTATGTGCTTAAAAGATAGAAGAACATACTTAGGTTCTTGTTTCGTTTACGATTATTAACAATTGTATTGATTCTTCTACACTACCGGAAAAAAATAATTTTCGTGCTAGTCGACCCTCTTCAAGTTCTAAAGACACCTTTTTCATTCGCTCTTTTAACACCAACTATGCAAAAATTACATTAATTAGGAGATCCACACGTGCATATAATGCAGTTTTCAATGAAATTGATATTTTTGGCTTATTATTATTATCAGCAGGAAAGTAATTTTCTGCTGGCAGAACCTGTAGCATCTTTAATGTTAATAATATGTGTAATAGAAACTCCAGGTCAATTCAGTGCCATGTAAAACCTAATATTGTTTGTATATGACTGTTGGTTTCAAAGTAAAATAAAATAAATATTTTTTAGTTAAATGAATGAACGAACCATACTTTCGATAGAAAATATAAAAACTGTACTTTAAAAAAAAATGGTCTCACCTTATTGCAGCTCGTATGCGACGGGCGGTCACGAATGTATAAGACGTGCAATGTATCATTTAACTTTTTTCTATATATGGTCATCGTCTGTACAGATTTCGTGTGGTCTCTACGAGTTGGTCAAGACATCGGCACAAAACGTGCACAGTGCGGACGACTGGCGTGTGGTGTTTTCTTTGCTGTGCGCGGCAGGAGCAGGCGCCTGGCCAAGAGACGCGCAAGTGGCGACACCTGCTACAGGTTTGTTTATAATTTGATAAAATTACGTATAATAGAATAGAAATTTTATTTTACTAAGTTGTGTATGTACAGTTAAAATATTTTCCCGCGTTCAGTGCTCAGGGTGTGTGCTAGGATGTGTATGAGGATTCTATCACTGTTATTTACATGTTTTGCATGCTCTATATGAGCATACCCTACACCGGGGCGTGTTGCGCGTAGTTTGTTACTGGTCACAGCATGCTGGCACGAGGACGCCCTGTTCGCTTGTCGAACGGTTTCCTCCTCTCGTGTTTGGGCAAGTGTACGACATCGCCGAGTCGTCGTACATGTGGTGTTGTTCGTGGCACCCTAAGGGATCTTCCAGGTCTCCGATGCGGTTCATCGCTAGTTTGTCCAGTATGTCCTGCTGTATACGTATAATTTCTGTCTAGCGGTTCTGTAAAATTAAACGCGTGTTTTTTTGTTAGCTTTGCATCTTTGCGTTGGATAAAATTTAAACAGGTAACTTGTGGAAAATTATGTGCAACCGAAATGTTTCTACAATGGCGGTCTTTGGCGATGGATTATTTAACAGGACATTCGTCTAACGAACTGTTGCTCGTTTGACCTCGATTTGTCGCGCCACGGCACGAACGGTGCAAACGAAAAACTGCTATAAGGGTTGTCAACAGGAAAAGGCCGCGTTAGTACATCATAGTATTAGGTTATTACTTATGAGCTTATGTGTTAATACCAAAACGGAATGACATATTAATTCTTCAATCTACATCCACAGTTATTATACATCTGACTGGCCAAATGGTCAAGGACCCTAACTGCAGAATCAAAGGTCGCACGTTCGATTCCTGCCCGGAACAAATATTTGTATGCATGAACATATCTATTTGTTCCATGTCCGGGTGTAAAAACTATATAATGTATACAATATTAAAAAAATGTGTATACTTCTTGTCTAGTACCCCATAATACAAGCATAATACTTGCTTACTTTGGGACTATATGGTGCTGTGTGGGATGTCCCAAGTATTATTATTATTAGTTTCTAATTTCCTAGAACGTTTTCCCTGAAAAAAAGCTTTATACAATACGTGATTATAGCTGCGTTTCGTGATTTTCAGCGTCATCGAGTCGATCTTCGTGTTCAGAAGACGAAGTAGAACGACGGCCCCTTAGCATGTCTTCGGAGAGTGAATTATCCCATTCGCCACATATGCAAGGCTGGATATTGGTTAGTTATTAAATAATTTTTTTGCTGCTTTGTTTTTATGTTCCGTGTAAATTTAAATTACAAATTACAATTTATTACAAATTCGCTTATGTAGTGAGCTAAATAACATGCATTGTATAGGCCTCTTTTGGCAAGCCCGTGTCGCGAACTACAGTTTGACCTACCAGAGCGTACCTGTTCAGTTTGTAGCATTGTAAAAAGTAATGCACTAGATTTATAAATATTTTAAAAAAAACACATAATTTAGATATTAATACAGAGATACATAAATGAAAGTTTTATTAAAAATACACAGATTATGTAAATGAATAAATAATGTGAATTAACATACGTAAAAACTGCTTGCTATTGGACCCCAACCTAATAATAGCCAACACTTTTAATAACTTTTTTGTGTTGGTGTGATGTTTTTTAGGCACTTCACCTTTATACATATATACATGCCAAAAAAATAGAGGTAGACGAGAAATCACTTAGGCAAATAATACAATGTTTCTTGGCCCAATTATGCATCTGAGGTTAGTAAAATTATAAAGAAATTGAAAAATGAGACTAGCGCTGGCTTTAACGAACTACCTCCAGTACATATAAAGCATTATAGAGACGAACTTGTAGATCCATTATTCTTTCTAATTAACTGATTCTTTTCAGAAGCCATTTTTCCAAGAATTCAATGGGATGTATCACTGCCCTTTTCTCTCGCCAGATGGCGCATGAGCGACGATGCTCAATCGACAGTCAATTTCATACAAAAATTGGAATTTTTATAAACATATAGATACATATAAATAAATTTACAAAATATACATGTCACAATTTGTAAAGAAGGCACCTTCGCCAAAATCACCATCTACAAAAGTTTTACCTGATACCCACCATTTGGTAAAGTATCGTCGCGAATTCGTATTCGTCCCCTGTTCAGATCGGTCATAAAGTTTGCGTAAATATTTCTGCCTTCCTCTAAAAGGTGAAAAACGAGACATCCACCGACAAGGAGCCGGAACTAGACGATGTCTGGTTACGCGGCCACAGGACCGCCGCACTCGCACGTTGCTGCGAAGCGTTGGCGCTAGTTGTGAGGGACGTGGCCCATGTCACCCCGTATAATTGCCGTGCCGCCGTACGCGCTGTCAGGGTGTTCGTCAGAGCTACGCTGCATGCTGTAGGTTAGTGTTCAAAATTGAAGCATATTTTGTTGCGAGACTACAACTAAGTTATGTCTGCCTGTATGTAAGTTAAGTATGCCTAGTAACAGAAGATATTATTAGGAAAGGCCATCAGACATTCTGATATAAGAAAAAAAACGGCGTGGCCAGGTCTAGGATTATTTCTAATAGCTAGGCCATATGGGATCCTGAAAGTGGTACGACTGGACTTCACTGTATGATCAGCTCTGACATCATTGTCTGTTGTCATCATTGTTGCTGTCAAGCGCAACGTGGCACGGTCTATTCACACCGCTTCGTCTCGCAATTCGATTTAATATTTGCATATATTTTTTTGAAATTGACTAACAGCTCAGGAAATGTACATACAGTATCAAGTTAAATACCGCATCGCGATCACAAAAGTCTGTACAAAGAAATATACGCTACAGAGCGAATACACGCTACTTGATGTTTTGACATATTCATTGTGAAGTAATGTAAAATTAGTCTAGAAAATTATGAAGATTCTGAAATTACATTAAATGTGTAAATTAACAATATGTTTGTTTAAAACAATGATAATTACATATGGTCTGTCTAATCCCTGTATATGTGATTTTGCTCACGTTTTGTATCGTTTCGAAATATGGGATGCTCTATCTTGTTTATTTTGCTAGGGTTCATTAATTTCCATAAGACTTAATTTAAAAAAAAAATAATTGTAAGTCTGGCCGCGCAATTTTTTTGCATCAACAATACATGGAAAGTGCCATTATTGTAATAAACTAAATGTGGCACGTTTTATTTATTTATTATTTTGTAAAGTTACATAACTTTACAAAATTAGTACTTACTACTTTACAATATATTTGTAAAGTACTTTACAATATATTGTATATTACTAAATTTTTTTATAATGTTTTACTATTCTGTATAAAATAGTTACACAACAACCAGTATTAGATGACAGCTCGTGTTGTCGATGCTTGGAGCGATTCTTCTTGTAGTGATATAAACACAGGTTGATTAAATAAATAAAATCGTTTCAGTTTATTCGTTTTTAGGGTTATGTACCCGAAAAGACCTAAAATTAAGGGGGCTCTCCATTCAAGGTCCACGTTTTTTAAAATTTTTACCCAATCGTGTAAATGATAATACATATAGGTGTCAACATAGTGTGATCATCGTACCAACTATAAAGTAATCAAAACAATAAAAATCGGTCAAGCGTGAATCGATGCTTGCGCAAGAGATCCCAGATTGCAGAAAAAAAAAAATTTTTTTGTAAATACATAACAAATATGTTGTGGCGGTACGGAACCCTCTTCGATAAGCGAGTCCGACTCTCAATTGACCTCAATTTGTTATTATGTTTCTGGTAATGTTGTATTAAGTGTCGTGATAACCGTGTGGTGGCGAGCCCGCTTCTTGTTTAGAAGGTTATGGTTCGAATCTCAAGGCATGTACTAATGAGTTTTTCTTGATTTAAGAACATAACTATCACTGACTCGATGTCTCTGAGAGCACGTTAAGTCGTCGGTCCCGGTTGTTAAAATCCACCAACTCGCGCTGGAGAAACCTAGTGGATTAAGCTGTAAGCACCCTCATCCCGTGTATAGGCCTAAGCTCCTGCAGTGGGGCATAATGAGCTGATATAGTAATGCAGTTTCACATACTTTATAGTATAATAAAATTGTCCGACAAACCAGTCGTGTTACATTAAAAGAAAGTATGTTTCCCTCAGAAAAAAAGCTGAATTCCGAGAACGCACATCGCGACAAAAGAAAAACGTCTCGGCCGAGTTCGGCGCGGCGTACACGGCATGAAGAGTCCACCGATGAAGAGGACAACTCGCTCGACCATTATCACATGGTCAGCATGCAGGTGAGGTTTCTACAATGTAGATAAAAGAAAAAACAAGGTAATTAAAACCATCAAGTCGTCGTCCATTGCTAGACAGTATCGTATCATCCTAGACCTCCAGGACGAAAGGTTTTGGGGCGCCTTCGCCTAATGGCGCCTTAAGACCTTTGTCAGGTGAACAGTCTACTTTCAGTTCGCAATCGCCACTCGTAAACCTTTCTTCCCCAGCGATTAACTGTCCTGTGAGCGATGTGGCCTGCCCAATGCCACTTCATTTGGCTAATTCTGTCTGCTGGGTCGGTAATATGATGAGCAGTGCTATGAGATTCGGTATAGTAACATTGGAATTGATATTGGGACGTTTACACGTAGAAGCATGTCGATTGTTCGAGAAAGTGCTAGAATGATCACGCGGTCTTAACAACAGCAGACAAAAATTCCGAATATTGTTTTGAGTCCGTACCGTCTACTTATCCCATGATAATTATTGTTTTGCGAAAATTTCCAAATTTATGGGTATGAGGGATGTGATAGGACTAACATGGTGTTTCGGCAGAAGCTGGTACAATGGCGACGCGCAGGCTTTTGGCCGCGTCCACCTTCACTTGGTTTGCACTGATTGTCAATTATTTTATTTATTTTATTATTATTTATTTATTTATTGCATTGTCACATGTCAATCTTTATTACATTTGGAGCTGATGCGAAGGTGGTTCACACTAAGTTTTATAACGGAGTGGCCTTTTTTACGTAACTTTACTACGTGCGTGCGTTACAGTTACGAGCTAGTTGATAAGTCATTTTTGTGTTGGCCATCGTCGACGGCACCGCGCTATGTGGCGCTGGAATTTCCTCAAGCCTTCTATAGTTACAAGTCATGCTATTAGATTTGGCAACGTCGCATTATCTGTCACGTGTAGTTCGATTTACTTCGTCAGTTAACAAGATGTAATAATTTAATAATTGTAAATATGAGATTTATATAACTAAATATGAAATTATAGATATAATATTTAGTAAGAAATAGATATAAGAGTACCTATTATATGGTACTAGCACCTGCCCGCGGCTTCATTCGCGTGTTATAAATGAATTTTATGAATATAACAGAATGAATGTTTATTATATCTCATTTCGGTTAGTGTTATTATGGTTTTGTGCATTTATCACCGGCTACCTATATCTTACACGCTAGTTTTATTTTATAATGTTCCACGGGGATGTACCATGCCCTTGCAGTTTCTTCCTCTCCCTGGGCTCTACGTAATCAATCTCACCGAACATGCTGGTGGCTAGCATGCGATTAAAGTGACCATGACAAGTATAAGTTCCCCGGGATCCTCCAGGTTCCATGTCCTCGAACCTACTCGAAAATTGATAAAAATTTATTGTAATTGCCAGCCAAACCTGTCAAGATTGTGACGTGAAACGAAAATAAACAGTTTTTAACACTGACTTATTATTTTCTATGAATATCTTTGTTTAAATAACGTTTAAATGGAGGAAAAGGCCAACTAATAGCCTGACTAATAGCAAAGCTCGAACTACACCCGACGTTGCCAAATTTCAATAGCACGGCTTGTAACTATAGAAGGTAGTGGTCAAGCCAATCATTGGCTTGAACAGTAATAGTTTCTATTATCTTTTCAGTTACTAGATCTAATGCATACCTTGCACAGCCGCACAGCGCAGATATTCCGCTGGTGGCGCGAAGAATCTGACCAAAGACAAGGTAAAATATTTTCGTTACAGGTACTAAAGTGTAAAAGTGTATTATGATAAATTGACTTAATATTGTTAATGCAATAGTCTGTTCGTTTATCTTTTCTGCACGTTTCGAAATGGGGAAACGAAACGACGTGATAGTTGATAGGACGGAGAATAAAATAAGCTACTAAGGCTACTAATACGAAAAAAAAATAGATAAGATTCGAAATAATTTAAAAGCAATCTGTGCGAATATGACAGTAGGAATAGATTTCAAAAAGTGAAAGTGAAAGAAGTGGCATGGCTGTTTATAATAATATAATATAAATATTGTGTATGACCACAGGCAGAACCATAAATAAAACTTAGTTACATATAAATAAATAATAATATCGTGATAGTCCGAGCACAGCGAACCTGTTTCAAACCTAGAAGGCCATGCGGCTGTGGTTCGAATCCGGGCGTGTAACAAAAAGTTTTTCTGACTTAAATACCTACATAACTATCACTGACTTCGTGCCTCGGAGAGCTCGTTAAGCCGTCGGTCCCTGCTGCTGTCAATAGATGGCGGTCGTTACAATCCACTAACCCCCACTGGAGCAGCGTGGTAATTTTAAGCTCCAAGCTCTCTCGCCCTGGGGGAGGCTTAAGCTCCTGCAGTGGGGTATAGATAGTTGTCTGAGAGAATGGAAATGTAAATAAATCAATTTACTGCCAATAGCTGCACATTTGACTTCAATTTCACGATTCCCCTCTTACAGCTCGCGACACAGATTTATAGTTCAGTCTGAAGTCGAAACGAGTAGCGTCGCAGTAGGTAAAGTGGGTATCTGAGGGTCGAGAGCGGACTCCGCACCTACGCAAAATACACCCTAGTCGATTTCAGAGCGAACTAGAAGTTTGGCGCGAACCGTACTGATACTTCGGCAGACACGTACATATCCCAAAAGTTAACTTGGAATTGTATTTGTAAATAATATGTACTTACAGAAGAATACGACCTATGGGATGTGGCGTGGATGCCGCTGCTGCAAGGTATCGCATTGTTCTGCACGGACTCTAGAAAACAGGTAGATTTTTTTTTTCAAAAATGTTTAATTCTTTTTTATTTCATTTAACTTTATAATTAAACCTTATATAGAATAATAATCTAGATAGAGCGTATCATATATTGAAACGATCGAAAACGTGAGTAAAATGTCAGACGCAGGCATTAGACAGACCATACGCCATTATCATTGTTTTAAACAAACATTTGTTAAATTACACATTTAATGTAATTTCAGAATCTTTATTTTCTTGTGTATATTTGGTCTATGTGGTATATTTTTGTCTGTCTATGAACATCCATGAATTAAACTTAATACCATATTTGGAAGTGTTTCATTTTTTATTTATTAATAAGTAAAGAGAACATAAAATACCAAGTAATATAAAATCGTTTCGTATCATTTTAGTGTTTCAATTATTTTGATAGATTATTTTTTAAATTTTTTTTCGCGAGCTCTATTATAGTTTGTCTGATTGAGATTTCACTTTCATTATGGGAGGTCGGTTAGTACCTTGTATGTGTGTCTTCAAAGTAACGTCTTCGCTATACTCTCCCATACAGAAACATCAATAAAATGATATGAATATTTTCTTAACTATTTAATTCTTCTCTTAACAATACCGAACGTTTTTTCGTCTAGGTGGCGAACAGCGCAATAGCATATCTCCAACGAGCGTTACTAGCTCCCGGTCTACAGTCTATGGGTGGATCAGGATGGGAGGCTTGTTTTCACAGTGTGCTATTTCCGTTACTGGAACGATTGCCGAGAAGGGCTGATGTTACTGCTCGGGCGAACACAATTATGTGCAAGGTAATAATTCTAAATATTTATATTTATAAGAAGAAAAAAAATGCGGAATCGCACACGAAGGGTTCCGTAGCACCGTACAATATAAAAAAAGCACATATCAAGATATGTTGTATTGTATTGTATATTGTATTGAATTAAAGGGGATCCCCATACAAGTATGGGGATCCCCTTTAATTCCTAACTTTATTTTTATTATTTGTTGTTATAGCGGTCGTAGCAATACGCGATCTGTGAAAATTTCAAATGTTTACCTATTACGTATTACCTATTACGGTTCAGACGATAGAGCCCTGTGACAGACAGACGGACGGATATATGGACAGACAGCGGAGCCTTAATAATAGGATACCCGTTGGTACCCTTTGGGTACGGAACCCTAAAAATCACAATCTCCGCCGATTCCATTACTGCCACAGAGAACTAAGTAGGCTAGAAATGTCTTGTGACAGTATTTGTTTTAAGACACGGAACTCAAAAATAATTACACAATGAAAATAAGTAAAAGTATCACGTGTACATAAATTTTAGATTTTTCTCATTTTAGAAAGTGGTTAAGTCATTCATCTCTTTCTCTTACATATTTGGTACTAGCTTTGCACCCGCGGCTTCGCTGGCATGGACTACACAATTGTATCGAGCCAGTTAAAGGAATGCGACGCTCCAGAACATTGTAACACTTTCTAGAACATTCTGAAACTTAACTACCTAAGAAATCTCTTTACCTAATTTCATTAAAATCCATTTAGCCATTTTAGTATGAGAATAGCTATCCCACAAGTCAGTCCCAAAATCAGAAAGCCGTTTTGGAGATTACCCGGAACAGACAGACAGACCAACAGACACTACGATTTTTCATATGTATATTAAAAAAAATAGCTTCTTACTCCTGACAACGGCCTTTGCAGAATTTCAGTAAAATCGAATCAGCCGTTTCGACGATTAGCCCTCACAAAAGGACAGACAAACACCCAGACAAAAACCAACTTATGTCACTTCAGATAACCTCCTTTTTATGTCTGCGAAGATTCATAGAAATGGTTTAGTCGTTTTGGAGATTAGCCAGAACAAAAAGACAGACAATCACACGGACAAAAAGTTACCTATATAACTCCTGACAACCTATTTATAATGTGTGCATAGTTTCATTAAAATCTTTAAAAGTTTAGCTATACCATACATATAGACAGACAGACAGACAAACAAAAAGTAGCGTATGTCACTCCTTACACCCGTCTTTCACGCTTGCGAAGTTTCATTGAAATTGGTTTAAATGTTTTAGAGATTAGCTCGAACAGACAGAGAGACGGCCAGACAGACAAACAAAAATAATTGTATGTCACTCCTGACAATCTTCTAATCACGTCTGTAATGATTCATTGAAATCAGTTCATCCCTTTCAGAGATCAGTTTGAACAAACAAACGAACTAACACACAGACAAACAAAAAGTGTTGTGTGTCACTCCTGACACTCTTTTAGTCACATCTTTGATAGTTTCTTTGAAATAAGTTCAGCCATTTAAGAGATCACTTCGAACAAACAGACGGACTGACAGACCGACAGATAAACAAAAAGTGTTGTATGTCACTCCTGATAACCTATTTATCATATCTGAAGTTTCATTGAAATCGGTTCAGCCGTTTCGGAGATTATCTCTTATCTTATCTGTGAAGTTTCATTAAAATCCGTTCAGCCCTTTCGGAGATCAGCTCGAACATACAGACAGACAAAAAGTAGCTTATGTCACCAATGATAATGCCCTCTGCACGTCTGCAAAGTTTCATAAAAATCGGTTCAGCCGTTTCGGGGATTAGCCGGAACAGACAGACAAAAAGCAGTTTATGTCACCCCTGATAATGCTCCCTGCACGTCTGCCAAGTTTCATTGAAATCGGGTCAGCCTTTTCGGAGATCAGCTCGAACAGACAGACAGACGGACAGACAGACAAAAGGTAGCATGTCACCCCTGATAATGCCCTCTGCACGTCTGCAAAGTTTCATTGAAATCGGTTTAACCGTTTCGGAGATTAGCTAGAACAGACAGACATACACTACAATTTTATTGATGTAGATTATATTTTGGTGTCGTATTTTAGAGTTAAGATTATGAGGTATGTCTTAAGGTAATACAATTTAGAAAACTTTATTTATGTTTTATATGGTTCTTACATAAATACTTGGCTGTGTGTTGCAAGTAAATCTGCTAATTAAAAAAAACTTTATATTATCCATCCAAATAGAACTTGTGAAAAATGCAAACAAATATTTAAGTCAATATTACTGATTTATTTGTATTTGGGATTATTTTAACAGTTTGGTATAGGGGATTCTTTCAACAGTTTGGTATAGGGGATTCTTTCATGGTACCCAAAAGTCGAATTGAGATAGACAATACATTGAACACTTTACAGGTCTTCCTCCACCATCTATCAGCCTTGAGCTCGAGACCTACCTTCGCAGCTCTTTGGCTTCGCGTGGTGCGAGTCCAAGCTGCATTGGTGACCGGAGCTCCAGCAGACGAGCCATTGACTGAAGCCGCCTTAGAATCACTCAAGAACATGATACTGGTTATGGACTCTGTGAAGGTATATGTCTCGTTCTTATTGTGTGTTAAAAGTTTAAGATAGAAATTAGGTTCTATGAAGCATATCAAAGGAGTCACTGTAGCATTTTCATACAAGAAATAATAAGGTACACTAATTCGTACAATACCTATGAGGAGCGGTCAAAGTGAAGTGGGAACGAGTGTGAAAGTTGATCAGTATCAAAAGTTTTTTTCACTTTCCAAAAAAACTTTACGCCCTGATCGCATAAAAAATTCTGCACTGCGGGTACCATTGAATCATCATCTTGAATTGGCCTTAAAGGTGTTCCTTTAATCTCGGAAATAGATAAAATTCGCTAGCGGCAAGGTCTGGTGAATAGGGAGGAAGGCCAGTATTTTCAATACCAGATATCACAACTCTGAATTTGAGCACCAATGCATAATTATGGTGAGATAAAACATTTGTGAGTTTGCCTCTCTGTCTTTTGCATATTCATTATTTTTAAAAAAATTTAAGGGTGTATATCAGTTGTCTAGTACCCATAATACTGACTTTAGCTAGTTTAGGACTAGATGACCGTGTGTGACATTATGTGTTATTATGGATTATAATAACGCTTACAACTCCGACGATTCGTTTATTCCATTTGGAAATCTGCTGGTCAGCCGTCAAACAGGAGCACATGTATTTAGGGTGCAATCATTCTAGCGCTTTTCAGAAAAAATAATTCAATTTTGTTCTTGGTTTTGCACGGTGTTTTTTGTATTAAAACTAGTAATTGGAAAGTGTTGATAGTGACTGAGAAAGTGAACCTAACAATATAAATTAATATGTATCTTTCAGATCTTCAGCAGTGGTGAAGGTTATAACGATTTGTGGTATTTAACTTGGGAGAAGATAGCGGAGTTCCTACCCAACCTGAAGGATGAGCTTTTTCCACAAGGTTAGTTAATGATTTCAAACATTTACGAAGATCAAGTAAATTGCATAGAAGTAGGAATAATATAGATATTAGAACACACACTATGCTTACGGTACCTTACCGAAACTACACTTAAATTAAATGTAGTTGACACGCTGTGTTTGGCAGCAGCCCTTGTTAGAAGTCTAATATTAATTTTACTAAGGAAAAATGAAAGTAATGGTAACTTCGATAACTTAAATGGTAACTCTGACACTCTATTTCCCCTTCCTGTAAGTTACTGTTGCTGTACGTGTTCCTCTTCTACACTTCGCCGTATGCTTTCCCTCGCATTAGCGGTTTACGACGTTTTAATAGTTCAGGTGAATAACGCTCGTTCTAGTTTTATTATTATTCCTACCTCTATGGCAAAACGTATAAAAGCTACTACTAGTACTATACTTTACCACAGATGACGTCATCTAACTATTTATGATCTTTTACAACAGATAGAGCTATCAGTAGAGCTGTCTTGAATTGAATAAATGACTTGAATAAATCCTGTTTATTCAATTTTTAACAAAAACTATATGCTTTTGAACATGTAACATGTGTTATTTCGAAATAATACATATTGCTTGAAAAAAAAAATTTGAATGCAACTGTGTAACATATAAAGATGGCGCCGCGTTCTTGAAAATATCATCTACTAGCAATTTTCGAAAAGGCGATTTTTTCAACGACATGTTTCAATGTGAGGCAACTTATAGACATGTAACAATAACTTGGGTTAATTGCATATTGTGCAATAAGCATTGTCATTTATGCTCATCATCATCATCAGCCCATTTTTACCCCACTGCAGGGGCTTAGGCCTCCCCCAAGGTGAGGAGGGGGGGCTTGGAGCTTAAGTCCACCACGCTGCTCCACTGCGGGTTGGGAACTGTAACGACCGCCATCTATTGACAGCGTCCGGGACCGACTGCTTAACGTGCCGTTCGAAGCACGGTGTCAGTGATATTGTGTACTTAAGTCAGAAAAACTCATTGGTACACACCCGGATTCGAACCATGGCCCTATGGGGCCTTATAAATTTGAGACAGGTTCGTTGCGCTCTGGGCTATCACGACATTTATGCTCATTGTCGTGTATCTATGGAATCCAATTATTCTAGATTTTTTATTATAATCTTCTAATAAATAACTGTATATCAGCTTCAGACCAGCAGTGTATCTGTACATTCTGGTATTTGGCACTATACTTCCAACAGTGAATGAAAAATTATAGAAGCATAATTAACGAGATCACCATGAAAATGGTGGCGCGGAGGGAGTAGCTTAAAACTGGTGCGCTAGCAAACATGGACTAATTATATAGTCCGATTTTCGATGCAGCAAAATCACAGCTCAAAAGTTATTCCATAGAATAAATCATACCAAAGTTGTTCTATAAAATGACATTTGAAGGAAATTTTCAAACATTAAATTAAAAGTTAACTATAAGTGCGTGACAACGACATGATATCAGCATTTAATTCGTGTTGTATGTAAGTCTTGATTGCGAATAAATTGCGTGTTACAATGTGTTTTATTTTTTAGGCAGCAAGGTTGAATTTCATATTGACAAATAATTGCACGTAACAGTTTTCGATGTCTCCATTTACTGTTGCTGTTTATGTGTATTATTAGTGTCATTATACTTTGTTTTGTGAGTTTTAGTGCTACGTTGTTGTATTGTTTTATCCCAACTTATATTTCTATACTTATTTCATTCACTGAGTCCAGTGGTTCAAATAACATTACCAAACAAAAAATATGTTTCCAAAAATTAGTACCTAGATTTCCTATGTTTCAATTTACTTCGGCGTGAAAATAGACAATTTAATTATATCGTCTCTATTTCACAGCGAGAGACAATGCAAAGAGCCACGCGCAGGCTGTAATCCCACCGTCGATTCCCACTCTAGTACCGGTTTCTCCCGTATCCTCGTACCAACCTATTGTAACTCCTATAACTCAAGTCGTCGCTAGTTCACCACCCAACGTACCCTTAATAAACCCATCGTCTCCAGTCAAAATCGCTCCAATTATCGCTATATCGTCTTCGACTATATTGGCACCCACTCCTATATTGTTTACGCCCACTTCCGTCACGCCCAATCCTTTGACTCCGCCTGTACCTAATTTGGTTACGCCAGTTACTCCTACCGTCTCCTCACATGCGTCTCTACAGGGTGCTCCGAAGTTGGCGCCTCTTAGCGGTGCAGTACCTATAAGGAATCAGCTGTACACGCAAATGGGCTTAGCGTCATCGGTGTTGTTGCAGCCATTAAATCAGGTGAGAAAAACCATAGCTATGAAGATTTAAAAGGTCAAAGACAAGATTAGATGTAGTAACTGGCGCCAGTATTGGCATATCACTGGATTACGAAAACACCATATTATACCAAATCCAGCGCTGACAATATTACACAAGTTGTTTATTTTATATGACAGTTATTAGCGCCAATTATTGTATGAAAATAAAATAAATTATTTTATCAGTGTAAATCTGTCTTAGTGCTTCAATATTGCTTAGACCGCCTCTTTGGTGCAGTGGATTAGCACTGTCTGTAATGCGGAAGATCTCAGATTCGATTCCCGTGTCGGTGCATATTAGATATGTATTTTTTGACGCGTGTTCGGGCTTAGGTTATTTAGATGTATCAGCTAAAGCTGATACATCTAAATATATACTTTGTTTTAGTTTACTTAACAAGAAATAATTTAAAAATTGTATTTTAATAACGTCACTTTGTATTGATTGTTGTAGTAATTAAAAATTAGTCTAATGTGTTTAATTCAAACAAAATAATTTTACTTATATTCGGGTATAAGGCAGATAACTTTGACTATGACAATTGTAATATTAAAATTTTATAACCAAATTTTTTTACTAATTTCTTATAATTCAACTTTAATTACATTAATTGATTGCAGTTTTAGTGATTGCTCATTTCTACTATTTTTTATTACATTTTATTTTTAATTTTCAGATGGTTTCCACACCAATAGGCATAACTCTATCATCCCAAGTGCCTATAATATGTCCAGCTGGTGTCGACCAAATTGCAGATATAAGAACGGATATACCAACTCCCATTGACACACAAGCTAATAAAAATATTATTTTAGAAGAAACACCAAATGATAACAAAGACGAATTATACTCACAATACTTGACAGATCCATATAATGAGAATACATTATCAACTATAGAGGCAACGTTATACGATCCAAAGAAGACCAGAGGAAGTATTACAGATCCGGAATCATTAGAGTTGATCCCCGATCCGTTTGAAAAACCAAAGTCTTTGAGTACTAATTCTACCCCAATGCATACAAAATTGAAAGCGCAATTCGGTTCCAGTGACAATATAAAAAAGGACGAAGCGTCAAGTATTTTTAACTTTACAAGCTACTTCAGTTCTGTAAATGAAGTCATACCGCCGGGCTCAGAAATACTATTCGGTGATAATATGTATTCCACTACTGAAGGATAGCTCTCGATGGCTGAATGCGATTTAGGTACGTGGCTGTAGATTTATTTATAAAAAAAATGAATGATTGGCCTAAGTTGGAATGAAATTATTAAATATGAAGGGCCTGAACGCTGTACGTACCATTAAATATTTAAAAAAGCTGCAAGTGTTACAACTATTCCTATACTTTTCATGAGTTATACTATATATTGACCTCGAGAGTGACCTATAAAAAGGGGAGCCGGCTGCATTGACTGACTGCGGAGCTAAGATTCGCGGGTTCGATTCCCGCCCGGCTCAAATATTTGTATACATGAACATGTCTTTTGTTGTGAAATGTCTGGGTGTGAATATTTATTACCTAGATCATTAATAATAATAATAATACCTGGGACATCCCACACAGCGCCATATAATCCCAGAGTAAACAAGTAGTATGCTTGTATTATGGCGTACTACACCACTGATATACATACTTTATTGTTTATAATATGTACATATATAGATATATATAGATATTCCTATACTTTTCATGAGTTATACTATATATTGACCTCGAGAGTGACCTATAAAAAGGGGAGCCGGCTGCATTGACTGACTGCGGAGCTAAGATACTACACCACTGATATACATACTTTATTGTTTATAATATGTACATATATAGATATATATAGATATATATGTACATATTATAAACAATAAAGTATGTATATCAGTGGTGTAGTACGCCATAATACAAGCATACTACTTGTTTACTCTGGGATTATATGGCGCTGTGTGGGATGTCCCAGGTATTATTATTATTATTAATGATCTAGGTAATAAATATGTATTCAGACGTTATATTCTATTCTAGTGTTTAGTGTTCCTCAGTTCAAAGATATTATAATATATCATCACTATGAAGGTGTCTAGACCCTGTATTGATGTTCGCAGCCGGCTTCTTTTTTTATAGTTCAGCTTTGGCCACTGGTACCTTAAAATATCGCCATAACCAATCGTCGATTATAACTTTATGATAAAATAGATCAAAAATAAACATATCTTTACAAGGACTGTGAATGCTTCATACATAGAAACTAAATGTAACAGAAAACACTTTCCCATATTGACGATATATTTCATTGTAAATTACATCCAAACTGTTAGTGTGTGCTCCAGATATTCTATGACACATGAGTCAACATATAAAAAATATAGGTATATGAACTGTTAAACTGCGATTAAAATAAGACGTGATACGTGGATGACTTCCTAAAACCTACATATTTTAGATTTCTGTGGGGTTGGGCTACAATACGTAGGTAATGAACTTGGACTATTTTCTGCCACCAGAGCGGCGCCACTTTGGTCTGAGGTGTCAGATTTCGATGCAGAAGGTGATATAAGTAGAGAATCGTAAGATAAATAATTTCTGCAACGAAAGAGCAAATTTCGTTTTTGTTTCGAGTACTTTATTTGGATCCTGAGCATGAGCTTCTAATGATAGGCTTGGTCAAAAATTTTAAATTTGCGCTGATGGTTATTAAAATTGAAAGGAATAAGGTTCTGAAACAACCTCTCAAAGTGTCTATTTTCTCTTTTTACGAAATTGCCAGATATTCATGGTAATTCATCTGACGTTGAAATTGTTCCTGTGACGTCATCTTACTTTTATTAACTGAGTGAGCGAATTTATCTTTTCCTAACTGGTTTTAAAGAACTAGTGCGGTGAAAAGTTGTTGTCATAGTATTTTACCAGTATTTCGCCCAAAATATAGATTTCTAAAAGTACAAGAATCAAAAAAAAACCCTCATGACAAATAACTTCTTCTCGATCCCAAACAGTGAGCTACAGTCAGTGACAATGAGCCAGCTTGTTGCAGTTTATATATGCATGAAAAGAATAGAGCTGTGGTATACTGTGTGAGGGATTTAAGAAATTGAGCATCCTTTACATAATGCAACTAAAGCCTACATTTTGGAAAATTATGTATTTTCTTTTTTGATTATTGCTCCTTCATTATTTACGAGAGCGAGCCGTTAATTTGACATCGTGTAATTTAAAATTTCAACAACTTTTTTAAAACTGCATTTCTTTTGTCTACAAGTTTTCTAATGTACACTGACAATTTAATGCAACTTAAAATTTTTTTACTTTATTTCTGTGCTAAGCTTCTGGAAATTTCTATTTAACTATATCAATTTAATATGTGTCCGAAATTCTGTCTTTTCATAACTTCATACTAAGTTAGGTAGAACAAGGAGAGAGTCATGTTCGATATTACTTAATTAGTGGGTTTTGAAGAGTGTACAGTAAGCGCGAATTCATTTATTAGCTTGGGTAAATTCGAGGAAGGTCTTCGTTTATGAATCATTCCGAATTCGAACCGATAGAGTAGTTGACTTTTTATTGAAATTATTTTATGCATAAGAGTTTTCTAAATATCTCATAGCAGTGAAATAATTTAATAAAATATAACAAGGTTATGAATGTTTAAAATGTCCTGTTAGACAATAGAGGGCAATACCGAACGGTGACGTCAGGCCAAATCAAAATAATGTTAAATTTTATTTTCAAAAAAGAAGTAAGTACATAAAATAATAGCTTACTATTTTCGTGATAATTGTAATATATTTAATGTTAGTCAATCACCTTATTATTAAACTTACAACTCACTGAAATACAGAATTGTATATTATGTAATTAAGATGTTAATTTGTATTTTCTTTTGTTAAATAATATTTTAAAAAGTTTAGATTGATTCATAGAAAGAGGCCATTTTCGAGCTCATCCAAGCTACCAATTAAATCCTCGAGTACTGCACATGTGTAATTACTTTCACATTCCAGGTCTTTTTAACACAGTCATAGGGATATCGAATTGTCAACAAAAGGAATATTGTATTAACTTGTTCAGCTTGATTGAGCCCAACTTGACGCGCGTGTAAGAACAGGCGTGTATGTATGCATTTATGTATGTATTCACTGAGAATTGAATAGGTTAGATACGTCATTTGACAGTATTTGTCCAGGGACGCGCGTCCCAAAAATTACAGAACGAAAATAGGTAAAAATATTGCGTACGCGTAAATAGTTTTGTAAAACTTTCCCATACAAGTTTGGTATGATTTTATCCCGCATTTAGGAACTGTTTTTGTTACACTGCATACTTAAAAGGAACAACATATTTATTTATATTATATACACTTACATACCAATTCCAACCTACTACAATGTTCTGTGTATGTATTAATATAATGGTGAAAACTAATGTGAGACGTTTTGTGTTTGTGATATAATTTTACATGTTCTTTATTGGTTCCTTAATTATATGCAGTCGATGGGTTTTAGGCCATCCTTTCTGATCCTTTGGTGTCAACCCCTTGTGTCTACCCCTTGACATTTTGATGCCTCTATGCAGGTGGTAGAAAATTTTAGTTAAATTAACACTATCCATGTTGTAATAAGTTATTGTTTTTATACATTTCAAAATTATAAATTTTTTTTTAAACTGTTGTTATTGTTAATACAGAATTTATTAGGATTTCAATAAGAATTTTGATGTGAGGGTTATTTATGATTTTGAATGTACGTAGGCCTATAAATCAGGTACTGTAAATATTTTTGTATAGAGAAATATATAATCATTTGATGTATGTATGGATGTTATAACATTTTATTAAATATATTATATTAAGACGCCTTTTATTGAATTAACTTCTCTACATAACCTGTATTATTGGCTTTTCGTTTGTTTGACAGTTTTTATACAATTGATGTTGAATAGTTATAAGCTGGCTCCGTAACAACAAATAAAGATTGATAAGCTCTTGTTGATTGAATGATCTCATTTATGAGATGCAAAATTATGTTTTTTTTTAAATTCATTGTTTGCTTTCTGTTTAATGTTTGAGTGTAGGCCTTAAATAAAAAACTGAATATAAACAACAACATCGTTATTATTACTAAAACCATATTTACAGTTATACAATATACATATATTTACACTGGGGCACACCTTCATGGAAGGCAAGAGTCCATTTATCACGACGACACTTCTCGTGCCGTTAAAAGGGCACTGTCTTTGGAGGAAAGGGGGCGGCGTCACACGCGCGAGACGGGTAACGGCCGTTTGTAGTAGGCGGGGTGGGGACGCAGCAGCGGCGCTGGCGCGCAACAGGGCGCCTTGCGAGGGGGACACAGTGCCCTACGCCACACCGCACCTGACTTGCGCGACCACGCCCACGCACCCGCTGCACTTCCGCACAAAAGGCCCAGCCAAGACGACCATGCATTCGCTCCCCCCGTCGGCGTCACTCCTTCCTCCAGCGCCGCCAACAGGGATAGTCCGCCAGCTGCCGCGCGACTTCGCGCCTCCATGACGCGTGCCGTCGTTGCCGCCGTCGCCAATAACATGTATAGGGCGCCCGCTGCTGCCGCGCGTAAAGCCAGTCGTCCCACCCGTGCCGCGCCGCGTCCGCCCAGTGCTCGGCGCACGCGCGCTACACCAGGACACGCGGCCGCTGCCAACGCCAGTCCTGCAGCAAGCAGCGCACCACGCGGCACCCCCACAAGCGCCGCAGCAGCTGCGTCTGCGATTCCGCAAGTGCCCGTCAGTTCGTCGGCGGCCACGCGCCTCAGCGCCAACGCTGCCGCCGTCCAAGCACCCGCCCAGCCCCACGCCGCCGCGTGCAAGTAGGCGGCGGCGCGTTCTAGTGCCTCAGTGGACCATTCACTCGCAGCCGTCAAGTACCAGGCAACGCACGCGTTCGCCACCCAAGCATCCGCCGCCAGCGTACAGTAGTAGGTCAACGTGAAGAAGGCCACGCACGCCGGTGCTGCTAGTCCGTCGATGGCGAGCGTGCCGCCCGCGCAGGCAACAACTCGAGCTCCCAACCAGCTGCGTGCTACGTACGCGAGCGCCACGAGGGCATGACATGCCGCGGCCCAGACCACTGGTCGCTCCGGGTACCGATAGCGTGAGGGTTCCGCGCAAAACGTGACTAACGCGAAGCTCGTCGAGAGTAATGCCAGCCAGGCGAGCGCCGTCGCCACGAGCTCGGCGCGTCGCTTGTCCGTCTCCAAGTAGGCAGCAGAGCGACCGCACGCCGGCCAGCACTCGCCGGTGGGTGCGCGTGCATGCGCCGGCCCGCAACCGCCTTCGAGGGGCCAGTTTGGAGGCGGCGGCGCGGGCGGTGTAGCGGCGTCTGGCGGGCGCATGCAGAGGCGTCGGTCGGCTCGCAGCGGGAAGCGCGCGCAAGGCAGCCCGCCCAGCTGGCAGTCGGCCGCGACGCGGTCGCATAGTGCGCGGCATGCCGACACTGCCCCCGACACTTGCTCCGAGCAAAGAGGCGCGAACGCCGAGCACAGCAAGAAGCGCGCGTGCGGCGAGCATTCGCTCGACAACACCACACTGAACTCCGACATCTGCAATCAAATACATGATGTTTTATTTTCTGGTTTCTTTGTACGATGATAGACTAGATTAGATCGATTTCAGTAATTTTAAATGTAACTCGCATAACGCAATAGGGAAATTACATTTATTTTTTCTACTCACTAGGTTACTCAACTACCGTACATACAGTAGGTATTAAAGAAAATATATAAAAAAAATCGTCGTAAGCGAGAAAGAAGTTGTCGAAAAATGAATCTATTTCCTATAAAAATACATCAAAAATAGACATACCCGAATTTCATTTGTTAGTTAGACGTGCGTGTGAAGCTTACAATCGTAGGTTTGGCAATGTTGATATTTTTAGTAATTCTTTAGCTGTTTTTAGAAAATGTATTAAGTCGGCATTTACTGAAGGAGATAAAGAATAAGGTCAATTTACTTTTTGTTGTTTTTCTGTCGAGTCGAATAGGTGGACCACGGCTAAGTTATTTATGTTAATTATATAGGAAACTCTAGGTCTATATTAAGTTCTTTTTGTATGAACATAGATGTAAATGACTGTTTGTTTCTAAATAAATTAAAAAAAAAAAAACTGACGGGCAGTTATAGGAACTGCCGACAGAAGTGAAAACTTAGAACTTTTAGTATTAAAATTAGAATTTTCATAATGTTATTAAAATTATCAACATCAATCTGGTTTTCACGGTTTTCACATCTATTGACACTCCGAGCAATGACGCAGCTGCCAGCGACACGAAACTGAGTAACGCTCTGGCCTTACTCCCCTCACTCAGCAGTTAGTAGTGGGGATATAGGGAACAACCGGCTTCTCGTGTGAAAGCCGATTGTTTTTTTTAACTCCCCCACTTATATTATTTAGCGTGACGCATTTTCGTGTCGTTTTAGGCTCACCCCGTGCCATAAGAAGTTTCACTTCAAAAATCAATAATTTGTAAGATTTTTCTTTTTGGACGTTCCGCCATTTGCGTTACATTAAAGTATATACTGTTACGTCAGAGGTCCTCCGAAGAAGCTACTATCGGTTCAGTAGTCTGATAATCTGTGACATCACCTTATATACTATAACGTCTCGTTCCACTTAGATCCATTACCATATGTTTATGATTCAATACAAAATTACATTAGGAATATTAATTACAGGTTTTTGGTTCACGAGCACATTTCCTGTTTTCACTGAATTTTGTTTTTTAGATTTAAATATATAATATAATACAATAGTTTAACATATCGTAAAATAGATATTCGGTAGACGTTTTAAACATAAACTTATCGTTCCATGAAAGAAATTCTAATAATATTAATAATAATAACACACACAATCACAACAACGTCTAGGTCCCAAACTAAGCATTAGCTTGTATTTTGGGTACCAAGCGAAGACACCACATACATATAACAACCAAGACCCGGTGCCAGTATTAATATTCATCATATAAATACTGACCCGACCTGGGATTCGAAACCGGGACCTGCAGCTTCGCAGGCAGGGTCACTGCCCACTAGGCTAAGCGGCCGTAATATCATAACTTTTTAATTAATAGATAAAGAGGATAGTGACGTAGACGATGGATCATAATTTATGAACACAAATTGTGATTTTGTAACCAGCGTAATCTTAGATTTTTAATTACACACAAAAAATTTAAAAAACGAGTTAGACATAAATTATATTCTACGAACAACATGAACAGTGCTTGAGATGACAAATCTGGAAAACCACATCATTTTGAAAAACCATCTCAATCCATTTCAGAGTTGATTGAAAAAGACATTCGACAATTTTAAAAACTGCAGCGAAATGTGGATGTAGTGATTCTGGCGTCATCACGTGATGAGACAACGGCAACGGACACAGTAGCTAACCCTCACCATCACTCGACTTTGAAAATAACTGGGGCCGTGTAGACGACACAGCCCACACCAGTTTTTATACACTTTTAGTGTGCGTGTGGTGTGATAATAAAAGTGACCAAAACACCTGATAGTTTCTGAATTATTAACACTTGAAAATCAGATACTATTCTAAAGAAACGGGAAGCTCTCTATAGGTTTTTATGACGCGCGATTTAATGAAAATACTAGTTTGAAAAGTCATAATTTTTATGACATTGACCTGCCGTCCCATACCATCAGCCCATTAATGCCCCACTGCAGGGGCTTAGGCCTCCCCTCGGTATGTCGGCTTGGAGCTTAATCCACCTCGCTACTCCAATGCGTCTTGGTGGATTTCAACGACTGCCATCTATTGATGGCAACCGAAACCGATGGCTTAACGTGCTCTCTAAGGCACAGAGTCAGTGATAGTTCTGTATATAAGTCAGAAAAAACTCATTGGTACATGCCCTGGGATTTGAACCACGTCCTTCGAAATAAGGAGCGAGCTCGTTACCACTTGGCTATTATGACATTGACATAGAAACATGGATTTTGTGCAACATTGAGGCCGCAGATTTGGTGTTATTTAGAGAAAAAAGGTTTCTAAAGCAGACAGAAAGACAACCGGAGAACGAGGTATGGATCCCTAAAAATGATACGAGAAACCTATTTGAACAATGTTCTTATTTTTACAAAAGTTTCTTTTGCCTAAAGAACTCACTCCTAATAAATTAGCCACATCTTTTTTTCTGACATGATAGTTGTCAGACTGATACCCAATCATTTAAAAATCCAGACTAAATAAATGGGTTTTGTAATTTTTTCACAGTATAAATCATGGAAATCGGATAATAAAAATGTGAAAGAAAGACCCAAAAATGCCAGGTAAATTAAGTTTCAGTTTGTAATTACTAGTGAACTTTAGGGTTAGGTTTGATAACTAATTTCTTCTTGAATATCTATTAGAAAATAAATCCACAAAATAGATTTGTAGCTTTGGTATACAAAGAAAAAATGGCCAATTGCGAGCCAAACTCGGGACACGAAGATTCCGTTCTGTACCAATATACAATATAAAAAACACGTTTTTTGTACTGGGACCTCTTTAATTTATAACTAAGTATTATTGTTTGATGTTACAGCAGCGATAGTAATACAAATTCTGTGAAAATATCAATTACGGTTCAGCCGATATAGCCCTGTGACAGACGGACGACGTACAGCGAAGACTTAGTAATAGCGTTCCCGTTGGTACCCTTTGGGTGACCTTAGGTAAGCATAAACGCAACCTCAGGTGGAGATTTCCATGGTTTTCGAAATGAAAATTTATAACTCGAAAACTACCAGGAGTTTTGCTTGTTTGTTAGTATTCGATGGATCGTCATAAATTGAATGAAAGCTAAAAGCAATAACAAAAAGCTCAACATAGTAGAACAGCCGTGCGTCGGGATACAAAACAATAGCATGGTCGCGCCAAACACTCGCTCCCGTTTTGAGGGACAAGTTTTTGTGAGGTGACAGACATCAACGCGTTGAGATATAGATAGATACAGTAGATAAATATTAGTTAGACATTGCATCTTTGTTATAATAATAATACCAGGGACATCCCACATGGCGCCATCTAGTCTCAAACTAAGCAAAGCTTGTGTTATGGATACAACTGATATACATGGTTACACCATCGAACTAAATTGGTTGGACTAGAGATTTCACAATCGGTTGATCAAAAAAGAAAACATTATTTATTTTGCTTATATTTTCTGGTTATACATATATTCTGTGTGTGAAGCACAAAATGTTTAAATCACCAATTTAACATTTTTTTTGTAAGTTCACCCTTTGTAAACTGTTAATATTATTAAATTTAAATGCCAAATTACACAACATTAAATTAAATGTATATAATAAATTAATGAAATAAATTAACATGAAATAAATTGAAACGGATTGTGAAGTCGTGTCGTGATAGCCCAGATTGCAACGAACCTGTCTCAAATTTATAAGGCCCCATAGGGCCATGGTTCGAATCCGGGCGTGTACCAATGAGTTTTTCTGACTTAAGTACACAATATCACTGACACCGTGCTTCGGAGGGCACGTTAAGCAGTCGGTCCCGGACGCTGTCAATAGATGGCGGTCGTTACAGTTCCCAACCCGCAGTGGAGCAGCGTGGTGGACTTAAGCTCCAAGCCCCCCCCTCCTCACCCTGGGGGAGGCCTAAGCCCCTGCAGTGGGGTAAAAATGGGCTGATGACGGAATGACGAATGACGGATTGTGAAGTGAAAGTTTGTCTATGACGGTACTTCAACATCTCCATGATATAGCCGTCCCCATTTATGTGGAGCATTTAGATATTATTCAGTACAATAAGCTATAGGAGATACAGAAACCTAAACTTAGCATAATAATCACGATGGAACGTTTCGTACTTCGAAACGATCGCAAAACATGAGCGAAATTTCAGATTCAGTAATTAGACATGCCATACGTCGTTATCGTTTTAGATGTTTTGTTAAATTACACATGAAATGTAATTTCAGCATCTTTATTTTAGTGTCCTGATATCCGAGTGGTTGCGAGCCGGCTTCTTATTTAGAAGGCTGCGGTTCGAATGCCAGGGCATGTACCAATGAATTTTTTCTACCTTATGTACCTACATAACTATCACTGACTCTGTGCCTCGGAGAGCACGTTAAACCGTCGCTCCCGATTGCCATCAATAGATGGCGGTCGTTAAAATCTACCAAGCTGCACTGAAGCAACGTGGTGAACCAAACTCCAAGCACCCACATCCCAAGGGGAGGCCTAAGTCCCTGCAGCGGGGCATTAATAGGCTGATGGTACTGTATGATATTTTCTTTTCTAGTACGAATGTTACATGTTGGTTACACAAAATTCTACTTCACAAGAAACATTTCAAAACACCAACTGGTGTACACACGTGGTGTAACCGACTTCAATGTCGACGGTGTATATTTTTTGCTCATATTTTTGTTGCCATAAAACGGTATCTCAATGAACATCCATAAATACTTATTATACCTATCCTATGCAACCTAAAAAACGGTTCATAATTAAATTCGGCGAAGCTTTTAACCGTGCTGCATAAATGGCGTAAAGTTACACCGTCGCATCGTCGGGCATTTTAAGGACGAACGTTACCACAATATTCTCGGTAAGAAATAAGTAGAGTCGACCGACGAGCTCCGTGTTTTTCAATGGACGGCCGCCGCCATTGTATGGGTAATTGCTTTTTACAAAAACCCTAAGCGGAACGAGCCGGCCCTCCGATCTCATGACGGTGATTCGGCAGATGCGTTCCGATTTATGTACGCATTGGTGCACGTCCGATATTTTTCTCTAAGACTACATACAAAAAATACGACATAAATGGCGGGTTTTTAAGTAGGTAGGTAGCCTCTTCGAATGACGACTGAATCCGACTGATGAATCAGTTTACATGGAGATAACTTTTAATTTTATATAATTGAAGTGACACTTCTTTGTGTAGGAATAAATTTTCAAAAAACAAATGGATATACGTAAAAAGCTAATTAAGCACCTGAAATACATATGCATCGAGTAACTTATGTATTTCGTATATAAACTTCCCCAAAATGCGTATCACGCAAAACCATTTACAGATTTGAAATTACGATGATTTTCGTAATATTTCTACATAGGTACTTGTTAAATGAAATATCCGTGAGAAGTGTTTGTATTTACTAATTTACTAGCAGGATGACGAAGTGACCCTCTAACGGTTCTTGTTTTCTTATCTTGATATGGAACCCTAAAAACGAAGTTGATCGCATGACCAGAAATGTTTAACAAGATGCTTCCAGCTAAGTGTAATAGAAATGATGTCCTACGAAAAAATAGATGCCCGGAGGTTTACAAAGAAAAGCAAAAGAATAGGCCGAATAAATACGTTTATAGGATAGAATAATGGCAGAAATCTGAACTTGGAAATACGTTGTTCAAAGCTCGAGCGCCAGATATATTTTTTAAAGACAAAATAATTTCTAATGCCTACTCTTCATTATTTTACATAATGCCACACCCTTAATTAATTTCAGCAAAAAACGCACAGCGTATTTCACATTGGTTGTGAGCCAGAGTTAATAAGCAACACGTCTGAACGCATCCTTTTGATCCCGTACAAAGTGGTCCGGCCTAAATAAATCAAAAGTCGTTTGATGTGATGGACGCGCCGTAACGTGTGGGGCTAGATAAAAGACATTCGAGATTATTCATAGACTAAAAAATTGTCACGTACTAAAAACCATTGTGTTAACTGTATTTAAAAAAATACGACTCGACATGTCAATAAATACCTTGATATTCTGATGTAACTTTTAATTATATTAATTCATGTAAATTTTTACAAAAAATAAAATAAAAATCGACTACAAAAATCTAAACTAAAAATTTTAATATAATATTTTTACTATAAAGAAGAGCGCAGTAATGAGTAGCATATATTCACTTTAAATTGTGTTCTATAATTTTGTTATTGTTATACATATATGTTGTTATTGTTATTCCCTGGTAAGTAACCATTTACTTCGTGAAGTGTCTGCTTTGGCACCGACTTCATTAACTACATGCCGCCCATTAATGCTCTTTATAGTAAAATATTTTTCACTTTTTAGTTTAAGTTATTGAAGTTGGTTTTTTTTTGTAATCAATTATAAATAGGGCTTCTAAACACGCTTCTAAAATGAGACAGCGACGTTTTGGGAAAACTGTCGAGAAATCGCAGTATTATACCCTAACTTCTAACTTTTGAGGCGTGATGTAGCTTGCGTCATCAGATAGCAGCATGAAATGATGACTCCCAGACGCAAACAATAATTAAAATATGGCGCTCACACACTATGCTCGTCTATTCGATTTGAGGCTAATCCTCGAATTTTCTGAGATGTCAGCCAAAAAAAAAAACGTACAGACGAACATAGAACCTCCTCCTTTTGGAAATCGGTTAAAAAGTGTGTTTGTTTATTCTTTTCTCTCAATGTGACGTGCTTTTTTTGCACGGAGATAATTGCAGAAACATAGAGTAACATTAGTTACCGTTTAACCTGGTCAAAGTTCTGATAAGTTTTGTATTACGTGGGATACAAAACTATTCAAAATTCGAAATTAAATGAGCAGAAATTCGAAATGTAAGATGAAAAAGTATCTACATGTATGTCAGTTGTCTAGTACCCCATAATACAAGCATAATACTTGCTTACTTTGGGACTAGATGGCGCTGTGTAGGATGTCCCAGATATTACTATTAATAATAAAGGGAGTAGAATGATTGATATATTATTACGTAGTTACGGACGGTCCGCTAATTATTGTGACGAATTGTCACATAACTCCATAGTAACAGTATTTTTCATAGTCTTTTATGTTTTGGTTTAATTGAAATTTGGCCTGCACCTAACTATCTCAGATCAGCTAACTATGGTGACAATCGATCTCTACGTAGTGATGTACATTTATGGTTGTGATGGCAGTGATAGAAGAAAAACTCAGAAAGTAGAAGAAGTGTTACGACTGCGGAAACAGAAATAAGGTATATGGACGCTAGATTTAGGATGGACCTCCCTGCGAGGATGCTATTCTAAATTCTATGTAGGTATCAAATCAAATCAAATATCTTTATTTCGTAGTTATGTAACATAATCTTATATAATAATAATAATATGATATAATAATATGTGGGACATCCCAAAAACATCGCCATCTACTCCCAAAGTAATTATACTTGTGCTATGGGTCTACTAGACAACTTATATACAATTAAAATATACTTACATCTTTTTCACTCACACTGAAATTCACCATATGGAAAACATGTGAAAAATGAAACAAATATATGTAAATACAAGAATACCTTCTATGACTTTAGGTAATTATTCTTAGGTATGTATAAGGCAAATGATCAAAGTATTTAGTTTTGAAGCCAGTCGCGCAATACAAGGTCCTCAAACATTCGGTCATGTCAAAGAAATGTCAAATGCCTACAGCGAAGAGTAATTACCAAACAGTAAAATATTTACAGAATGAACCAATAAGCTCGAGTGGAATCTTTGGTTCTATTTCGTTTAGGTACACAACTCATCGCAAACAAGATCGTTTTTGTTCGAAAAAATTTGGAACGCGACCTCTTAAAATGATTGTCTTTTAGATAGACAAGAGTATCGGCTTTTTGAAAAAAATAATTTAAAAAAAATTAAGGCTGCGTTTATGTCAAAACTACTTAGAAAATAGACGTGTTCATGCACATAAATATTTGTCCCGGGTAGGAATAGAACCCGGGACTCTTTGGTTTTGTACCCATCCGTCGGTCAGTCAGTTTTTTTCGATTTGATTTAGAAGCTTGAGTTTTCTACAGCTTTAACGGACGTAACACTTAAGTATTTGATATTAATTTCAACTCGATATCTCTCCACGTTTTTGAGAAAAAAGATTTTGACTGACAGACAGACATACGGATCCTATAAGGGTTCCTTTTTCTTTTTGAAAAACCGAACTCTAAAAAAATTAGATTTATATCGTTGATATGAAATCGAACCAAAATGAAAACTTGTTCTATACAAATAGCAATACCTACTTAATTAAAAAACGTTTTTGTAGAGAATTTTAAAACCTGTTTCTGCGCACACAAAACGTGAATTCAAGTCGTAAATCAATATGTGTTCAACTAATATTTAACTTTAAATGTATATTCCTTTCATCTTAAAAAAAAGTATTGCATCATCTTCATTTTAGTTTACTTTTCTAACTGAGCCGAATGTTTGGGGATCATGACAAAGAAATGCCGTTCACGAGGTAATCCCATCTCCATATAGAAAAAAACCAAACGAAATTCTTATTGAAAAAAGATTTGTTTGTTATATCAAGGATTAGCTGCGGTACGGATTAAATAGCTCATTGTTGGAAATAGTTTATGGAATTCGTTCCTCCTTTTTAAGGAACTTGCTAAACAACTGAACACTTGTGGAATCAATTTGGCATAATGGGTATAACATTCCAAACTTATTCCAATTTCATTGGTCTATTTATATTAAAGGCTTATATTTATTTTTGGACATGTTTACAATTTAAAGTAGCTCTGATGGTCATTGAAATTTAAAGGAAAAGGATCTAGAACAAACTATTAAAATTTCTATTTTTTCTTTTTACGAATTTGCCAGATATTTAATAAAATTTAGCTGTCTTTGAAATTGTCCCTGTGACGTCATCTGGACAGTTGAGTTTATTCCGCTACTTTCCACAGTAAAAACAAAAAGTATAAAACATTTTGGTTAATCACTGTATCAAATAAAATCAAAATATTATAATTTAGTCTTAGATAAAGGAAATAAAGATCTGTCCAGATTTATTTATTTATTTATTCGGAAAAACAACAGTTACAGCACACAAAAAAAAATGTACATCAAAAGATATTAAATAACATAAACTCAGATGACGTCACAGTGATATTTTATTAATCAAATTTTAGAGAAAAAAAAAATCATTAAATGATATTGCAGACAAGTTTTTTTTATTTCGAAGGAAAGGTCAATATTTTTGAAAAAAAAAATATTAAACGATTTTGATGATATTTTTCGGTCTGGAACGCAAAAAATTTAAAAAAACCTCATTTGTGGCTGTTATTTGATGCGTCTGATACGCATCCTAACAGGTAGTAGGTATTAACTCTTTTGTACAGCTAACCGTTATGCAGCTCTTCGCTGTTTCTAAGTATATATTGCGTGCTAGTAGGGATAGCAAAAATATGCAAAGACATGACATAAGAACAAGAATAACTTTATCTAAGATCAGAACGAGCGGCATCACGGAGTGTAGCGACATGTTTGATGTCGTGGGATATTACCCGAGACGGACTTTAATGCTTCACTTACTACATATGCCACGCAAATGAGAGAAAATACTTTAATTTTATTCAGAAAAAATGTTTCTAAAAAATGAGGTAGCGGAGAGTAACTGATATCCTGATCAAGGATATTATCTTATACTATAATATGAGCAATTCTTGTATATATATATTTCGGCTATCTCGGAAACGGCTTTAAGGATTTGGATGAAATTTTGTATTTACATAGGTAGTATCATTTCAAAACTGAATTCTAAGTAAGTTTTATGATTATTAACCACCAGGGAGCACAGCAGTAGATGTGTACCTTCGAAACGCCTAGACTGATTTTGATACGGTTTTTTGTATTACATAGGTATCACGTACGAGTCGATAATTAAATAAGTTGTGCAGTTATGAGCCACCAGGGGGCGCTGAAATAGAAATGAGTCTCTAAAACGGTTGGGAGGATCCCTACGAGATTTTTTGCGTTCCATAAGTAATACTTCAAAGTAAAAACAAGTCTAACTGCAAACACGATAAAAAAAATCAGAGCGACGCTCGGTCGCCTGATTTCATGTGTTAAAAGAAGTAAATGTTGCACTGGCGCGCAGGAATTGAGTTATTGAAATCCTACAATTGTAGTAATTTCGTTTAGTCCCCTATTGGCTTTTCCTTTTAATCTATGAAGCGTATGAGAAAATATTTAACTGTGTTGCTAAATTAATAAAGTGATTGTTTATTAATTGTGTTTTGATAGGATATAGGGTTTCTTTTTTGTCAAATATTAGTTGGAATTAAATTGTAGAAAACGTAAACATCTGTATGTGGAATGTTTATTTATGTATATTTTAGGCACAAGCGAACAATTTGTTTTCTGATTTTTAGATTTGGTTTAATAACTTCGATTCAATTAGTGTTGTGTTATATGTTATATTGTGTTATATACGTAAGTGTGCAAATTATTACGTAAATTGTTAGTGATCCTATTTGAAATAAATGAATAAAATAAAAAACGTGCATAAAAAACTAAATAGTGCGAATCGACACAAATATATGCAGACAAAGCGAAAGCTAGAAAATCCAAACAATAAAAATATCTGGGACATCCCGTACAGCGCCATCTAATCCCAAAGTAAGCAAGTATTATGCTTGTATTATGGGGTACTAGACAACTGATATACATAATTAAATATTCTTTGTAATATATACATTATGTAGATACTTTTACACCCAGACACAGAACAAATAGACATGTTCATGCACACAAATATTTGTACCGGGCGGGAATCGAACCCGTTACCCTTTGCTAAGTATTCGCTTCATCAGCCCATTTTTACTCCACTGCAGGGGCTAGGGCCTCCCCTAGCGTGAGGGGGCGCTTGGAGCTTAAATCCACCACGCTGCTCTACTGCGGGTTGGGGATTGTAACGACCGCCATCTATTGACACATTGACAGCACCCGGGACCGACTGCTTAACGTGCCCTCCGAGACACGGAGTCAGTATAGTTATGTACTTAAGTCAGAATAACTCATTGGTACGCGCCCGAATTCGAACCATGGCCCTATGGCCTTATAAATTTGAGACCGGTTCGTTTCGCTTTGGGCTATCACGACACTAATGGCTAACTATAACTCTATGAAATATAATAACGTCATTCTGTAAGAGTTTGAAAAATTAAATCACTCTACGGTTAGTATCAAAGCGAACTTAAAAATAACTCAACTTCCAAAAGAGCGTCGTCATCGAAAATTACTACGCGTCTCAATATACCGAAACAATAAAGTTCCGCCGTTAGCTTTGATCTCGCTACACTGCGGCCTTTCATCGCGCTGACACAACGAAAATAGCTAAGCAACATAATTATACGGGGCATACCGTGAAATTGTGGAATAATTAACATGAAACTTTAATATGTGTTTAACCACAGCAATATGAATGAGGTAGAAATGTCACAAGCCACAGATCAGATGCTAGTAAGTGTTGCAGTGTCTATTGTCTTTGGTATGGATTTGACAGTTGTATATTTATCATAAATTTATATTATGGCGAAACAGTACGCTACTGAGCTACAGAACATGTCAAATCGAAAGACAATTTATATAATAATACATCCCACACAGCGCCATCTAGTCCCAAAGTAAGCAAGTATTGTACTTGTGTTATGGGTTACTAGACAACTGATGTACATACTTAAATATTTTTTATAATATATACATTATATAGATACTTTTACACCCAGACACAGAACAAATAGACGTGTTCATGCACACAAATATTTGTCCCGGGTGGGAAGCGAACCCGCGATCTTTGACTCCTCAGTTAGGGTAAATAATACATTAATGATTAAGATTTGTAAATCTATCCAAAATACTGACGACATTCCATACAAATTTCCATACGTTTGGAACCTATTCTAAATTCATTGCATCTAACGTTGAATTTCAACGCGACGTGACAAAGCATTCTTGTGTCAAAATGTGCCAAAAACAAAAATTTGAATATGTGAGCTTCGAACATAGCTTCTCTATAGGTTATTGAATTTATTTCAAAACGTCAATGCGTTATATATTTTAATTATAAAGGTAAACATAAATATGTAGAAACGCACGTACCTACTTACCTACATAAAATTTCAAGTCAAACGTTTAATTGTAAGATTTTATGGTCGCCATTTTATGATCAGTTTACATCATAAAATGGCGACGCTCCGTTTAATTAGTGCGTTCCCATTAGTGTCAACATGGCGCCGCCGACTTTAATTACTGTATTTCTTAACTATATACCTACGTCGTTGCCTATATTTATATCATAAATGAACACGATTCAATACATAAGAATGATTTAATTGTCAACAATTTTTTTTTTAAATTAATATAGAGGTAAAATAAAAGTATTAACTTTTAAACTAGGTATAAAATACCCACATACCTATTAAAAGCGCATATAGGCATGCCATTTTGAATTTTACAAATTTTAAAAATTACAGACAAAATCTCTTCCTACTTAGCTAACGTCAAACTTCTGCAATGTACCAAAATCTAACCAGCCAATCTTAATTTATATCAACTAAAAGCTTCGTTTGTTTTATCTGTGGTAGTTAGGTATTTCAGAAATATCACTTCTAACGTAGGTAGGTACATAAATATATTCGATTAGAGCTACACAATCGAACTAAATCAACAAGAACTACTGGAAAAATACAATGAAGATATCAAAACAAAACGGGGTCAAATCCATTTGGATAATTCGCAGTGGGTAGTCCACAAATAGCACTTTAGGAGTTCGGGAGGGTGTTTTTAATGTAAACAAACGGCGCTCTACAAAGCTACAGCCCGTCTCACTAACAGCTAACATCTCGACCGTGTTAATGCGTAAAACACTTTGATCTGGCTCTAAGTAGGGTTGTTCGTGTGTTTATTGATTTATTTCCACGTTTTACAACTTTCACTTGTATAAATCTTAATTATATTAAGTTACATTCAGTTATTTATTTCTGTCTTTGTAATTTTTGATGCGTCGTGTCGTCATGCCCTCATACCGTCACCGGATATGACCTTTCATCTCGAACTAGGCAGAATCTGTACTAGGTATAATAGTTTTCATTAACTGGCAACTGATGTAAATTATTGAGGCATGAATATCGTTTTCTCGTTTTCTGCATGGAATAAGTTCGGTTTTATGACAGCTGGCTGATTCTGCCTCACGCTCAGGCCTCACCCCGTGGAGATTCGCAATCGGGTTTTCATACAAGATTTAATTCTGCCTTCAGAGGGCGGAAAACTGACATAGCTCTATGTGCAAAATAGTTTTTTATAATAATATTAACAACGTATACATCACAACAACGTCTAGGCTCCAAACTAAGCATTAGTTTGTGTTTTGGGTGCCAAGCGAAGACACCATATACATATAAGAACCAAGACCCGGCACCAGTATCAATATTCATCATATAAATACTGACCCGACTTGGGATTCGAACCCGGGACCTCCAGCTTCGTAGGCGGGGTCGCTACCCACTAGGCCAAGCGGTCGTCAAATGATACATATTATGATACATATACCTATGTTTATTTTATATCCAGACATGGAACATGTCCCTGTACACAGTATTTGTCACATCACAATATGTGTAACAAGTATTCATTACTTTTATTCTTCAGTAAAATGGTATGATAATTGTAATTTAGTCTTCACAATGAACCCAAGAATTTGTTCCAAGTACAAGAACCTACAGACACTACATTACAATTTTATATATTTAATAATTTATTCATATCAAAATCTAGCAACCCTGAATTACCACAGGCGGACTCACTTCAAAGCGATCGAACGCAGATGGTTGCTCATACGCAAAGTAAACTGTGCTAAAGTGTGGATTTCCTCCACACTACATAACTTTTATTGATATCGATCGATTCGAAATTAAATTAATAAAAACTCTATTGTTTATTAATCGATGAATTTGTAAAATAATAAAAAAAAAAGAATTCAAGTCTGATCGTAACGTACATGAAATATGATGAAATGTTACTTTGAGACATTTAAATGGAAACGAATATCGCCGATTTCACATACTACCAATACAAATTGTCTGATATACAACCTATCTTTCAGTTTCGCGTTTATAGCTATTGCTCAATAAAGTATTTTTTCCATATAAAATTAATTCTTTACAGAGCAGAGCACCCACAGCTGTCCAATAATGTTTCGTCTCTTTGGATTGGAATAAACCTCAGGAATAAACGCATCTGATCTCACGCTACATGACATTTCTATGCTATTCGGATTTCCATGGTTAACCTCCGACGCAAAAAGACATGGAGTAAATTAATTTGATAGCGCAGCGTTTGGTTTTAATAGAGTCTTTCTTCACTTCACTTCATCAGCCCATTTTTTTTACCTCACTGCTGGGGCTTAGGACTCCCCCAGGGTGAGTAGGGGAGCTGGGAGCTTAAATCCACCACGCTGCTCCACTGCGGGTTGGGGACTGTAACGACCGCCATCTATTGACCGGTGGATCAGTGATAGTTGTGTACTTAAGCCAGAAAAACTCATTGGTACACGCCCGGATTCGAACCATGGCCTTATAAATTTGAGACAGGTTCGTTGCGCTTTGGGCTATCACGACTTTTAGTCTTTAGAGAAATAGAGCCTTTAATAGAGTTTAATACAGCAATTTTGCGGGGTTGAAAATCGGCGCGCGGGGACCTTGCGCACTGAAACTCGGACTAAAACTCGTCATCTTACACGAGCTAGCTAGAGTACGAGTGGTTAGACGGTAAACACAGAGGAAAGCTTCTGTTAGTTCGAACTTTTATGCAAAAAGTGGTGCTTGGTGGTGTTGGAATTGTGTTGGATTTAATTAGTTTCAGTTTTTAACGCCTAGCTGCTCGCTTAAATACTAGTAAAGCCCGAACTCAACAGGAAACTTCTAACCATCACAATAAAATTAACAATATTCTCACCACTGCAAGCAATTGAAAGCATAGATGTAATAGAATAGAGTTGGCAAACCAGTCCGAAAAGCGGGCCTCAACAGAAAGAGACAGAGAATAAATTATGACTCGAATCATACAGAATTATATTATTTATTTTTAATTTTGAGCATTCGCAGTTAATAGCTCTTTGGTTGATACCTGGGACTCAACCTGGGACCGCGGTGACTGTCAAATGAGTGTCTTGCACATGCAACTTAGAAGTAAGATAAGAATGGAACTAAGTACAGAGATTTTCCATCCTTTTCTCTCCATGACCAACCGTCACAGGGCTTTTATGGAACTTGTCTCCTCTAGTTATATTATCTCTATGACTTGCAGTAATATTTTGAGGTAGGTATGAAGTATAGATTCAAATCAATGGGACAACCCCTACTTTTTTGCAGTACTAGTACGGCCTGCTTAAGAAAATTATCAAACGATTGTACACCTTATCTAGATATACTTAAGGTACATATTTATTTGAAAATTTACGACGTGATTCTATTTTGTATTTTAATGACAAATATACCAACTGTAAAGGGCCTATGTATTTAAATGAACGATTTAATTTGATTTTGCCTACAAACAGTTCGGTCTCAAATTACTCTCCTACTCTATTAGGCATAAAACACCGTTACATTGATATCTCTATATTTTGATGTTTTTGATACTTCTTCGACGTATTTCGGATTCGTACCGAACGAATGATTCAATTATTATCTAATTCAATTCTAGCTGCGGTGTAATGCAGACGCAAAAGGTTAATTTACACTAATCCGTTTTCCGGTTTCGCCCGAAGCTAAGACGAACCGCTCCGTTGCATGGGCGCGTTTATACCGTAATTTACAACCTGAAATCGAACAAAAAAAAAACTATCACACCTAATCTTATATTATAAAAAAGCCGTGTCGACCATTAGCAATTAATCTAAGAAATCTCTCTTACTTTTTTTTGTTGCACTCGTTATTACTTGAACGGAACTTCTCAACGCTAGAATAATATGGAGATGGACGCGGCGATATTATTATTTATTGACATAGTGACATACAAAACTTTAGTGTTTTAGTGTAAATGTAGAGGTACATTAAGGTACCGCATTGGAACTGTAAAAAACTTTTGTGTTCTCATCAAAATATATGTCACTTTTTACTTTATACGATATATATGTTTATATAATCTTTTTTTGGCATAACTCGCTGCGCCAAATTTATGCCTTTGCGTAGGTATATAGTACATAAGCACTAATATAGTATATATCGGATCATTGCTAAGCACCACATCTTACCTCTGCGTCTTCCGTGCAATAATTTATTGCCAATAACTGCCCCTCCGCGCCGCCTGAGCACGCGCAGTGCTCAGACAAGATGACAGATGTCAAATATTAAATTACTTATGCATATATATAGAATACTTGTTTACATAAATCTATATACTTCATCAAGTGTAAATCAAAGTTGTATTCTCTATATAACAAAATTTAAGATATTACAACACCGAATATGTCTATATTTCTTGATTAGGAATTTTAAAATTAGATTAAAGTAATCCATAGCTAGCTATCTCTTCGTAAACCGGTCGGTCGGCACGGAGCGCGGCTAATTGATAATAATCGACGGTCGTGAGATGAAGAAACGCCATTCGAGATTTCCTGGTGCCCATTCACTGATATAATAAAATAGAACAAGAATGACAGCCCACCGACTAAATACGGGGAAAAAATAGAATAGTAACAAACTGACTAGGTTTCGAAAGCTCGACGACGCTCATGAGCACATTTGTTATTTGACAATCCACTGCTAATAAATCCTGGTATAATAATAAAAAGTTTAGATCAACTAATAGTATTTCAATCTATTTTCACAATAACCAAATATTGTTTCCCGCTATTTTGACTGACCGATTGGCCGAGTGGGTTAGAGACTGACTGCAGAACCAAAAGGTCGCTGTCATGAACATGTCTATTTGTTCCGTGTCTGTGCATAAAATATCTATACATGTCTATATTATAAAGAATATTTAAGTATGTATATCAGTTGTCTTCAATACAATTAAGCGTAATGTCCCAAGTATTGTTATTATATATACTATCAAATGAGTAATTCTTGTATATATATATGTGTTATAAAAAGGTAATCACAGAACCTTAATACCTAGGTACCTACCAGTGAGTCTGATTCGTGTTTGATTACATCGTACATATGTCGCAATATAGTGAAAATGCTTCAAATATACTGAGTTAAAGATAAGCACAGTTATGTTGAGCGAGTTTACGGCCGGCAATAAAACTGAACGCGTTTATAGCACGGCCCGCGATTACGTGCGCTCTTCGCTCGGTTACGCAGACGCACTTTGCCTTTTTTTAAATGTTTAAATAAAAAAATATATAACTGTCTTATTTGCTTACTTATAAAATAGAAAATAAAACGGATATATCAAAAAGTTCATACACCCCAACTATTGACAAAATTTAGCAAGATATTGCAAAATAATGCATTTTATGAATCGTTCTTTATTTTGTAAATTTGTTACATTGCAGTTTGCAGAATATTGGAATGAAAATGCGCTTTATTCCACATAAATAAAGTTGATTTTGAATTGTATCGAATTACTTGGCAATTATTTCGTTTGAAGGAGTTATGAAAAATTTTACACACAATAAATAGTTAACACTGTTAAAGGCAATGATATATTATTATTGTTTATTATATTTCAAAATTATAAATGTATATATTATAAAGAATATTTAAATATGTATATGAGTTGTCTAGTAACCCATAACACAAGCATAATAGTTCATTACTTTGGGACTAGATGGCGCTGTATGAGATGTCCCATGTATTATTATTATTACCTATATGGATAATATATTAATGCATCACCATACTTCCATTAACGTCTGTGTCGAATCGTTGACAATCGATCTATGTGCATAGTGATGTAGCTATATCTATGGTCACAAGTTGTACATATGTAGGGAGGAGACTTCAGGGCATACCTACACGGAATATATCGATGTATGGAATAAGCTAAACAAGTATATAATATATTATTTCAATTTTTATATGCAAAGTTAATATGGGAAATTAAAAAAAATCAATACACATTTTTTTTTAAATGTGTATTTAAGCGGTAACGTGGCTTGGCTACTAGCACAGCTACTAGTCTCTAAAAGCGACGTGTATTTGATAGGTATTCATAACTGTTTGATGAGCAGATTTCGTACGGTCTTTCGCATGTCCTGCAGTCCCCTTCCAATTTGTATAAAGGATATCATTTCGGATCGGGAATTTGTTAAAGATAGTAATGCAGTGAGTATAAGAAAATTAATGGACAAATTCCCATAGTAAGTATATGGTTACTTCTGAGTTTTGCTTCAGTGACAATCCAAATACGGGGAAAAATAGAATAGTACATTTCCAATCAAACTTTATGGCGGATGTGAACATAGGCACAAGTCGCGTCGCAGGAACCAGTTTTAGGTGTAGCGGGACGCAGTCGAGCGAGGGGTATAAGACTGTACCTGCGCCAGCACGCTTATAGAGTTGTATCACGATCGGCCATAAAGTTTGAGGCGAACAATACCAAACTGACTAGGTTTCGAAAGTTCGACGACGCTCATTAGCACATTTTGTTATTGACTGTCTCCAATGAGTTAATGATACCTACCTATTTTTGCGATAAAATGCACAAAAATATTTATGGTTATAGATATTATTATGCTAAATCTGTAATTATGTTATTTAAATTTTTTTTTCTTTTAATGTATGTTGTATGTTTTGTTAATGTATTTATAAATCACAATAATATTTTTTTTAATTTAAAAAAAATATTCAAAAAACTAATAATTAATTGTAAATTAGATGAGATGTCTTAGTCATACTGCACGTTGTTGGTTTGCCAATGGAACAAAACTCGTAAACCGATAAATTAATTATTAAGACATTTTGTGTTTTAACACGTATCATTAGCCGACCAAGTTCTAGTCTAGTTTTTTCAATTATCCAGGTTTTCCGTGTTTCCCAAGATCTTAAAAAATACCAGCACTGGAGGTAAAAAATAAAACAAAAAATATACACGATTCTTCTTTCTTTCATCGATCTTCTAGACTGTACCACATATACAACTTTACTTGACTTTACCTACCTATAAGCCATAAAAAAATCTGACTAACCGACAAAGTTTTATTCTTGGTGACTACCCACATACCACTATAGGCGCCATGTTATCTAGCGTCGCCGTTTGATAACACGATATTTGTGGGCGGACGAATTTTAATGAGTTTTTTTTTATGGATCATTTGCTTCCGGAGCAAATCAAACTAGCTAATGAGCTAGTCTTTTATATTATTATTTAATTACCTTTTAAAATTACTAAAAAATATTAAAAATACATAGCCAAGTGCCTATCGGACTGCATGCAATATATGGTCCCGTAGTCAGTATGTTTATATGCATATAGTCCCTTAAATAAAGCATTTTTTTTTTTAAATTTTTGTGGGTTTTTTCTCTAATACTTCGCAAATAATGTACTGTCTTACCAATAATCCTAATAAATGCTTGATTTTAATAGATTTTTAAAATGTTTTCATGTAGAAAAAGCTTAAGAGATGAATATTTCAGAAAAAAGAGTTAAATGAAATGTGGTCTACAGGACCTCGTTCTAATTTTTATAAAGTTTTCATATGGATACAAAAGTCTTTCAAAAGGGATGAAAGCTTAATAAATTTAAATTCAATTTTTGACAACTAATAAAATGGCAACACAACTTGTTCAACATACATGCTATTTAAGCATTGACTTACGTCTATAAACGTAGAACTATACGAGGGTGTAATAGACAGAACAAAAAGATAAGAAATGACAATTTAAGGGTTCTATTTTTAACTTTTGATTCTGCAACCCTAAATAAGTAAAAAAATAAAAAATGGCATTGGTCGATGGTTAAAAATATATTTTTTTTTGTATTGAAATAATTTTTCGATATTATCCTTTTTTGGACGTACGAGTAGTATACGGCGTGTTCGGTTGAATGTAGTCCAAACTTATAGAGTGTGTACAGCTTACCCAACTGAACAAAAAGTTACAAAAAATACAGGATGAAATTTTAACAACCATCCAAAATAATTCTAGATGTTAGGTGTCAACATAGACCTCATTACGTAAATAAAAAATGTAGGTTACATTTTTATAATAAATTATTTTATTATTTTATCTACAGTGTTATTTTATGACGTTTGGTTGCCTTCTTTGTGACGACACGCCCGAGACCTCTAGCCCGACACGGGGCGGAGCGTACAGCGATCGTGAATGGTGACTAGAGTTATTGGTTTTTTCGGGAAAGGTTTGTGTAGTCATATCTCAATATTTTTCTATTGAACGATACCAAAAGGAAACAAGACGACCATCGGTTTTTTACTAAAGATCACTATAATGTAATTTGTAATTTGGATGGTAGTTAAAATTTTACTTTGTATATAAGTAAGCTCTACAGGCTTTATAAGTTTGGACTGCGTTCAGCTCTATATATACATGATTTGTCATTAAAAATCCTTATTGTCACAGCCCTTTTCGATACTACTTACGCGTTACAAATCTCTTTATGTCAAATTAGTAACATTTTTTGAAGGTAGAAGGACCGTACAGATAAAAGGTGGTACAGAAGGTGACGGACAGATAGACTCATTAGCTGGCTGACACTCCGTATTTATTGGTACGAAAACAAACCTTTAGCGGCAGATCGGTGGGTTTCCGTGATCTCAACCTACCCTAGCGTTACGTGTGTTTGTGGACGTGTCGCAAGAACATGTTAGATTTAATAAAAATGTTGTAGCTATTTGCTGTATTACGAAGTCAACAGCGCCCGCCATTAGTCAGTCAAACAAGATTCTTTGTTACCTAAAAGACTTAAAAATGGTAATATAAATACATAGAATAGAAAATCCATTTCTGTGAACGTACAGAGTACAATAATTCAACCTCCTCAACTTTCATGTTTGGACGTTTTACAATATTTACAGTTTGAAGTTAAGTTACCCAACTCTAGTCACTTGACACATCGCGTGTTGACTTAAACATTTGACGCTTAATACAAGGTCTTACAACCGTGTTGCACAACATTTTAATGTTAAGTTATTGTAAATAGAGTAGTATAATAGATGATACTTTAACTGTAAAAATATATGAAAGACGGTAAGTATACCATTACGTTTACGCGTTGGTCTATGTGAAGTCCAGTAAAACGCACGGCAAGATCTTTGCGTGTTTATTTCGCTTTTCAACAGTTTACAAAGAAATCTCATCGTAAAATCTGCATCTCCTTGCTTCCACACTGATAACTCATTTCTTTTCTACGTGTTATCACTTCATCACATTACTGACCTAGTGGTCGAGTGGTTATATAAACCCTAACTACAGGATCAAAGGTCGCGGATTCGATTCCCACCTGGGACAAATATACTAACTGGCTGTCCTGCGTTTTACTTCGTTGCTTTTTGGAAAATTTAAGGTATGCATGGCTTTTTGGCTTACAGAGATAACAGGCACCTGCTAGGTATGTCACCAGTGAGACTCACAGCGACATTTATTAATAGGTATAGGTACATTAGATCGTCCATTTTGAAAATATATGGTGGAGAACATTAAATTTAAATAGAATAATTGAACGAGTTTTTCATGATTTTTTATAATTTTGGCATTTTATATTTTTCTAATAACATGGTGTACCTGCAGCACACTAGCACAAAAGTAAAAACACAAAATAGTTCAACATACTTTGTCACAAAAACACAGTAGGTATTCTTACCTAGTTTATACCTAACTAGTTCGTAAAGGCGAGAGTTATTGTATACTATGCTACATTATTAAATAAAAATAATATTTAAGTGTATATATTATGTCAGTTGTAAAAGGTAAAATATCTATATATATATAATAAAGAATATTTAAGTATGTTTATTAGTTTTCGAGTACCCATAATACAAGCTTTACTTAATTTGCGACTAGATGGTGGTGTCTAGGATGTCAAAGGTATCATTATTATTACTACAGCGAAACCTATACCTACATATCTTAGATTCTTTCTGTATGAAAAAAGATACTTCACATCTTTCTACGACCTAAAAAGAAAATAATATCTCAATAATTAAAAAACAATTTAGTGTGAAATTTTGGCATTATTTTTATTTTATTTCACTATATCCAAAGACTACATCACTATGTGGAATAAATGCCAAATTTTACACTACCTATCTAATGCAATTTAAATTTTGTCCCTCAAAATTCCCTCCAAATTATAAAAATGTACAGTAATACGTGTAACACGGTGTTATTTTTAATATAATTCGAATAATGTTAATAATAAAAGACTGAATTATAAATTACCTACCCCTTAAAGGGTGCACAAGGCAGCTATAAATATCCATTAAAATTCACCGCAGTCGGACAGCCACTGGCCGCTGGCGTTCAAATGTCAATTACTCGCGGAATACGCACAAATAAATGTTTTTTTATTGGAATACTAAATGGGTGCCTTGAAAGAAAATATGCAGCAATAAAATTACATATAAAACCCAACGTCTTGTATGGTTTGTAAGGAACGCGAGAATCGACTTATTAATACTTTTTTATCTTTCATTCTGACTAAGCATGAGGGAAGGCCTAAGCCCCTGCAGTGGGGCATAATAGGCTGGTGGAATGGAATTGAATAGCATTGATCGAGTGCCTACACTTGAATGCGATAATGCGCAATGTTCAAAATTTTTCAACAGTCTAAAAAAAATTATTTATAGGAATAGATGTCCTAATTGAACAGAAAAAATATGAATTTTTGTAGGCGTAATAACAGAGATAAAAAGAAAAGGTGAAACATTAATGTGACGTCACTACTACATACGGCGGTCGACGGCCATACAAATAAGTGCAATACGTAGAACTTCTATCAGCTATCAATTTTTAACAATCGATTGATCCTTGAACAATACAAAAAATACACCAGACTGCCTATATTTTCATAAAAAATATTGACGACCGCTTAGCCTAGTGGGTAGCGACCCTGCCTACGAAGCTGGAGGTCCCGGGTTCGAATCCCAGGTCGGGTCTGTATTTATATGATGAATATTGATACTGGTACCGGGTATTGGTTGTTATATATATGTGGTGTCTTCGCTTGGTACCCAAAACACAAGCTAATGCTTAGTTTGGGGCCTAGACGTTGTTGTCATGTGTACGTTTATATTATTATTAGTCAAATTTAAAGTCAAAATTTTTGCATAAAAAATATTCACATTTAAAGTCAAAATTTTTGGTTAATTCCCATTAAAGGCATCACAAGTTAATGTGGATCCGCTTTTTGAAGATATTTACAATTTCTAAGAAATGTTAGCAAGAAAATTTAATTTACGTATTTCGTTACGATTTTAGGGTTGTATACATTTTCTGGGTATTTATATATAAAAGGAATGGATGCATTTCTAATAACATATTATCATAGTGGATATATTAACTTATAAATAAAAATTTGATAAACATTAAAAAAAAAAGCATATTCCGATAAGCCCCTTCAATGTTATAGTTTACACCCAGAAATCCCGACCCGGCCAGCTGAGATTCCCAGATATTTAATTGGGCAACATTCCACACTCGTTTCTACAATAATGTTTTATCCTTTTCTATACTTAAAGAAACGGAATAGCGTAACAGAGATAGCTACGTTAACTCATAGAATCGTGTTAACTATTGAACCATAAATCTTATATGAATTATATTACATTTTAAAAATACCTTATAAATTATTAATCTGAAACGTCTCAAGAGGTTTAGGGTTCATTAGATATATTCTTTGAATCTTGCAAAATTCACGAGTAAAATTATTAAGGAATTTAATAATGAAAATTAAAAAAAATCATAATTTTTGCCTTTATACTCTAAACTACTTAATCTCATTTCGTGGTTACTTGGTTAATTTTTGGTATTCACTTTCAGATGTTAGCTAGTAAAATAGTACTCGTCATATACCCTCGATAAGTTACAATAGAGGGGTATTATATTCTAGATGATTCGGAAAGACAACTTAGATTTGTTCCATGTTTCATCATCATCATCATCAGCCCATTTTTACCCCACTGCAGGGGCTTAGGCCTCCACCAAGGTGAGGAGGGGGGCTTGGAGCTTAAGTCCACCACGCTGCTCCACTGCGGGTTGGGAACTGTAACGACCGCCATCTATTGACAGCGTCCGGGACCGACTGCTTAACGTGCCCTCCGAAGCACGGTGTCAGTGATAGTTAATGTACTTAATACAGAAAAACTCATTGGTACACGCCCGGATCCGAACCATGGCCCTATGGGGCCTTATAAATTTGAGACAGATTCGTTGCGCTCTGGGCTATCACGACATTGTTCCATGTTTGGATGTAAAATATTTACATTTGTACCTACGTTTAATTATAAAGAATATTTAAGTACGTATATCAGTTGTTTAATACTCATAATACAAGCATAATATTTGCTTACTTTGGGAGTAAATGGCGCTGTGTGAGATGCCCCAGGTATTATATTATATTATTATATAGACGTAGGAAACATATGTTTTAAGTAAATTAAAAACTTGACATGAAAGTCGAATAAAAATCAATTTGCATAATCGAAATGTTCTAACTTAAAAAACGCCAGTTTGTGACTAGTATCAAAATGAAGATAGCAATCAATACAAATTAATCGTCTATCAATATTAGAAAAATAGATAGGTATCCGCAAACAAGTTCCAGTTAATTTGTGGTTCAAACAGAACAAATTAATTATATTAATCTTCTTAATAACATCTAGTTACCCCAATAGATTATATTACCTGAATGATATATCTCGAAGTTCTCGAGTGCAATAATATGCGAGACAAGAGGTCGTCGCACTGCGATGTGCCAGCGCACGCGTTATAGTATAAAAAACAGTAACATCACTACGTTAAAAGTTGTAAATGTATGTGGATTAGCGCGGGAAACCCTACACCAACTAAATTATTTGAATAAATTAACGTCCGTAGATCGTAGACCGTAATTTTATAAACATTTGAAAGCATACAGAATTTTTTTTTTTCATCGCCTTCCATATTTTTTAGGCATTAGGACAAGACTCAATTAAAAAAACATAGATACCTACATAAAATTTTGATAATCATATGGATACCGCGTAGTTACTTTGTCAAACCTTAACATTACGCACGAGAAAGGGGTGATCGCGGGCTTAGTGGGAAGGGGTATGTCGTCCGCTGTCGGCATTCCCTGACTAAGACGTTAATTTTGTGGCGGCCTATATCTATATTTTAGTCTTATGTATTTCTAAAACAAAAACACGTACTTTTTTTCGCCGAAAGTCATAATATTGAAATTTGGAAAATGATCAAAAAATCATTCTGTTTATAGGTCTTCTAAAATATTTAAAAAATCATAATTACTAAAATTAAATTGAATAATACCTAGAATTGCCTGAAAATTATCGTACGATTAACTTATACATCATGTATTATAGCGCTGTTTGGGGTTGCGAAATAAGGGCATCTAAGGGGTGGCGCATATCGCTTGCTATCCCAAATAAGAGTGTAAAGAATATGGTCTCCTCCCTTTGCATTGACTGTGTTGACCACTTCATGCGAAGGTTAATTGTTTTCGACCTAAAGGTAAAAACATCTATTATAATTTTGTTTTCAAGAAACGCTCAAACCAATCACGTAACTATGGAGTACAAGTCAATAGAACTCAACGAATCCTCTCCCTTTTCCACACAAAATGAGGACAACTATTTGTATTGTATACATAGATTTGTCACCTAAAAGTACTGGTCCCTTTAATTCACTTTGTACAAGCGGCCTCCTTTGATCCGTGCATTTATTTACGACTCGCGAATGCAATATAAAGTGCAGCATTAAACTTTTCATTGGTAATTAAAATGCTGAACGTAATCCGCTTGAAAAATAATGAACCCGAATGATTTTATTTTTTTGAAAATAAATTATGTAAAGTATTATATATTTATGCGAATGTCAAAACAGGCTGCGTTAATACGGTTTCGTTTTTAGGGTCTTATTAGTGAATTCTCGTTTCATGTTTAAAAACGTTAAAACGCATTGCAGTTAGAACTGTGGCAAATTAAAAAATATACAACTCGAAAGAAGACTGCAAGGCAGTGGCGAGGGGTGGCTTTGAAAAGGGAAGCCGGCCGATAGACACTTATTGCGATGGTCTATTCTAATGATTCGTCAGAATATAAACATTAGAATATAGACCCACCGCAATATCAATGAAAAGGTGTCTATAGCCTAGATTATCGCGGCCGACTTTCCTTTTCTAGGTAACATCGTTCATAGGCTTTCTTTGTTTTTATTTGAATGATTGGCATGGTGACAACCGATCTGTACGTAGTAATGTATATTTATGAGTCCTTCGTACGCAGCGGCGTTTTCGCGCGACGTGTAGCGTTAGGTAGAGTTGGCAAGAAATACAATTTTTTTCTTATTTTCCATTTCACCATTTCCATTACCTAAATAAATTGTTTTGTACATTAACTTAATTAAAAAAAAGAAATATAAAATGATGTGGGGAACGTCTTCGAAAGTATTTATATACACCTTCATGTTATTTCGATTACTTTTTATAGATTTTTAAAGTATTTGACCGATATCTTGTAATTGCCTACTTGGATCCCGCAATACAGGCTTGATCTAGGGCGAGATCCGCTGTTAAAACATTTTGTTTATCCTTAATTGAGTGACATTCATACATGTAATGAAAAAGTAGAAAAAAGGTAGTAGAATTACTCATTGTAATCTTTTCCTGATAAATAAACTTTTTTGTATTTTTGTATCTTATTCGAACCGTTTTAATGTACTAGTAAGTACCTATATGTATATAATGTAAGTGATCCTTTTTTGTATGAAGATTTTTTTCGACACTTAGTATAATTGACATTATAACCACTAATAAAAACAATCCAGCTCATATTTCAATAGACAAATCGTATATAATCAGGTGGCACATACTATAGGGGCACGAACTCTTAGGTACTCCAATTTTTTTTTTCAGATTATTAACCTTAAAAGAACTTTTATAATGTTATATAGTGCGAAGGTGACTTTAACCTGGTAGGACATTAAAAACATTATAGAGTGTCTATGGTTATAATTGATGGTTGTTGATTAATTGTCGTGTAACAATGTGTCATCTATAATTGTAAAATTGCTAATAAATGTCTATAATAAAATAACCGCGGTATTACTTAAATACACAACAAACTGGTAGGCATTCTGTAATGCTACTATTGGTTTGGAATTTAAATTCTACGGAGAGGAACCGAGAAGTACCTGACTCAGCAGTTAATCTTTTCTAAATAAAATTTTCTAATAAATTTACAATCTGATTAACAAATCAACTAATTCTATTGTCTCTACGTAATCCTAAAAAAGACGAAATCAGTTATTTAATTTCTAAACGAAAACAAAATTTCATATTTAGCAACTTTATACATAGACATAGTAGACAGTAGCGATCGCGTAACATAGGCTGAAATCATGTTGACACATGGAAAAATATGATATAAAAAAAAACAGCCGCTGATACGTAACACGTGTACAAGACAATGATCTGACAGAAAACACAAAAGCCGACGCCCGCCGGCGGCGCGGCCCCACCTAAATTATGGCAGGTACTAAGAAAAATGTGTTAGAACTGACATTATAGGTTTTTTTAGTACGAATGATGTATTACGATTATAAAATTTTAAAAACGTATTTCAATTGAATATCATTTATTTATTGAACTTGTAATCGAATATAAATGCAATATTATATCGCCAAAGAGCGCCCAACTAATGTGCTGTAGCTATACAAAAAAGAAGACTAGTCTTATAATGCTTCTGTATAACTCTTACTAAGATCTGTTCTGAGTGCTAGTTGGACTGTTGGGTTCATAGAGATAATATAGGTAACTAGACTAGGTAAGATCCATACCCCTGAAAATAGCAAGGCGAAACCGCGAACCGGCCGCGGAATAGCAAGCGATTTTCATGTGGGGCCCCAAAGGGGGAGCGCGCGTGCTTCTTAACCTATTTTCTGAATTTTAATGTATGAAACGTTATTGAGTGTTATATATTGCTGAAAACTAGATTAAATTTGCTAAAAAGTTATCTATATTTCACATCGTTTGGCCCAAAAACAAATACGCCGCTATTTGTTAAAAAAAAAAGTAGGCGAAAAACAGGCCTAAATCGCAAAAAAAAAAAAAAAAAACTATAAACAATTTTACTGTCGGAATTGTGTTAGATTTGTAGTATTAGCTATGTTTTTACATATAAAAACATAAAACAGAAAGCAATAAAAAGTATTCACACAATTTTTTAAATAACTATTCAATTTTTTACATATTTTTTTCTTTAATATGGCTAGTATTTTATCATACCTGCTATTAAAACCATTCTGTAACATCTACAATGACATTGGCATTTCAAAATGCTCGGTGCGCAAGCGCCCAAAAAACGTATTAGAAATCGGCCCAAAAAGGGACGCTTGCTATTCCGGGCCAAAACGCCGAGGCCTAAATTGGCTCCTTGCTATTCGCGGGGAGCCCTGCAAATAATTCATCTAAGATTGTACCTCGTCCGATCCTTATAATAATAATAATAATAAAACATGGGACTTCCCACACAGCGCCATCTAGTCCCAAAGTAAGCAAGTATTATGCTTGTGTTATGGGTTACTAGACAACTGATATACATACCTACTTAAATATTCTTTATAATATATACATATATTAATATTTTTGCGATGACACCACACACATATACAACCAAGACCCGGTACAAGTATCAATATTCATCATATTAATACTGACCCGACCTGGGATTTGAACTCGGGACCTCCAGCTTCGTAGGCTGGGTCGCTACCCACTAGGCTAAGCGGTCGTCAAATTATATTTTTTATTTTATTTATTATTATTTTTTAATTATTTTATTTACTTATTTTACTTTTAAGTCGCATGTGCTTTAAGACATTCATTTGACACAGCGGTCACAGTTAGGTATCAACCGCTATTAGATATTAACTGCGCATGCTCAAAATAAATGAAAATAGACTTAGTAGGTATAATTTCGTGTATAAATTCTGTGTGATTCGAGGTACAATTCTTCTCTGTCTCTTTTGTTAAGGCCCGCGTTTCGGCCTGGCTTGTTTACTGTATTCTATTATCTCTATGGTTGGGTTACGCATTATGTCATCACCTAGACGACATATAGAAATATAGTTGAGAACCATGCCTGTCAGGTAGGTGAATAAGCTTTCAAACTTTTCGACGACCAAACGAGCTTTAAAACGTATTAAAATCGGCCCATCCGTTTAGAAGCCGATGCCTGTGGCACATAGACACAGTCAACGTGTATTTCAGCAGATTTCGTTATTCTTAAAATAGGTAAAATATCTTGTTATGAAATACAATTATAGTAATAAATAATACCGATTTATTTTTATTTTGAGCCGACAAAAATCCGCATGTAGTGAAACCGACCCTGAGATGTAATAATCAAGGTGAAGTTTGAAAACCTTTTTCCTTAACCTATTATACAAAAAAAAAAACAAGTCGGCCTCGACCGGGGTGCTAATAATAGGGTACCGTAAAATGCCGACAAAGGTACAAACAAAGGCTCTATAAAATTAGGGTACGGCGGATTCAACAATGAAGTTTTAACAAAAAAAAACCTTAATTATATTACAATAACACAAAATGGCTAATGTGTATTGTGAGACAAGACTTGGTTAGTACCTACCTGGTAGAGACAAGTTTTTATACCTAAGGGATAAATATTGAGTAACATAAAAATATTAAATACCTACTGTTTATTGTTTAAATTGAAGGAAAAACAGTCTTTTTGTGTAGGTAGGTACCTACACTAATTTCCAGTAAATCCCTCAACGCAAAATACTTTGGAAGCTTATTTTTCGTGACATACCAAATGAAAACAAATAACAGCATCAAAATAAAACAATTCAATTGCGACATAAGAGCCTAAAATTAAGAATTTATGTTTAGATTTTACTGTCGTTTTTTAATTAAAACTAATAAAATAATTAATTTAATTTAATAAATAATTGAACCAATTTTGGGTTTACGATTAAACAAACATTATCAAAGAGTAATATGAAAATAACTTAATTGACTGAAGAGTTGCCAGTTTGAACGGTTCATTTGTTCATTCGTTTGCTATCGCATTCAGATGTATTACCAGAGGTATAGTGCTGTCTCTTTCCAGCTGATTACCGTTTCAAAAATTAAAAAAAACTTGACCGTAGAAGTGATCGTAGACTGATAAGTGATACGTCAATTAATCAGATTACACCCGAAACGCTGATGGTTAATTGACTGACAATGTTGCGAATCTTTGAAGAGAAGGGAATATTTACTTCTAATGTTATTTGGACTCATTTCAACCGTATTATAAATTTGGTGGTTATAATAGAGAATCACAGTTATTTGCTAACAAGTTACGGTTGCGATAGGCTCTATAATGCGCAGTAGTTGGGCGATGACTTAACCACACCCTGGCAAAATTAATTTCATGATGTTATGATTTGTTTGGTGGCTATTTAACTTTTAAGGCAGGAGTTCAATCATTTTGATCTGAAAAACAGATTGGGACACTTGTTTTCCGACATTCCCTAATTCATTCTTCACTAGTAACTAAGTAACCTAAGTATTTGATTCTTTATTCTATAAAATTACCTATATTATAGAAAAAATATATATAATTTTATATAAGTTTTTTATTCGACGGAATCTTTTTATTAATAGGTATTAATAGGTATATATATTAACAGATGAATGTAATAATAATAATAACGTATACATAACAACAACGTCTAAGCCCCAAACTAAGCATTAGCTTGTGTTTTGGGTACCAAGCGAAGACACCACATATATACATATAACAGTAACAATATTCATCATATAAATACTGACCCGACCTGGGATTCGAACCAAGGACCTCCAACTTCGTAGACAGAGCCGCTACTGCTACCCACTAGGCTAAGCGGTCGTCATGGGGGCTAAACATATATACGATATATTTATATGACAAGTATATATCATTCAAATCTAATAATATTGAAATATCTATCTATGTAAAGTGCGGTTATTAATGTTATCAAATACATCTTATAGGTATTATCGTGATACGCATGGCGACAATTATACTTAATATAATTTTATCAAAACACTAAAGATAAGATTGCTTTGAAGTAAAAATTTTACTATCTATTGACCTTTTTCTTATAATACTTCGTTATAAATAAGCGAGACTTCCTTGGCGGGCGAGGTAACGATATCTATGCTTATTAATTCATACATTTTCATTCGTTTATTAAAACTTTCATTCTTTTATTCGATTCATTCAAATATTTTTACAAGGGTTGAGTACTTATCTATATTAATAAAATTAAAGTGTCTGTCTGTCTGTTGCGGTTAATCTCTGAAACGGCTGAACCGATTTCAATGAAACTTTGCAGACGTGCAGAGGGCATTATCGCAGGTGACATAGGCTACTTTTTGTCTGTCTGTCTGTTCGAGCTGATCTCCGAAATGGCTGAACCGATTTCAATGAAACTTGCCAGACGTGCAGAGGCCATTATCGGGGGTGACATAGGCTGCTTTTTGTTTGTTTGTCTGTCCGTCTGTCGGCTGTTTCGGCTAATCTACGAAACAGCTGTACCGATTTCAATGAAACTTCGCAGACGCGCAGAGGGCATTATCAAAGGTGACATTGGCTACTCTTTGTTTGTCTGTCTGTCCGTCTGTCTGTCTGTCTGTTCGAGCTGATCTCCGAAACGGCTGAACCGATTTCAATGAAACTTTGCAGACGTATAGAGCGAATTATTAGGAGTGACATAGGTTACTTTTTGTTTGTCTGTCTGTCCATCTGTCTGTCTGTTCTGGCTAATCTCCGAAACGGCTGAACCGATTTCAATGAAACTTTGCAGACGTATAGAGCGAATTATTAGGAGTGACATAGGTTACTTTTTGTTTGTCTGTCTGTCCATCTGTCTGTCTGTTCTGGCTAATCTCCGAAACGGCTGAACCGATTTCAATGAAACTTTGCAAACGCGTAGAGGGCATTATCAGAAGTAACATAGGCTACTTTTTGTTTGTCTGTCTGTCCGTCTGTTTGTATGTTCGAGCTGATCTCTGAAACGACTGAACCGATTTCAATTAAACTTCACAGATATGATAAAAAGATTATCAAACGTGACATTCGACATTTTTTATTTGTCTGACTATCTATCCGTCTGTTTGTTCGAACTGACCTAAATGGCTAAACTTATTTCAATGAAACTTTCAAAGATATGATTAAAAGAATGTCAGGAGTGACACGACACACAATACTTTTTGTTTGTCTGTCTGTTCGTCAGTCTGTTTGTTCAAAGTGATCTCCGAAAGGGATGAACTGATTTCAATGAAACTTCACAGATATGATAAGTAGATTGTCAGGAGTTACATACGATAGGTACTTTTTGTTTGTCTGTCTAGCCGTATCTCTGTCTGTTCGAGCTAAACTCTAAAACATTCAAACCAATTTTAGTGAAGTTTCGCAGACGTGAATAGAGGGTGTGAGGAGTGAAATACGCTACTTTTCTTTTGTATGTCAGTCATTTAAACATTTAAACCAATTTTAATGAAATTTTGCAGACCTGAAAAGCTAGTCTATAATATATTAATATGTGAAGAGAAAATGTTGTACCCCTTTTAAAGTTTATCGCGGATACGGAGGAGTGTGAAAAGCATAGTGAATGTTTATAGTATGGAAAAGGAGCCAAAAGCTAAAATATAAATGTAACATATCGACTGACCGATCGGCCAAGTGGTTAGAGACCCTAACTGCGGAGCCAAGGGTCGCGGGTTCGATTCCCGCCCCGGCGAACATTTGTGTGCTTGAGTATGTCTATTTGTTTTGTGTATGGTTGTAATATATATACATATATATATATATATATATATATATATATATATATATATATATATATATATATATATATATATTGTAAAAAAAAGAATATTTAATTATGTATTATATCAGTTATCTGGTACCAATAATACAAGCTTTGCTTTGTCTGGGACTAGATGGCGCTGTGTGGGATGTCCCAGGCATTATTAATATTATTAATATAATAGGCTGTCGTTTGATGCAATTTGAATTGACTTACTCTCTCCTAATAATTATTGTTCGTTTCAAAAATGTGCGTACGGTCTAGATTCTACCATTGGGCGGTTGCTAGGTACTACGCATTACATCGTTGAGTGCATTAATTTTACTTGAATTTGAATTAATTAATATAAATTTGTTATTATTAATTAGTTCTTAGATTTATTTGTATGTATTAATCTATATAAATTTTAAATTTGTAATATTGAGTCCATTGTTACTCAGTAAACCGGTACTGGTAGGGAGGCCGGTATAATTACAACAATATGGACGACCTTAATTTTCATAAATTAATTCAATGTAATAATCAATGATTTACTAAAAGGCTGAGATTAGGGACATCCACCCTAGTAAGCATTGACTTGGCATGACGATTTTTTTTCAGGGTTCCTTAAAATGATAAATTATAAGATTACGTAGCACTGTAGGTTGATGTTACATTACCGCAAAGTACATTCGATTTTACATTAAAGTGCTAGTTATATAAATTCCAGCAACCAGTTACCGGCACGGGTTCACGTTTCAACCTTTTCCGAGGGTTTACGACTGCTTGGTCTTTCAAGCGAGGTGCTAATAGCCCGGAGCGCAGGCAGGTGCTCTTAAATTGGACCATTACCGTCTTTCGTTTTTTTTTTGGTTTATTTGTTATACTGGCTTCTGATCGTGGCTTCACCCGAGTAAGTTTCGTACCAATGATACCTATATTCTCTAGCTATCGATATATGTAATGACATTTACGTGTACGTTTTTTATGTATAAATTGGTCGTAGATTAAATTAAATGTCAAAAATTCATAAAAAACCAGTCAAGTGAGAGTCCGACTCGCGCCCGAAGGTTCCGTATTGTTATAAAACGCAATCATTACTATACTCACCGCCAGATGGAACGTAATAGCATATTATATATAAAATATTGTTCCATGTCTGGGTGTAAAAAAAAATTTTATATGTAAATATCATAAAGACTATTTAAGTATTTATATCAGTTGTCTGGTATCCATAGTACAAGCTTTGCTTAGTTTAGAATTAGATGGCGCTGTGTAGGAAGTCCGAGGTATTATTATTATTATTAATTAGAAGCTTGATTCTTTTACAGCTCCTGGGACTGTAAACTTAAGGATATGACATTAATTTCAACTTGATACTTTTACGGATAGACTAACAAAGAAGTGATCCTATAAGGGTCTTTTTTGCCTTTTGAAGTACAGAACCCTAAAAGCTAAAAACCGGTAAAGCCCGAATCAGGGTCACGCGATTAGGGTTATTACCAGCCAGGCGCGTGAATATATATAGCTGATAGGTTTCATTACAAATGAAAAACAAAACGAATCAACGCTCTTTGGGTGTATAATGTCTAAACTAGATAGAGAATCGGTGTCAAAAAACGTAGATAAAAATATCAGTTAACAGACTAATAATATATCGGATGTCCCAGAAATCAATGTCAAGTCGGAAACAGGTGATGAGACAATTGGTGACACTCATCAGAAAAATTAAAAAAAAATCTTAGTCATATACTTTTAAAATTATAGACCCCACAAAAAAAAAACTAAGTAACTGACACTCTGTGGTGATTTTTTGAGGATTGTGACTGCAAATCTTTACTTTTTTTCGAATTTTTTTTGTGATGTAGCCCTCAATAATTCTTCGTAAATTCGTAAATTACAGTCTAAAATTAAAGCATAACTGCCTCAAATCACAAATCTTAACTCAACTCAAATCACATTGTCAGTTTTCTCGATTTTTTTGGTGCTTTTAATTTTAAGTATACGACTAAAATTTTTTAATATATTTTTCTGATAACCGTCACTACTTTCTTCATCACTCGTTTTCGGGTTAACGTTGATTTCTGAGACATCCTGTATACCTAACTAATAATTTTCTTCGATGTAAATCGTCCATATTCGTTTTCATGTAAATGTACAAATATAACAATTCAGGCATATTCTTAATCTTTAGTAAAATCTATTAACTAAAATATATCGTCATTGAAACAATTTCTTATCAGACCTGAAAAATAACTACCTTGGATCGAAAAGTAGGTACTTTTCTATCAGTTACCTTTATTTTGTTTACTTTTGATCACAATTTTACTACAACTTTATCGCAATGTCATAAAACTCATGTATATCAGCTAAGCACACAGCAGGTTTGCGGTCGCGGACGGTACAAACGCGCCGATAAAGCGATAACGCTTTATCAAACATCAAACGCGCCGCGACACTATGGCCGGACCCTTTACTTACACTAGGTTACGCGCCATTCTTCAGCAGATTGATTACCATTGATAGACACCTACTTTGTTTCCCAGGGGGATATACTTTATTATTATTTATTCTGTGACTTGGTAGGTATATACGGTCTCTTTTTATACTTATTTTGTTTCGTCGAATCGACATTTTCAATCCTTTCATACAAGCTTGGCTGTTTCGGGTAGGTATTTAAAATTTTGTTCTTCTTTAATATTACATACTGTTGACATAGGTCGAGTGGCAAGAGACCTTATAATTGCAGAACCAGAGGTTGCAGGTTCAATTCCCGCTCGGGACAAATATTTGTGTTCTTGCACATGTAATTGTTCCGTATTTGATTCTAAAATATATATATGTGAATTAAAAAAATATCTAAATATGTATATTAGATGTCTAGTTCCTAATACCTAATAGGTAAGCTCTGCTTACCTACTTTGGGACTAGATGGCCGTGTGGAGATGTCACATGTTATACTTTTTAAGCAAATATTAATTATAATATGCTTTAGTGTGAAATAATTAAATTTAAATTACATATACAATATGTTCTTCATTTCTATAGTGATATAGTGATTCACTGCTGGATAACATAGCATCTTTGATAAAATAACTCTAATTCAAATGTTAGAAGAATAAAAAATGAACATAAAATTATTTATTTAGATAGTTTTTTGTCCATAAAATACTAATATTTTCATAATTAAAGCTATTTGGAATATTTTTTAATAATAATTTAGAATAGGAATACGTACCAAGTTACGTCACTACAATTTTTTACTTTAATCTAATGAATAAATTTTAATATTTCCGTTAGTTACATAGCAAGTTGGATTGGATGACCTCGTTATTATGAGTAAAAATTAAATATTTCTAAAATGACTTTTGATACATCACTGCGCCTACACAATAACATAAAGGTATTTTAATATTCAAATCTCGTTTCCAACTTAATTTATACAAACACAGGACCTAAACTTTACAGAATATATGACGTTGTCATGTTGTAATTAGTTATTTACAAAATAATAATAAAACACTACAAGCCTAAGCTAGCTATAAATCATTCCGATCGTGATATTACATTTTCGCTTCCCCTAGCTTAAAAGATATCTCTCACAACAATATCAGTTTCACAAACCGTAATATCCAGTCGCAGATCAAACATAAATCTCTTTTATTCTTGTCATAAAATCAAAATAGCACCCCTTGATATAAATAAGGGGTGCTAATGTTTTTGAGCGTTATTTCGAATGATACATCGAAATAAAATAGGTAGAAGAAAAATCATAAAGCATAAATTTAATTTTCATTATTCACTTAAAATCGACATATAAAGCTAGTTTTTGTAAAAATTTACTTATCAGTATATCCACAACGTTTTGTTTACATTTCATTAATTAATTCTTTTAGTTTTTTACAGCAAAGGTAAATAAACTTTCTTGGGTATATGCTATTTTAATAGTCATAGAAAGTGGATAGGTACATAATGTTCTGCCCAGGAATCGCAACAACCCTAGTCAAGAATATACCTTGAAGTTACATATAATTTCATTCATCAAAGATACTAACCGCTTTCTCAGCTTCTTCTTGGTCAGTGTGGCCCATCAGATTCGGCATCGCGGTCCAGTTGTATCCAAGGTCTTGACACAGAGGCAATCTGATCCTCTCGCACTTTCCACCCTCATCATCAGCCCCAACTGCCACCAGGAAAAGTAATACCAAAACCGGATACATCATCCTTTTTAACCACACAGTTTATCCATCCATTTCATTTAAAAACGATCGAAGTTAGCGAATTTTTTTTAACGCAACGCACGTCTGTCCTCATCAAAGAAAAGAACTCAACTGAACTGAATTGAAGCGATGACTATCGGCATCTCAAAGGCGGCTAACGTCAAACTGGTTTTGAGATTCATGTGTTCCGACAAAAAGCTCTGAACGCATGAACAGGACATTAAGGTTGAAAAAAAAAATATAGGCCCTAATTCGTATACAGCCGCCGCGCCGCCGCAATCAAGGGGTAGTAATTTCTTCCGTCTCACTCTATCGAACTTTTAAATTATAGATATGAAAAAGACGGCGGGGCAATGAAGGACGTATAAAAATTAAGTGTATCGACCAACAGAGATGGATTTTATCATCTGAGATTATATTAGTGAGACATCAACAATGTTCTCGAATCAAAAGAGAGGGTATAACAAATTTTATATTCGAATTTTAATATTGAAAGCAGCCAAGACGCAGCCGTTCAAAAATTACCCGCCATTAAACAATTGACACGCAACTGTCAAATATTTTAATTTAGCATACCGTAAGCCAGGGAACTCTTGCAGTTCCGTCGTGTCTTACTTTTCACTACTTTTTAAACCTAGTGATCAAAAACAGAATTGAAATGGGATAGTTTAAAAAGTGAGGAATGTTGGTAAGCAGGAAAAATATTTTTTTCGAGTCAGTCACAACATATCCTGCAAACTGATCTATAAAATGTTTACCGGGTTCCAATAATTTTCAGTGCAACGCGTATAAGAAAGAAATACTTTTCCATCCAAAGATTTTACAATATCTATCCGGGCGGGAATCGATCCCGCTACCCTTTTCTCCGCAGTTAAGGTCTCTAACCACTCAGCCAATTGGTCGTAGTGTCAATAGTCTCCGAGTAAAATGGTTTTGACAGACGGACATTTCGCCATTTAGGTACGTAACTAAGGAACCCTAATAATAAATATTTTCATCATTGGTCTTTAATAGGTAGATAAATAGCTCATATATGGGTCGAAAACAACATGAGATTGTGGCATGCATGCCAGCAGTGCTATGTATTTATTTTGTAGGTACTAGCTGCTGCCCGCTGCTTCGCCTGCGTGAACCTTGGTCCTGAAAGATCACTGAGTAAATCCTTCCATGTTTAGTCCCTATATAGGTAACAAACCGTAATGACGTTATCTTAGATTATGCACTGGGTTAAAAGTGATGAATTATACTAACATATATATTATTATATAACATATATAGTTCATACTAACAAACAGACAAAAATTGACATTCTTTTCCAGTGATTCTTTTCCATAAAAATTTATCAGTAATAGTGTTTCGAGCCTATTTCTAGAATATGATCTGGTATCATGTATTTGAAGGATTATTATGACGGAGACCAAAAGACGAGTGGAGTGCGTGCATTTACTTTATCTGCGTATTTCGGTGATAAACTAGAATAATTTGATAACGTTCTAGTATTGGCAAAAACGTGATAACTATCTATAGATATTTTATATGATTGTGATATCCCGCGGCTTCGTTTGGCGTAGGTTTGGTCTATCTTTAAACATTAGGTACGTGCCTACCTACTAATATTATTAGAGTTATGGACTAAACTGCGTGGACTACACCTTTGTATTATTTCGGTTTTGACACAAAACATATTAGAACTTAGAACATATTCATTACATTTAAATGTTTTTATATGATAGTTGAAGTTTATTAACTTTTTATCCTCATATCTTTTTACCTCCTCCAATCTTCTTTGTATAGATTTCTTTATACGAGCATTTCATGCTAGGTATAAAGTTTTCACACATTTAGAACTTTTTTAATAGCCAAAACCCTTTTCAATGGTAAATACCTTGAACTTACTTTGCCACCACGCTACCTGTGAGAAAATCCGTATTCAAAACTTATCCCTAAAGTAAACGGATTACTTTTTCCAAAGGTGTTTTGCAAGTAATGAAGTCATTACAAATTATATGCGCTTTCTGTATAGGTATCAACAGTTATGCATTATTAAAGCATTTATTTTTAATATCACATAACTTCCGTCGATTCATTAAAATCGGTTTTGGTATCAATCCGAGAACTTCAATGCCGCTCTGTCGGTGTAAAATCTGTGAGTGCAAGCGAGACGACAATATTTACCTCTCTTTCGCACTTATGCATTTTCACGGGTCCGGATCCCACGGAGAATACACAATTAGCCCCGTTCATTACAACGCAAGAAACGCAGCCCGACACCTTGGCCGTAAAATTTGTTCTTACTAGAATATGTACTATATTTTTAAAGCAGTAAAGTATAAATTATAACTACGGAATTGTCCTGACAATATTTTAAATTTTCTATGTTATACGAATATAAGCTTTATAATATAAAATTTAAAGTTGAAATTATGTAATGCGATGCTATCTCGTTCTCTCGCACACTTTTTAATAGTGATAGAAAAGGAGGCAGAGTCAAAGAGACCGCCGGCTGCGTGTACGGCCGCGGAATGCTTAATTAAGGCGCATGCGCCATCATTGTCCGAGAATTGTAATTAAAATGTCTACGTGTCGAAATATATACGTAAACATGAACGCAAATCATCAATAGGTTTGTTTAAAAAAAATAATAATTTCATTCTGTGATGATTCTGATTTAAAGTAGGTACAAATGGTAGGTAGGTTAGGTTGTACCTAATTCTTTGATAGAAGTTAGTGTCTGCACGTATACATAAATATATGTAGGTACCTACATATGTGTAAAGCGTAAGAGTACGAATTGACTAGCAGCCCTATTCTGCGTTTACCATCTAACCACTCAACGCTATAGCTAGCTGGTATAGGCTGGCAAGTTTTACTCCGAGTTCCAGTGCGCTAGGTCTCCGCGCGCTGCTCTTCACCCCCGAGAAATCCCCGCGCGCCGGTTTCAACCCCCCGAAATTGCGTAACGTCACCTCGCTACTGTGAACTGACATTTATATACACCGTTAGCAAGTTAGAGCTGAGTATCTGCGCACACGTCAACTTGAATACAAGGGCCGGTGAGCCGGTATAGGTATAATAATACTTGGGACAGCCGTACGTAGGTACGACTCGTGCATAGAGTAAATTAATTTGACAGCAGCGTTTGGTTTTAGTAGAGTCATATGTGTCAGTTCACAGTATCAAAGTGACATTACGAAATTTTGTGGAGTTGAAACCGGGGCGCGGGGATTTCTCAGGGGTGAAGAGCGGCTGAAGAGAAGCGCGCGGGGACTTTGCGCACTGAAACTCGGACTAAAACTCCCCATCTTACACCACCTAGCTATAGTATGAATGGTTCGACTGTAAACGCAGAAGAGGGCTTCTAGTCAATTCATACTTTTATGGACTCGTGTGAGCAAATATAGACACGTGTCGACCAATACCAGTGTCCAACAGCGCGGTATCGTGAACGAGTGCGAGTAGTACAACGAAAGTAGACAATAGTAAACAATTCAGTCTGCACGTTAGCTGACGTCATCTAAGTTACTTAGTGACTTAAGTACATAACTATCACTGACTCCATGTCTCGGAGAGCACGTTAAGCAGTTCGTCCTGGACGCTGTCAATAGATGTCGGTCGTAGCAATCCCCAACCGGCAGTGGAGCAGCGTGGTGAATTTAAGCTCCAAGCCCCCCTCACCCAGGAGGAGGTCTAAGCCCTTCCAGTGAGGTGAAAATGGGCTGATGAAGATCTAAGTTTACGATCGTTATGTTTAAACTATGGTTTGAACACATACCCAGCTGTTAACGTTCTCAGACGGTCTTCAGAGTCACCGGCCAAAAAGTCTAGAGTGAAACTCAAAAATAAGCACTTAAAAAAAACCTGACAATTAGATATATAGCATTTTCGATTATTCAATAATAATTCACGTAAAAATATAAAAGATATATTAGTCATATTTCCACAAATAAGTATTTTTGCGAACGTTGAAATCTTTCGCAGAGGTCTTTTATTTGAAAACAGCTCGAAGGACCTCAAAAAAGACTTCAACGCAGGGCAGTTCGTGAATTTTTTAAGTCAAATAACTTATTTTGTAATTTACAAATAAAATTAAACAACTACAATATTCTAAAAGTTTTATTTAATAATGATAATAAGTAATAATAACATGGACATCCTATACAGCGCCCTATAGTCCCAAACTAAGTAAAACTTGTATTATGGGTACCTACTACAACTAATATGTATATTTAAATATCCTTTATAATAAATACATATATAGATATTTTACACACATATCGAAACGAATAGACATGTTCATGCACACAATTATTTGTCGCGGGCGGGAATCGAACCCGCGAATAATTAAGTTAACGAATTAAGTTTACATATTACAAAACATCTATATGGACGTAGAGAAGGCTTTGTTAATTCTAAATTAAAGAACCATATGTACGTTAAAAACTTTGTTTGTTTTAAATATTTTGATAAATCCACAGGAATTGTAATTTTAAAATCTTTATTTGTTTTTCTAAGACGAATTTTACATGATCGTCACACAAAATTATAAACTTAATAAGTGCTATGTAAAATACTGTATAAAGTATAGTAAACTTGAATGACTGATTGGCCGAGAGGTAGAGACCTTAACTGCAGAACCAAAGGTCGCGGCTTCGATTCCCACCCGGGACAAATATTGTGCACGAACCTGTCTATTTGTTCCGTGGCTGGATGTAAAATATCTATATATTTAAAAATATTTAAATGTGTATATCGGTTGCCTGGTGCCCATATTACAAATAAAATGAGCTTGGCAAACAAATGATGACAATTGAAAAAACAATTGACGACCGCTTAGCCTAGTGGGCAGCGACCCTGCCTACGAAGCTGGAGGTCCCGGGTTCGAATCCCAGGTCGGGTCTGTATTTATATGATGAATATTAATACTGGCACCGGGTCTTGGTTGTTATATGTATGTGGTGTCTTCGCTTGGTACCCAAAATACAAGCTAATGCTTAGTTCGGGACCTAGAGGTTGTTGTGATTGTGTGTGTTATTATTATTATTATTAATGATACTCGTTTATTTTGGACCTAGATGGCGCTCTGTTAGATGTCCTAGGTATTATTATTATTAAACTGAATTGTCTATCATTAAAAACTAACTTTTCTTACCACTGAATTCAGCATTATTTATTTATTTAATTTGTTTATTTACATAGGTATTCTTAATATTATAATATATAAATAAATATTAATACTCATTTTAATAACCGAAAGACAGATTGGTTGCAAAATTGTATTCCTAACGAAATCAATCTCAACACTAAAGGTTGTATAATTTTGTTTATTTTATGTAAACAAATAAAACTAATCCTATAATCCACCCCTAGACACCCCCGACGCAAAGGTGCCCATGATACTCATCGCATTGCCGCGCTGAATTGCAATGGCAATTCTTTGCACCAGGAACGAACCGGAACGGAAATCGAATCCCCTTTCTCTCAAACGACGGCCGATGCCCGCGATGAAACGTTTGGCTTCACTCCCCTAACAGCCAGCATCTTCCACCGCAAGAGGGACGAACAAATATTTACTCTCCAGAGTAGAGTATTTAACTCGTTTTCTGGCGGCCACAGACTCCGCAGCGACTCCAGCCGATCCCAGTGCGACCAAGGTGAGAGGCGGCAAATGTGCTGACACACGTGGCGTTCCAAAGTAACTACTTTGGAACGCCTGATTAGCAATTGCTAATCATGTACCTAAACCGCCTCAATAAAATCATAATCATAAAATCTTATAAAGGGCAATGTTTACGTTTTTACAATAAGATCCCAGCTGACATTCGAGATCTACCCTTCAACTACAATAAAACGAAAGCTTTATGTAAAAGCTTATTATAAGGTATCAGACTACTCAGATGATAAAATAAAAAATCCATGGGTGTAAGCCGTTCGCCTATCAGTTTGTTTCAATAATATTAATCTTTAAGCACTTATTGTTAAAAAATTGTTTATAATTTTGTTAAAAAGAGCATCCCCCAGTTTCATGCGTATTCTTCTGAGAGAAACCAGCATTTTTGAATGCGCCTTTGTGGTGACGTTCTTCCACAAAGTAATAAAATTCACTCTTATGACGTATTTCAAGATTATGTTACATAACTACGAAATAAAAATATTTTGATTTGATTTGATTTCACCCCTACGCTTCTCCCTTGGCACCAATGTCATATCATCGGGTCTTTTGCCATATAAATAAATGAATATTATTTATTTCAAACAATAAATGGTGTTATTTATTGTTTTAAATTATATTATTTATTATTATTAATAAATTTATTTATTTTGCTATTATCTCACATCAATTTCAACATCCCCCGCTTGTAACATTATACATGTGAAGAATCATTGAGGAATCAAAGTCTCGATAACTCCAAGAGCCAAGAAAAAACTAAAGAGGTAGTAGAAATAGCGAAGGTCGATCTCGAGATATCGCATTATCGTAGCGATATCGCATTTATCTTCGCACACATTCACGACTTAACTTGAGAAGGGGTAATTGTTGGGCAATTATTTGTTAGTTCTCGCAACCTGCCGCGCCAGACACAATTAACTGAATTTGCCACCCTAACAAAAACTACAATGTCACTCGATCGCGAATATAGTGACCATGGTTTCGTTTGATCTTGAAAGGAAAATCTTAAATTTTGTAAAAATTATTTTTAATTAGGCATCTAAGGTTGGTGATTTGTTGTAACCTCGAACTGGTCACTTATTGAAAAATATCTTGCCAACATGAATCTACCGTAAGAATGTCTAAATACCATACCATCACCCCATTATTGGCCTACTGCGAGACTTCAGCCGCTACTCGGGAGGAGGGGGCTTGGAGCTTAATCCACTACGCTGTTCCAGGCTGGTTGGTGGGTTTTAACGACTGCCATCTATTTATTGATGGTGGGCTCGCTAAAACTCAGCAATCACTATAAAAGAATTTCTAATTAGGTGAATTATTTGAGAGACATGTTTTGACGGCTATCACTACGTGCTGAATACTTACCACTTATGGTGAGTGTTCAAATCAAGTTTTCATAATAAACGCAATGAGAGTATTTTACGGATGAATATAACATGAGTATAATGTACGTAAGTGTAAGGTAGTCACCTATCCAAGTAGTGACCGCAACTAACATAACCTGGTCATCGAAAGCGAACCGTTTTGTATAAAATGCTGTGTGATGAAATTCATATTTAGTATATCAATATGTAGAAATTTATAGTAAACATTTAGCAACGTAAAGAAAAAAATTAAATGTAGGTATATAAACTTATTTTTCGGAATCGGCATAATATCAGCGATGGTCATGTCCGTTCGTGCATGGCAGGTCATTAGCATGCTGAGTCGATTCCGTTTGCAATTAAATGTAAAATTAGAAAACGATCAATGTCAGAAACTTTTTATTTATTGCTAATAAACGATTTATTATTGTATTACATTATAGTAAACATTTACTGTATTTTACACCCAGACAAGGAACAAATGTATCTATAGACATGTTCACGCCCACAATTATAGGCACAAAATATTTCTCTCGGACGGGGCTTGAACCTACGACCTTTGGTTCTACATACAAAGTCTACTGCCTCTAGGCTAGCGTACTTGTTAATGGATAGAAAACCCAAGTGGCTGGGAATTCTAGATTTTTCACTAGCTTTGATTTAGAAATATTGATTTTTTAGGAAACGTTCCTAATACAGTGCCACCGTACAGTCGCGTCCGACGCAGTCCGTATAATTTGAGCGGAATGTCGCTCGGACGAGCGCGAAGCTTTCCAAGTCTAACAAAAACCATAAAGATGCACGCAGACGCACAAAAACATCATTGCTGCCGGATTAAGCCGGTCCTTTGGTTAAAACTTTAATTCGTTTTTAAATATTTTCCTTCGCAGATTTAAAGATATTTTATAATTAACTCCATAAGCTTTTGTTCGACGAAATCACTTTAATGTCTCATAGCTTCGGTCAGGCGAAAACGGGACAGTTAGGTATTTATAATATTTATTTATTATTCTGACATATGGATTATTAAGTTTTTTATCTGCTTAAATATGACACTAAAACATATTTATCACATTTTTAGATTTGTACGTATCTACCCATTTTGTGAATTTAATAACCCCTCTTCGTAATACCTTCCTTCTCAATGCTATACTTACTAGTTTTTGTATACACTATTTTGTCAGCTTTACAATAGTTTAAGTCACCCCTCGAAATTACACCCAATCAGCGTATATGTAATTCACTTCGAGTTTCAGCGTATATTTAAGCTTTAATTTATTTAGCAACGTTTATCATATTAGTTAAAATGTATTTTATTTTGTTTCAACTCAAGTGTTACAATCATTGAAGTTATAGAATAGAGCAGGCAAGCCAGTCCAAAATGCGGGTCTCAACAGAAAGAGATAGAGAATAAGAGCATCTCATGGAGCACCTTGATTAATGCTATGGTACAGTTATTTTCCAACCTTTTTTCTCCTATACCCAACCAATGTCCAATCGTTACATACAAATAAAGGGCTATTTGGAGCTTGCCTACTCTAGTTATATTATCTCTATGGTTACAATCGAAAGACACTTAAATGTTCTCAATAGTTCCTTTAGCAGTTCCTTTGAAGGAAAGAGAATCTATGCGGTTTACGAACACAAAACCTTTGATTATATACTGTCCGGATGGGCCCTCGCAACAAAATGTCAACAAAAATGACAGGCCTACTTTCCCGAGAAAAAGAGTCTTGATACACAGACAAACAACAAATTCATTCTATAAGGGTTCCTGTTTTCCTTTTGATTACGGAATCATGAACATCAGCAGATGCTATGCTTCAGTAACGATTTCAGTGGTAAGTCGTCCAACTATTTTCTACTTCCTTCCTATTAGGCTAGCTCGTTGTGTTGAATTAAACGATTTTTTGCCCACCTACGGCGAAACCAAAAGATGCAAAATCAAAAATATCTGTATACATACTTGTTGGCTTGGAATTCTCAGACGTTCCTTTCCTTTAGCTATTGAGAAGGAACTACAGGGACACAAAAGACTCAATAGGAATGCTAAAATACCTGCTGAGAACAAATGAATGGAATTACATTGATAGTTCAGATAAATGAAGACCAATCATGTATAACGTATATATCACAACAACGTCTAGGCCCCAAACTAAGCTTTAGCTTGGATTTTGGGTACCATCGAAGACACCACATACATATTATAACAACCAAGACCCGGTACCAGTATCAATATTCATCATATAATACTGACCCGATCTGGGATTCGAACCCGGGACCTCCAGCTTCGTAGGCAGGGTCGCCACCCACTAGGCTAAGCGGTCGTCAAAGATATATCTGCGCCAGACAGCTTATATTCCTGCAATCAATTGATTTCATAACACAACATAAAACTCTATCTACCTTACCTTTCTTTTATTTTTATTTTTTATTTATTTAATAAATTCACAAAATAGATTACAATCAATATAGCACCAACACAGCTTAAAACAAATAATTTTAATCTAGATTTGCAATCAGATATGCGAACATAACATTTTCAGTGTTGTATGAGTATGAGCAAAGTAGAACCAAAACAGCAACTATATTATATAAACAATTACATTCATACTTTCTCTTTACAATCAAACAGCAGGGTTTTGCGGATGCACTGCTTAAATCTACTAGTATTAGTATTAAATATATCCACATCACAAGTGGCAACCAACTCATTATATAGACGACACATTCGAGGAACAGGACTGTGGAATGACACATTATTTCTGTATATGCACAGAGCAAACGTTGCGGGACTGCGGGATTTATACCTTATGTTTATATTTATGGAAGCCAACAAACCAGGACGGTCTATAATAGAGTGGAGAATTTTGTGCAGATAGACAAGGTCAATATAATCTCTTCTTGTGGACAAAGTGTCGACCCCAAAATGTTCACGCCTCTTGTCATACCCTGATGGCGAGCGGCCCAATTTATGACGAAATGATAAGATTTTAAGATATCTATTCTGGATTGCATCTATTCTTTCCTTATGATTTGCGGTGTAAGGTGACCAAACGGGACTTGCATATTCAAGAACCTTATCTTACCTTAACTTACCTTGTTACCTTAGCTACCAACCTTATTAAGCAATAGTTACACGAAAAACCAAAAGATGTTTGGTATAAAATCGGCGACATTCGTTTCTATGCAAACGTATCAAAGTAACATATTAAGCTCATTCCAAAATATTTGGTGTCTAGTCATGATGCAACTCCGTATTAGAGTGATGACTTCAAGGAATTCCAAAATGCACTCTATCCGTTCATATATTCTCGACACATAAATATAATAGGAACTCATCATCTGCAGGTATCGACATAATGGGCCTCGAATTAAACGATCCGACCGTTATAGTACGACCGCGTATCTTGATAGTTATCTTTATTATTACGTACATTGATAAAATATGGAATAAAAAATATTGCACATATTTACCTATGCGCATTCATCAAATGAAAAACCATTTGTAAATTATTATATCTATTTTAGTTGTCGTCCTGCCATTTCTCTGCTTGTTTTAAACCGGAAATTTATTTCAGAAATGAAAAATGGTTGTTATTGACTACAAATTATCACGTGATTTTTATTTTATTTTTTCTGCATAAATTGCATAAAAGAGTTGCCATAATAAATAAACAAGATTGTTGAAAGTAAACTCCGATCCATGTTATTATTGGTTACAGTTAAAAACAAAAAATGTTACGTTCCTGCTATTATAACGCCATTATGGCATATAAAAACGTAAGTATTTGATTTCTATAATTTTTTGATAAAACTTGGAACTTGGTTCCTCTAATTATTATTGCTGATAGTTGATTGTTGTTTTACACACCGTTTAAAACAACTTTGAAATTGACTTCACATAAGTACCGTGGTCCATACTTCACGTCTTATGGAAATGCACCTACTTAAGCTTTATCAAAATCCGTTTAACCATCTTAGCACGAAAAGTAACTATCTCACTGGAACTATGAATTTTTTCGGAATCAAATATATCCTGTGTGTTACTCCAAGCCATAAAAGTACAAATTGCCAAGAAAACCTCTTCTGCGCTTCAAAAATCAAGATTGTTTCACACGATAGCGCTATCGGCGAACGAGGGTCTACAATTTAACCATTAGGCACGGCACATCACGGAGCCTCCTCGCACTGTATCATCACACTTATATAACATAACGGATGCGGCAGCTAGAGGAGTGAGCAGACGAATGTTTGTATATTGTACGGACGCTAATGAAAAATAACTCAAAAAAAAGTGTGAACTTACATACTGGCTACATCTGTGTAAAAGTTAAACAAATTGTAATAAATAACCCTTTTTGTCCTCAGTCCGGCAGTGTCTGTTTGAAACATAATAAGTTACCGAAATCCATTAAAAACCTAATCTGACAATATCTACTTCTATAAAATCTGCATGTCCATCTGACACACATTATTTATTTAAGTCTCTAACGTTGATTTAATTTATTTGACAAATATGGTATAGCATTATGACCCCAGCACAAAATCACTATGAACACAACTAGTTTAACCTACTGTATTTTAAAACACAGCTAAGTAATTATAGGCAGGCAGGTATATAGGTATATCACGAAATCACAGACATTGGAATGAAACTAAAAGGTGGCTCATTTGATTGTTTAATTTACCTATTAAAAAGTTACATTACTCAATTTCTAAAAGTTTAGTAATTAATGTGGGTCTTTCGCCAATAGATTCGCCATAGATATCTACAATAGACTACAGTTCAATATAACGTAGAACCCTCAGTACCTAGAACGTCATCGGACATCTCCGTAGGTACCTAGTCCAAGAAAAAAGTCGAACAGCGACGAACTACAATCAATTTTGTTGTTTGTGTCTTTGATATATTAGGTTGATATTCGACTGCGTCGATTGTTCACTTAACAAACGTTTAACGTTTATCGTCTTATGTCAATTCTGTGTTCATCGGCTTTTACGATGGTGTTCTAGGTTGCGTCGAACTGTAGTCAAACTATCTCAAATGAATACCTGAACTTCAATCACAACTTATATATTCGAAGGATCAGATTTTATGGCGCTTTCCAGAAAATTCCATCTAAGCAAATGTAGGTATGATTATGATTAGTATCGTATTGTACAATGTTTATATGCCTGATACCTACCTACCCGTACCTACTGAGTGACTCTTAACAAATCTTTGATTTTACGCATGATCATTTCTTGGCCCTCATTATGAAGTTTACTACACCACCGTTAAGAAAGGGAAACCGCATTCTGTTACTAGTGAATGATGTTTTCGCGTGTAATCAGTGCCGACGCGTCCGCAACACGGCGGCATCGCCAAAGATCATTTTACAATACTGCATTGTGTTGTTTCCGAGAACGGCCGCCGCAGCGCCAGTCAGCGCAACCGTAGTGATGTGACTACTGGAAAAATAGTAAATAAATCGGTGAAATAAAATAATACTACAACTTGGTCTAGTTCATGTAATGATCAAACACCCAAAAATTAAACAATATTAGGCATACTTATAATTTTTTTTTAAATAGTGTGTACATATACGATAGTATCTAGTGACTTGTAGTTTAAAAAACACGATTGAACAGTTCTGGACATACAAATAAATCGAAAAACTGACTCCGAAATTCTTATTTCCTGTATTATGTTGTGCTATTTAGTGTATTTATTATCTTCAATTAAAAAATTTAAAAAAATTACTAAGTACATTGTGGCACCAATTTTCTAAATAAGTTATTAGAACTGTAATTATAAGCAAAAATATAGATTGTGATTGTGGTCATTTTAGTTTTTCGGGGTTTAATGACTCATCATCTCGCTTTGACACACGCTTTGGTCGTTACGAATGTGAATAAGTGAAGGCGAAATCGCAAATTTTCTAGAGGCGTTCTGGGTCTTAATTTGTACGGCTATGCATCAACCTACTTTTATGACGATTACGCCCACATAAAATATTTTTTTCTGGATTATAGTATCGTATTAATAATAAACTCGTTCAGATCTACCGTCGCGACCATTCAGAAAATGAAAACTATCGAGAAAAAGCGCCAAGTAACTTAACAGTTATATGTACCTTAAAATTTCAATTAAAATGTAGACGAATTTTGAAAATTAAAATGCATGTTGTAACCCTATATGTTCAGAGCACTGTGAATGATTATCGATTTTCTCGGTCACAGTTTTAGATGAATTAAAAAAAAAACACTCCATCGATTGACTATTTCTTTTTTCTTCAAAATTTCACACAATGAGTTTACTATCTAGGTTCTAACAAATGTGGTCAACACGCGTGCAAAAGGGGTGGTTTTTTTACGGCATACATAGACGAAGAGCGTACATAGCACAATAATACTAAGCAAACATATTTGTACTAAAAACGCTAACGTTACAAAATTCACAGTAACACAGATTAGAAAAATATGTTTCAAATAGCTAAATTCAAGCAGCACCATCAATTACTCTAACAACTTAACTGCCAAAATCGTTTTGTTTTTCGTTAACTAATAGAATATACCTAATCGGATCGGGAACATCACTAGCTACGGCCGGCCTGCCTGAGATGCTAATTGTCGTTTGACACGGCGAGTTTCGTCCATTGTCGTGTAAAAGCTGTTGAGACGTGCGAACTTTATTGTTCGACTGTTCCAACTTCCAAGTTCGAGGTATTCTATTCTCCCATTCACTGCAACTGCATGTTACACACGCTGCACCTACTCTTTTATTGAGAGGAAAATAAATATAGGTGATAGAGGACCGACTCATCAACGAATTATATATAAAAATAATAATTGCCCCAATAATCTAGGTCAACGCGCTAGTAGACTCGTTTGGCATGATAGAATATTGTGTCCTGTCATCATCGCACTATTGGACACCCTCGCATTATACAGACAATATTGTAAGGCTGGCCACTGTTTTTGAATGCAGTCAGTCGCTTCAAAAAACCGACTAAACGCGAATCACTGCCAGATGGCGCATAAACGTATGAGAATATTAATTCAAAATTATAAAAAAAAAATTAGTGATATAACCACGTACAAATTATTGAGTTTCAAATTTTGCTCTTTACTTGTGCTGTGATAGCTTTTTGCCAATATTCATAGTTACAGGTCAACGAGGAGCACACACCCTATAGGTTTTGATTTAATGGCGAGTGTCAAAATAGAATCTTTTATGTCGCGTACCTACCTACTTACGGGCGGGTGTCAATAATCCCCCTAATTTGAACAAAAAACTTGTGGATTTTTTAAAATTTTGTTTAATCTAAAACCAATCACTTTCGTCGATCTAATAGCTACCTAATTTACTTATAGAAAACGTTTTCCTACTCTACCACTGAGATTTTCAATTTAAGTAGGTAGGTACAGATCCACTTTTGAATACTGAAGATAATAATAGTCTATTTTACTGATTATATAAAAATGTTGCTGTCAATTGAAACAGGTGTTTGTATATGTCCTAGGATGATTTGATAATTCCAATTATCGGGTAAATTCTAGAGATATTGCGAAAACCCAGATAATTAGACAATGTTGATTATATTTTTTAATCATTCTAAAAAAAGTTAGGTTTTTTGCAAAAACGCAAGTCGCCTTAGTAGGTAGGTACCTACCTCGGTAACATTGAAGATTCTTAACGCTGATTGGCTTGAATTTTGCTTGCTGGCCAACTCTTATTCTGATTGATTCCTATTTTTTCCCATGTAGCTTTGAGGTAGGTATTATATAGGTAGATAGGTTATAAAGAGTAAGAAATGACAATGCCTATTCATAGGAACTTTACTTTTTATTTAACCTTTTTTGGGTAAATAGGTATTAATCAATTATACACATTAAATATCAAAAAACACTACTGGCTCGCTTACAAAAACACAACCACAAATAAAAAAACGTACGACAATAAATTGACATTTAAGTCGTCAACCAATCAGAGACGATGTTTTTGCGGGGCCCTCAAACTGGCCAATCAGTTTTATTTTTCCATAATAAATAACTAACGATTCTCTTCGCAATCTTACTAAGGCGACTCGCGTTTTCGCGAAAACACTCCCTTTTTTCAATAAGATTGAAAAATACCTAATCACCGTTGTCTAATTATCCGTGTCTTCGCAATATCCCTAGAATTTTCACGATTGTTCGATTTATCAAATGATCCTACGACATATATAATACCTATTTAACGATACGATTTTTGCATCACGGTAGGTAATTACATATATTAACCTTGCCATGCGTTTACTATTATATTATGTCTGGTTTCAAATATGAATACATCATTTTACTGCCTTTATGACTTCCGCGGTAATCAACATCAAAAGTCTTCGTGAACTGGACAATTGAGACACAAAGACACCGCCCTTGTTCGGAGCAATAACAATTTTAACAGTCGCATGAAATTAACACGGAAGGGAGACAATGGCGGCACATCAAAGGGCGGAAAGGCTTTGAAGTCTACCGCCTGGTCGTGGCCACAAGGGTCACACCGGCTGTGCCGGCGTCGGGCACGCAATCACACGCAATATCGAAAGGTGCGAGAATTCTTTAATTTTTATTATACGTTTGCATTAGGTAGATAGGTATATCTACTTAGAGGAATAAAACAAATGATATAATTTTTAATAAACTAACTACTAAAATAAATTTTTAATTCATAATTAAAAACAAAATATATTATCAAATAGGTAATAAGCATTTGTCTCAAATATCTGAGAGCAAAGACGGGATTTTTTTAAGAGTATAGGAGAGAGTTACCATAGTGTTACATCACTGGCACGCATAGAGGGTAAGGAGAAATTGAACCTCAGGAAGTTGCCTATGTCCTTAAGCTAAAAACTAAAAAAAAACAGAAATAATTTTTACATCACAAATTACTTACAACTTATGGAATTAGAAAAAGTCTACAACTGCTAATAATCTTCACAAAGATGTTTACAAAACGACACATTGTTTTAGCGTACGATTATTTTAAAATTATCTAAGTCCACTGTGATATTTGTGAACGACACTCCAGCGCGCGTTTGCCCGATGGCTTGTATATTCCATAAACTTACTCACTTTTAAATGTGTACTCGAACATCAAACAACCAAAAGTGTCTTCCACGTGATGAGAGTCTCCTTTGTTTTGCCAAGGCAGTCATCATTTCCTGTGTTAGATCATTACTTTGTTTTTGTCCTCTGAGTCACAAAATCGTTCAACAAATCTCATTGTAAAAATAATACGAAAATAAAAGTATCAGGTTAAAAGAGATTTAAAAATACCTATATGTTGTTTCAGGCGTAATTTGTGCACTGCTGAACATAGGTACCTATACCCAGTGTCTTTTCATGTAGTCTTCCGCCACCTGTATCTAGTGGATTCCCGTACTTCCATCAGACCGTGTCGCGTCGGTGTAACTAGGTACCTACCTAGCTAGGATTAACTAGCTAACTAACTAACTAGGAACACAGGTGTTTAACACTCCTTTTTCCAATCCATCCTGCCTCTACTATTGTCGATTCTGCTTCTGCTAAGAAACATTGTAGTTACCTAATATATGGTTGGCTGGGCATGAGCGGCACGAGTATCGCCTTGCCGCATGCTTATCTCCCACATTTATATACCTAAGTAAGGGTATGGTCAGTTAATTTATCATGATTGTCAGGGCCGATTGAGGCCGTCATTCCCGCGGCACCCGCGGGTTTCGCAGGATTGTGTTTTTTTTTGTTTTGAGTGGTTATTTTTTTTAAATTAAATTTTTTTAAAACCCCCGACACAAAAAACTTACCTATAAAAAGTGTAAGATATTACAAGTTCGTTCATTGTCTAATGATTTTTGATCCTTAAAGGCGTCTGGGACCGCTAATTATTAGGTATTTTAAGTTTACTTAGCGGTCCAAGACGCCTTTAAGGATCAGAAATCATTTAACCTTGAACAAACTTGTATTGTTTCACACTTTTTAAAGATAAGTTTTTTTGTGTCGGAGGTTTTTTAAATTATTATTTTATTTTTTATTTCAAAACTTTTAAACTTGGTTATTTAGTTAAACTAAATCATACATGATCAGACAAAAAATATTTTTCAAGTTTTTAGTTTTCATTTCCATAGTTAATATTCTTCGTTCCCTTTCAATATAGTGTACATTATATTACTAGTCAAGCCCTTTTATTTGCTACCCATATTGAGGGATTTGTGAAAAAAAAATGTAATTCGCCATTTTGTGGTGGCAGCCATTTTGAATTTGAAATTTGTCATAGTGTATAATAGTATTCTACAAGTCAAGTCCTTTCATTTGATACCCATATTGATGGAGTAGTGAAAAAAAAATGTATAACACACACAACACACACAATCACAACAACGTCTAGGTCCCAAACTAAGCATTAGCTTGTATTTTGGGTACCAAGCGAAGACACCACATACATATAACAACCAAGACCCGGTGCCAGTATTAATATTCATCATATAAATACTGACCCGACCTGGGATTCGAACCCGGGACCTCCAGCTTCGCAGGCAGGGTCGCTGCCCACTAGGCTAAGCGGTCGTCATGTAATTGATCGTCATGTGTAATTCGCCATTTCGTGGCGGTGGCGATCTTGGATTTGAAATTTGTCATAGTCTAAAGTATTCTACTAGTCAAGCCCTGTCATTTAATACACATATTGATGACGTAGTGAAGAAATATTATATCGGCCATTTTGTGGTGGTGGCCATCTTGGACTGATTTTCATCAAACATAGCTAAGAACACTCCCGACTAATTCACCTTTCATATAAAAAAATCCGCATCCAAATCGGTTCACCGGTTTGGGAGCTACCGACGATGCAACGGATAGATACACACACAGGTCAAACTTATAACACCCCTCTTTCTGCGTCGGGGGTTAAATAATCATTAATTAAAGACATATTAATTTTAAAACTACTTATTAATATTTTTGCAAAAGTAAAGTTACATCGCCATATTAAAAATCAGCCTAATTTTTCAGATAATACTTTCGTAGGAATGATAAAATAATGTTTCATCATTCAGATTTGATCAAAGGATTTGATCTTATCTTGTTACATAAATGGCCAGCGGAGGAAAAAGCACACTCGGCTTCAACACTTGTAGGTGGAATTGACTTTACATAAGTATAAGCAGCTTCCAAGTTTCATACTTTCCTCCATTCCCTCCACATTCAAAAAGTGTCATCTCACGTTTCAGTATTACATCAAGTGAATTGTTTCCGTATGTCGTAGGGGAATCCCCCTTTCATAGACAAGGCTCTCCAGTCATTCGGATTGGTCGGTCCGGCCTTATTTCCGATCCGAGTTCCGATAGACGACACAAAATATAAACACAAAATTATCTAAATAATGTTGTGTTTATATTTTATTATATATCTATTACAGTGCAGACGATACAGCCTTGTGACAGACAGACGGATGGATGAACGAATGGACGGACGGACGGAGGCTTAGTAATAAGGTTCCCGTCGGTACCCTTTGGGTACGGAACCCTAAAAATATAAACCTACCTTAAATACATTTTTAGATGTTTTTCAAACAGGATACTAATTCTGCAATCAATATGATATTTTTAATACACTAAATATATACCTACTTCTTTTCTCTGAAACGTGACAACAGAATTTAAAACGCCATAAAAAAGAACTTGGATAAATAGGTAGGTACCAAAAAACGTTAGAAATCGATAAAATGGAGCACGGTATGAACAGCTCGTCTGTCCGGTTATACAGCGGTGCGTGACGAATTGCGCCCGCCGGTAAAATGGACCCTAATGACCACTTAATTGTGCGTAATTGACTGTAATTATTGTGTGGTTGCTTTTATGAACGCAGTGGAACGGGTTAAACTATGTCTTTGTATTTTAGAGTTGGCGGTGTATTTAGAGTTTTTAAATCTATGGTAGATAGGTAAACCGTAGGTACTAATAAAGAGAAAAGATTTTGATTTTTCGTTTGTTTTTACGGATAAACTCAAAAACTACTTGACTGATTGAAAAAAATATTTCACATAGAGAAAGCTACATTATCAGCGAGTAACATGGTCTATATTTTATTTTCAAACTAGCTTTCCGCCCGCGGCTCCGCTCGCGGCTCAGCTCGCGTGGTTTGCACACTTTTGTACCGGGACCGCTATAATTTTTTGCGTAAATCTAATATATAAGCTGAAGGGTGACATAGGCTATTTTTTATCTCAAAAAAAAAGGATATCGGTACAACTATGTAGACCACGCGAGCGGAGCCACGGGAGGAAAGCATTAATAAACAACAGATACATAAGACAGGTAGGTATATGTTAATTTTTACTTACTTGCTCGTCCTGATTATTGACTGTTTCTCTCTATTTTATGCCATAACCTTCGTCGGAAAACAAATGTTAATTTCGATTTGATGGGAGTTTTTATGGAAAGCACTCGAACGCCCGAATATATTTCCCGGTACCTAAATATAATTCTTTATAGTCGACGGTTATATTATACGATTACAATATATATTATATTGACAATTATAGCACAAAATCATATTGCCGCGCAAGGCAGTTCAATCAGAAAGTTCAAAACTGGTTTTTGTCGAAATTTAAGTTTATTGCTTCTTATTATTCTCCTTTTTTTTAAATAACTTCTTCCTCCGCCTCCGGAAAGTGAAAATGTAGAAAAGCATAGAATTAATATGTCAATACAAAAAAAAATTGTTCGAAGTTTATACGAAGCCATAATTAAGTGAATCAACTAATTGTTAAGCTGTCAATTAATAGAAAACCGGTTCTCCAGTAATTTCTGAATGAATTTATCAGTTCGGGTTGCTGTATAAAAATCATTTAATTTAAAATTATTAAACTGCTCATTAAATTATAATTTCGGTTTAACCATAAAATAAACAAATTTAAAAGAAATAATTTCCTTTTTGTGACTCATAAACCCTTATACCTACATAGAGTTAATAAATATGACAGCAGCGTTTGGTTTTAATAGAATCAGAAATGTCGTTTTACAGTATCGAAAATGTGAAACGCAATTTCACAAGGGTGAAGGCCAGCGCGCGGGGACCTCGCGAACTAAACTTGAACTGAAACTCGCCATCTCGCGACGGCTACACACCAGCTAGCTAGAGTATGAGTGGTTAGACGGTAACGCAGAAGGGGACTTCTAGTCAATTCGTACTTTTACCCTCTTAATATAATAGTAATAAATATATTAGTCATAAAGATGAGTAGTTTTCTGTTAATATATACTTAGTTGCATAGACGTCTTTATATTTATTTTTTAGTTAGAAACCTACAGACGGTAAAAATACAAATAACCTCGGCTCAAACGCTGCTGTCAAATTTATTTACTCTATGATAGAATAAATTATTACTTATCTCATTTATAACTATGAAAGATATAGATGAACAATGTATTAACTCACTAGTTGCAGCTTGCCAAAATGCGGGGTCATCTTTCGAACCTCTGAGGCTCTGGTACCCATTTTTCCTACTGCGACGCTACTCGCTTCGACTTCACAGCAAACTAGAAGTTTGACGCGAGCCGTACTCACACTCATCTGTGTATAATTTATAGACCGATAAAATATAAGCCAGAAATTAAATATACACCACTTAATGTGTTGACATACATATTTGCTACGAAGTAGAATTTTGTGTGACTCAGTGTAAAATTAGTACCTACTGGTAAAGCAAATAAAGATTCTAAAATTATATTTTATGTGTAATTAAATATAATGCTTAAAACAAACGTACGGTCTGTCTAATTTCTGAGTCTGTCATTTTGCCAGGGCTTACGATCGTTTCGAAGTATGAGACACTTGATCTTGATGATTCTGTTATCTAAGATTTAGATAGAGTTTAGTTATAATTGTAACTTTTTTTTTAAATCAAGTACTTACCACAATGTCGTGATAGCCCAGATAGCCCAGAGCGCTACGAACCTGTCTCAAATTTATAAGGCCCCATAGGGCCATGGTTCGAATCCTGGCGTGTACCAATGAGTTTTTCTGACTTTAGTACACAACTTATATCACTATGTGTATAGAAAATAAGTCTGTTTTTTTTTTTGCTAAAAAATTCATTTCTTAATTTTAAGTAAAATCTGTAAATGGCCTTTTCTCTGTGATATATTTAAAATCTTAACTGTTTGTGTTTTTGGCTGTAGATTTTATTAAATAAATAAAATAAATAAATAAATATCACTGACACCGTGTTTCGGAGGGCACGTTAAGCAGTCGGTCCCGGACGCTGTCAATAGATGGCGGTCGTTACAGTTCCCAACCCGCAGTGGAGCAACGTGGTGGACTTAAGCTCCAAGCCCCCCTCCTCACCCTGGGGGAGGCCTAAGCCCCTGCAGTGGGGTAAAAATGGGTTGATGATGATGATGATGACTTACCACATTCAAAAGATAAGAATTTAAGGATAAAAACGTATTTTAACTAAACTGGGTCTAAATAAACGTTTTTGAATTAGTTGATTACAATTTAAAATTCAAAATATAAGTTCTAACTTGGTTTAAAGTTATTTTTTGTTTCGCGATTCCGCGATTATTAATTAATACTACGGGTAAAGTTTACGTAGGGACTCATTGTGTAAGGATTACCTACATATAAAAAACTTCAATTTAAAAACAATTTCATTAAAAGTTCAATGACGCGTGGGAGCGCGGGCGGCTAATGGAGGATTTCGATAAACCGTAATTAACGATTCGAATCGATTATCGATATAGGTATCGAATTCTTCTTTTTGTCTCGATCCTTGATATACTGCCTTAATTAATGACTATTTTACCGATTTACTGGACGACAATGATTGATTGTACGATTTAAATAACAATTGTACGCCATAGTTAGTGTTTAGTAACTAATCGTGAGATCGTAGTTATTATTATAGTGATTGCATTGTCTGACCATCATAAAGTTTTTCTCATTTTCTCTATAACATTATGAATATTGTTATGTTTCAGAAATGAAGGCACGAAACACTTCCGCCATTGGACCTCCACTGCTGTACATATACCTTCTCCATTGTTAAAAATTGAATATCTAATTAAAGTTTATTCAAGACAACTCCTGTGATAGCGCTATCTGTAGTGAAGGATAGTAATTTCTTAGATAGCTCCATCTGTGGTAAAGTATAGCAACTAATTCGATTTTACTTTATTTAGCTGCGTATTTTGGATTGTCGAACTAATCCACCGTCATGGGGTTCCAAACGCAAAGCTTAGTATAGATAGATGGCGCCAGGGGCGACCCAACTGTCATGTTAAGCGAATAACTACAAATGGTTTCGTTAATCTTTTTTGTTGAAATTGTTTAGGCCTCACTGTTAGATCTTGCTGATTCACGGACTCTACAATGTATTCAACGTGAAATTTAAATAATTTGAAAGCTGAATCAAAAAGAAGGGGTACAATTTAGTCTGAAAGGAAAGCGGATCATGTTAACAGGTATGGACTGAACAGAGACTTTACATGATATTCTGTGAAAATAGTAGAGCAGGGGAATTAATATATACATCTGCACTTGTTTACTAAATAATGAATTCAAATAATATACAACACAACATAAGTTAGAAATTGTACGTATGTGACATACATCAATGGTCATGTCAATGATGCGCCCTCTGTAGGTAGAAATTGGCAGTTGGAATCTCCATTTCTCTACTCTTTTTCAGAGTTTATCAAACCCCGCTGCATAGAAAACTACAAAATCGAAATTAAAGGTATTTTGGCGTGACTTTATTTTTAAAATTGATCAATAGTGTGGGTCAACTTAGTGCTTTTGTCCTTATTTAGGGTCCAGTAAGTTAAATTCGAAAAAAAATAATTGGAGTTACTTTCTATGCCCTAATGGAGCATAAAATAATCTAAATGGACTATGAAATGATTATAACAAAATAGCCACATTTCGTTACTATCCAATACACAAAAACGAAACGAAATACGATTTTATTTATATACGTTTTAAATTGATGTATAGAGGCTTTGGGATTTAAATACTTAAAACGCATAGATATCTTTTTAAAAGCATCCGAATGTTAAATTGATTAGTCCGCTTATCACTTTTATTACTGAACTCGGGTCCAATTAATGCGATTTTTTGAGTTTACGACGATTTTTAGCTTTTTAACAAAACAGGATTCAGATATTATGGGCAATGGGTGATAACTTTTAATTTATTCTTTCCAAAAGAATTAAATGTTTATAACTTTATTCGGTTATACTACCTCGGACAAACATGCCTGTATATATATATATATATATTTTTATTTGAATTAATACTAAAATTCATGGATGTAAGTGACACTATGTCCGAATTCTGCAATTATTTGAAATGTATGCTACGTTTCAAATAATTACTTTAATAATAATAATAATATCTGAGACTTCCCACACAGCGCCATCTAGTCCCAAAGCAAGTATTATGCTTGTATTATGGGGTAATATATTAAATATATTTTTTTTAAATAATATCTAATATATAAAATTCTCGTGTCACAGTTTTAGTTGCCATACTCCTCCGAAACGGCTTGACCGATTTCGATGAAATTTTTTGTGCTTATCCGGTATCTATGAGAATCGGCCAACATCTATTTTTCATCCCCCTAAATGTTAGGGGTAGTCCATCCCTAAATTTTTTTTTTTTAGACAAAATTTTTAATTTCTATTTTTTTATGATACAACATACAAAAATACATACAATCCTCAATTTTCACCCTTCTACGATCAACCCTTATTTTTTAATAGGGGGGGATAACTTACTCTCAATTAGATGTTAGGCTCAACAGCCTAACATTTAATTGAAACTTATTACATAGTAACATTAGTATCAAGACAGTTTATTCCTGCTGTAATTAGTTTTACCAGTGCTTGATTTTTTAAATTTTCCGCGCTTTTTCTGGATCAACACTCATTTGCCAGCATTTGTGTCGCGGGAACGAAAACGGGGAAGGGATGAATGGGAATGAGTTAAGATTGGGATAAAAAGTTATTCTTGATGAGAATGGAAACGAAAACGAAACGACACCAGGGCCAAGAACGGAAACAATAAAGTTGGTATTTTTGCGATGGGAACATGGGAAATACGGGAAAGGATGAACGGGAATGAGAAGACTGAGATAAAAAAAGTGATTTTCATGATGAACGAATACTACCCGTGCGAAGCCGGGACGGGCCGCTAGTATACATATATTGTTACTTTTACACCCAGATACGGAACAAATTAATATGTCCATACACACAAATATTTGGGCCGGGCGGGAATCGAACCCACGACCCTTGGCTCCACAGTTAGCATCTCTACTCACTCGGCCAACCGGTCAGTCAATTAAATATTAGTAGTCCATTAGGTCGTAGATGTTTAAGAAAGACAACTCTTTTTTGTTTGAGAAATGCAAAATTTAAAAACATCTAATGATGCAAGTTTATGAATGTTTCAATCTTGAATTACATATACCTACTGTATTAAAAGACGAAAAGGATGGAATGCTGTTCTAATTAAACTTAATGAATTCGTAACTGATTTACCATAGGTATTAAGTCCATAAAACATTCTAAATATATAATTTATATGTAATAAACACAAGCAAAAATGTATTTGTTTTACTCGATTTCTTACAGTGAAAATAAAAGTAGAACTATTATAGTAAATAAATAAAAATTTAATATTTACGTGAATTGAAATTTTTTATAGAAACGAAAACATGTATTTACGGTAATTTTTTTATACGAAATAAATGTGTAATTATGATTAGCATATATTTTTCTAAGCATAGATATTACCTAAAGACTACATTTTGGAAATAAAATAGGTAAGTAAAATTATGACATTTTGGAATATTTTTCCTGAAATCCATCATGAATAAGTATTATCCATGAGAGTGATGCGAATTAACTCAATCGTCAGTCGCTCCAGCATCACTACGGTAATCCGATAACTTTGTTGGGTCATATCTCAATATTTAGTAAAGTGTATATCGTTAGTAGGTATATGTGATTTCAAGCATATACCCGCGCTTGGCCTTGCAGAGCCAAGGGTCGCGGATTCGATTCCCGCCCGGGCTAAATATTTGTGTGTATGAACATGTTTATTTGTTTCTGGGTGTAAAATATCTATATATGTATAGTGTGTTATAAAAAAATAATAAATATTAAAGTATGTAAGTATATTAGTTGTCTAGTAACCCATAACCCAAGCATAATACTTGCTTACTTTGGGGCTAGATGGCGCTGTGTGGGATGTCCCATGTATTATTATTATTAGGGCAGTTTGCCCACGATGGCAGTGTTAGACATATTGCGTTAATTGTCTTCGTCCAGTGCAGTGAAATTCCGTTCGTTCGTAAAACCGTGCAGTAATATAACAGTTTAAGCGCACGTGTGATGTATATTATAATTTCTTTAATCTCCACAATACGATCCGTGGTAGCCGGGTGGCGTCGTGATCAACACGGGTCCGACAATTAGTGTATAGGCTCTGCCGCGGGCGCCGATATTTGAATTATAGGGTTGGGATGAACGATTCTGTATATCGACGTGAGTAGAATTCTTATAACGATAATTAAAAACATGGTAATACCTACATATTTTTAAACATAAGCTCGCAGCTGTTTTCTAAAGAGTAGGTAGGCTGATACTTGCAGTTGTAATGCGTATGGACACACGTTCTTGTTTGCGTAACTGCAAGCAGCTTTAGCGAACTCATTGGTAAAGAAAGTAATAAAAACTTACATTTGTGTCATAACTATGGTGAGGTCATTGAGAGGTGCGGCGCTTCGGATTTGAAAAGTCTAAAGGGAAAGACCGAAACATGAACATTTTTCATGATAATTTGAATAGTCAATAAGATTTAGACGCATTACAATTGGTTGATAATTAGGTAGAAATATACTTTGGACATACAATTTCACAAATTTGCAAATTCCAGACAATCGTCACTTTCACTAGGCACGGTAAGTATGGCCGCGGCCGCCCTCTCTTGCCTTACGATTGTAGAATAGAGCGAATTTCCTTATTAAGAATTTTATTATATAATAATATCGACATCATTAAATATATAACATCCCTAATTTAACTTCTCCCGCAAGCCGAGCCTGTGATTAGGTTGGTCGCGCGGGACATTAGTGCGGCGCCGACCCGCCTTCCCCGACACCATTATACAACCTATGGCTATATAATTTTACGTCAAGTTTTTACTGTTTTTTGATTAATTCGGGTCAATTTTAATACCAAGCAAGATGTGAGCGTGATTATGTCTGCGTAGGTACTACAAATTGAGTGGATATATTCTATTCAACCAGTTAAATTCTCATACGTGTATTAGTTGAAAGATTTAGTTCACTCCATGTCCATAGCAGTTTTATAATATAGATGAAATATAGAGACATAGCTTGAGCGTATCGAACCTGTTTCAAATCTATAAGGCCGTGCGAATCCGGGCGTGTACCAATGAGTTTTTCTGACTTAAGTACATAACTATCACTGACTCCGTGCCTCGGAGAGCGCGTTAAGCAGTCGGTCCCGGCTGCTGTCAATAGATGGCGGTCGTTACAATCCACCAACCTGCACAGAGCAGCATGGTGGATTTATGCTCCAAGCCCCCTCACTTTGGGGGAGCCCTAAGCCCCTGCAGTGGGGTATAATGGGCTGATGGAATGGAATGGAATAGAAACATAATAAATATAGTAGTATCTATTTTACGGTACGGCACAATATCGCTTGAATTTCAACTGGCGTTTGGCCGGTTTTTTTTTAATTTTTAATTAAGACGATCGTAAACTGAAACCCATGAACGAACCAGTTCGAGCGCGTCGAATTTGTGGTCAGATTTAAGACAAATCGATTGGACACAGACCGTGAGGCGAAGAATTTTGTAATGTGAATTGAGAAAAAAAAACTTGAGCAACACAAAGAATATCGTTTGGTGCACTTGAAATTAAAAAAAGCTATACGATTAATTATTTCAAAATATTAGAGAGAAATAATCTGTATACATAAAAGAACATGTCTTAAATAATTGCTTGATATAACATACACCGTAAACCGCTAGATTTAGCGGTTTGGAATTTGAAATTTGAAATTCGGAACAGATATATGTGTCATTTCAATTGTGGAATATTTCTGCCTCTTCCTCATTTCTCCTCCCCAATTCCTCATTTGAGTAATTTCTTCCTGGGTTACTGGCCATTTGGCGTCATCGTCTCGAACGTTCTTATTGCCTTGCAGAAGTCTACCCATTACCCAATATCGATGCCTGTAAAATGCTCTTTATCTATCTTGTCTGTTTCTAGACTTTTCCATCTGAGTAGTGGACATTTTATTCTAGGACATTCTATTACCAGGTGGAAGCTTCTTTCTTTTGCTAGACGCGGGACATATAGGTTCATCTTTGATTTTCATGATCGCCAAGTGTCTGTTAAGTCCACAGTGTGATGTCGTGATCCCTCAGATAAACACTAAGGAAAGATTTTGATTATTCTAATTGAACGTGGATGAAAATGGGTATTAAATTGGTATAATGGTATTAATATAATTGGTATAATTGGTATGGCCCGAACTGTAAGAACTTTATAAAAGGCTTAAAAAACATACTCACCCCTATATGGATAGAAAAACCGGTAGCCTATGGCATATGAATCTGTGAAAGCACATCTACACGTTGGGCTCACTACACACTCAGCCCAACACAGAAAACGGAGTAGGCAAGAGTACAGAAATTACGTTAATTTATCTTTAGTAATAGGTACTTATTTAGTGAGTGGAAAATGTAGAAATATTTTTTTTTGAACATGTTAAACTCGTATTTAGCCTATAAATTGTTATATGTTACATACAAATAAAGATGTTACAAAATAAGATAGTATATAAACACTTAAATGCGATTTTTGGTTCTAAGTATAAGTCTGACCGACTCATATGTAAGCATATGTCATATTCAGGTCTGACTTTGTGGTCTGATATAATAAAAACACATCACGTTTCAAATATCTGTTAGCTGAGATGGTATTAAAGTACACATTATTCTATTGTTGAATTGCATTCTTTGTAAAGACCGATAGTATACGACCTTACTTATTTATAGAAATTTCATTATGTTATTTATTATTCTACTCATTGTACGAAAACATCAAAAAGTCAACCAAAGGTAAATCGTGGCTCGAAGAACTCTTTGCAAATCTATAGGCATTTTTAGTACCTACACCTGCATATTCTTAATTACCATGCATCATCCATTAAAAAATCCCAGACACAATCGATTAATAAAGGCTCTAGAGGAATAATTGTAATTCATTAGTTACGTAATTAACACGGTATCCAATCACATCCAATACAAATGCATCCATAGAACGTACATTCGTAATAACTCTGAAATGATTCGTTCTTACAATGGGGTACCTATCTAAGAAAAATGAAAAAAAAAAAACAATTTTTTATTCGGAACCGAGCTTTCAATGATGGCTAATGAACACGTTTTTTTTAATCTCATATCTGGATACCATGGATTCATGAAATCTGGATGGTACACGACGCTCTGATTAGAAGGAACATTAATGTTAAATTATTTTCAAGCTTGATCCACATCCGCAAATATCTATAAAAATATGACTTGCAGATATTATAAGAAATTGACGTCAGAATGCTGAAGAGTGAAATAAAGATTATAGGGGCCGTTCATCAAATATCTATTCACTGAGTGCGAAGGAGCCTGAATGCTGATGCTGAACTGAAATGCTCAGCGTGATGATGTGTGACAAGGAAGGGGGGCGTTTGAATCGAACGTGAGGTGAGATAGTAAGTAATAATTATAACCCCTAGGACATTCCACACAGCGTCATCTAGTCCCAAAGTAAGCAAGTATAATGCTTATGCCATGGATACTAGACAACTGATATACATACGTAAATACTGTCTATAATATATACATATATTTTACACCCAGACACGGAACAAATAGACATGTTTATGCACACAAATATTTGTTCCGGTCGGGAATCGAACCCGCGACCCTTGGCTCCATAGTAAGGGTCTCTAACCAATTGGCCAATTGATCGGTCAAGTTAACGAAATATACAAAGTTATTTGATTGCAACCATTTCATAAATAGAATAAAAGAACGTGATTGGATGAATATTCATTTAAAGCACACACCAAAAAAGGGTTCTATCAATCGTTATGTAATATTAGCTGGCGTATTTACGGATACGTGACAAAATATTACGAATGGGGTGGAGAGAAATATTATTTTTAACTCCAAAATAAGTTAATGTTACATTTTTACTTGAAATTTAAATGAGTATGTGCTTGTGCTTATAGTGAAAGCCACCGAATCACAGATGCAACAATATCAGATTTAATAACACAAAAAAGAAACTCAATATTATCTTCTGAATTTACGTGACAAGAAACAATTACGCTGATGTAGATTTTATAATCATGACCGCTGATAATTTTGCGAAATAAATATAATATTGTTCGACATAATTCATTGTAGGAACGAAAAATTTAACAAACACGCGAAAAACAAACAATAATTATAAACAATAACTTTGTCTTGTAAAATTATTGACAGTGAGAGTCATAAAAAAGTAAATAAATAAATAAATTTAAAAAGAGATTCACTGCAGTTCCATAGGATGATAATAATAATAACGTATACATCACAACAACGTCTAGGCCCCAAACTAAGCATTAACTTGTATTTTGGGTACCAAGTGAAGACACCATACACCCATAACAACCAAGACCCGGCAGTAAGACCGTGGGAGGGTCGCCACGCACTAGGCCAAACGGTCGTCATGATGATAGGAAGGAAGGATGATATGATAAACTTTTTATTAAATATGCATTTAGTTGTACAAGAAAAATCAAAATTACTAATTTCTAATATTCGATTATTTAGTTGGTCCATGGGGAATTAAAATTCCATTGGCACAACCAGTTATGGACGGTCCCTCACCGTGCGTTACACTCATCGCCCACACAGAACCCGGGACCGCAATATTAAAAACTATACGATGTCCTATCCAGAAGTTTTTTCCATGACAGTCAAGAGTTCGTGATCGCGGCGGATGACGCGGCGTTTTATCGCGGCCAGTTTTAAAACGTCGGTGTGTGTTTAAATAAGTAATGCGGACGAAAGCTTATTTTATCGATACGATATTATCGGCAATCGATGCTTGTCCGCCAGTGTAAGACACAAAAAAAGACCATTAGATTGTGTCGTTTAGTTCCGCTTCAGTGGTATAATGGAAGAATTAAAAGGCAATACTTTTCGTACGTGTTAAAAGCACCTACACACCTCTAGATATGTTAGAACGATTTTTTGTACTCAAATTTAAAGAATAATGTCTAATTAAAAATAAAAGCTTATGCCAAATTTAAAATAAAATTAAAACTCTAAATACCTACAAATAAAAAATATCATCTGTAGGGCAATACCTTATTCGTCTATCAATATCGAAGATGTTCTTTGTTCGGAACAGGGCGGCTGTTCCACGGAAAAACAAAGTTCCTGACCATTTTTGTGAAATTAACTATTAGAATCCCTCGTACAAAAACAATTATACTAAAATGCTGTATTTTTCAAAAAAAAAAAACATTCACATTCACTGATAACGAATTATTCAGCATACAAACAAAGTTATGCAAGTTATGCAGTTGCATAGCTTTTACAAGTTTTCTACGAATAAGGAGAACATTTACAACCAAAAAAAATTAATGACTTCGTTTTTAAATAGATAATGCAATTACTTTTTTGACTTAAAAGTGAGTGATATACCTATTCGTATAAAATTAAATATTCAAATTAGCTTCTTTCGTTCTTCTGCATTTTTTGTTAAAAAAAAACTTTGATTTTACATGGATTTTACGTAACCTAGTAGGTTATAAACTCAGGTCAATGCTAATTCAACCACTACATGCCATTCAATCCAAACAAGCGGTCGATGAGGACTGCCGGAATATGATAATCTCTTGCTACCGGATTTTTTCTATTACTACGCGGCATATTATATGAAATCCAGTTATACGTATCTGTATACCTGGTGTTCAGCTGAACGTGGTGTAAATTTATAAAGCGCGTGAAGCTTATCGAATTAAACAAGAAATTTAAAAAATTGATGATGATAAAATTAAACTTTAAACATGTTTTTCTCGGTAACCGTTAATTTGCGTCATCTGCTTACTTCAAACATTTTGTTTAGTTCGATAAACTCTACACGTCCCATAAGTTTTGACTACATTCAGCCGAACACATAGTATAATATTATATACCAACGGGATGTTCGGTTGAACGTAATTCAACTTTGAACATATCGATAATCGTTAATCGATAGTTTGTGTTATCTACCTACTAATTTGAAAGTTTTTGTTCAGTTTAGTAAGCTCTACATGCTCTATAAGTTTGGACTATGTTCAACCAAACACCCGCACATCATTGATATATTATTGTATGTATTATGTATGCGACATCACAATAGTTGCACATGGTCCGCAAACGTTTGTAACGAATCGTCAAATAAACTACACAGTCTTCTGTGCATTTATATGCCTAGGATGACAACTGATCTACGTAATTGATGTATTTATGGTAAATATATGTTTGTTTGCTTTCAGTAATATTTCTTGTGGTTTATTTTTGTCATTTTCATGTGTATTTCAAGAAATTGCACTTCAAGCATACAAATAACGCACGTGAGCAGTCCTAACAAGGAATTTATTTAGTTTAATATTTTTTTTGTTTATTTTTTATTGACAACATAAAAGTACGATTGACTAGAAGCCCTCTTCTGCATTTACCTTTGAGTGGTTAGGACCACTCATACTCTAGCTAATTGGTGTAAGATGGCGAGTTTTAGTCCAAATTTCAGCGCGCAAGGTTCCCGCGCGCCGCTCTTCACCTCCGAGAAATTCCAACGTGCCGGTAGTCATTCACCCCACAAAATTGCGTAATGAAGTTCGATACTGTGAGTGAAGTGACATTTATAACTCTATTAAAACCATTAAAACATGATTAAAACCATGGATTAAAACCAAATGCTGGTGTCAAATTACTCTGTTATTGATAAGCATATTATGAACATATGTAGCATTGTCTGTAGGCATTGATATCTCATTGTTGTTAGTGGCGCCACCATCGAAAATAAATTTCATAATGGGAAGAAATCCGATGTTGTATTTATCTGAGTAATAAAATGTGCTGTATAGTTTCTACTGTGGCTTATCGAAATAAAAATAAAAACAAAAAGATTATTACTTTGTGGTTCGGCTACCACCCGCCAGGTTCATTACGACGAATCCATTACATGGTGTAATTATGCGTCATTAGCTGCGCGCATCCCGCGGGCGGCGTCGCGCCTGTGTACGCACATTCAGTATTAAAAAAAGTTTCGAATTTTTAAGCCAAGTAACCAAAATGGATAGTCAAATTTAAGATAGAGTTTTTGTCATATTATTTGGGGATCACACTAAGAGATTTTATGTACTGTTTATTAATAATTATGAATAATAAAATCTGATAAATACTGGTATAGATAGGTCACATGAAGCTCTGTAAACGTAAGTATAAAAGATAATATTCTTTGTGGAATTACAGAACCACTGTATATTTATAGTCATTTTATCTATCACTAAGGCGCCACTGTCTGTCTGTCCATCCGTCGTGTGAACCGCAATAGATTAGACACATTAAATTTTCATAGTGCATGTAATTACTATGGCCGCTATAAAAGCAAATAATAAAAATAAAATAAAGTTAAAAATTAAAGGGGTCCCCATACAATAAACGTGTTTTTTTTATATTGTACAGTGGCACGGGACCTTTGGTGTGGGAGTCCGACTCGCACTTGACCGGTTTTAATAGATCGATATTAATTTAATTCGATATGACTATCTTTAATTTGTATGCTGCTACGTGGCGTGGCCGCTACTGTAGAGGAAAATTAGATTGTTCAATATCATAGCGTTTCTACTCATAATAATAATAATAAACTAATAATATCTGGGACATCCCACACAGGGCCATCTAGTCCCAAAGTGCTTACTTTGTATTATGTATTTTGTAAAGTATTATGCTTGTATTATGGGGTACTAGACAACTGTATAAAGGCTCATTAATAATAACAAAATTTACATGATTTGTTCATTCCAGCATACTGGAATCGTAAATACAGGTACCTACTTCTATTTTTTATTTATGATGCACCAGAAAAAATCGCCGAAATTAAGTAACAAAAACAATATACATTTTGATTATAAGTAATTTACGACTTATTTTTTTGTCTGTTAAATTGAAGCCCTAAATGACAAAGACACCGACGGGTATCAGTGGAATGAAGCAATTGATGCACCAATTACGCATTATGCAGATGCACTAGCGGCGAACGATGGCCGATACAAAGCGGCAGATAAGGAAACAGAAACGAACTGGTTTTGTACAGAGGAAGCTACGTTCATTTATGCACTTTTCGAAATATTTATCATGGAAGTAGAAATTACATCACGTCCTGACCGTAGACTGACCGATTGGCCGAATGGTTAGAGTCCGTAACTGCAGAGCCAAGGGTCACGGGTTTGATTCCCGCCGGGACAAATATTTGTGTGCATGAAAATGTCTATTCGTTCCGTGTCTAGGTGTAAAATGTATATATTACGTATATATATTATAAAGAATATTTAAGAATGTTTATCAGTTGTCTAGTGTTCTATAATACAAGCATAATACTTGCTTACTTTGGGACTAGATGCTGTGTGGGGTGTCGCAGGGATTATTATTATGTCTCACGTAATTTATTGAGATTGAGACATTATGTATACACACACAACATCGTTTATGAATCTGAGATACAAAAACAGTAATTTATTTAAGATTTTTTTTATTTATTTTTTCAATATAATTATTTGTGAATAGTGACTGGTCAAAATGACTGATGATTTACTTACATGTCTAGTCCATTATCTACACTCTATATCCGATTCCGTCTAAATATGGACATCCGGACATTGTTCTAGTGAAATCACATTACACACACACATGTGTGTCACCGTCACCAAATACAATATTAAGTAAGTACTTTTCCCAAAGAAACTGTTCTTTAATTATATGTATAGATGGTGCTGGAGCGAATGTAATTGTGGTGTGAGTTTTTACGTCTTCTTGGCCTTTCAATAGAGGTCAAAATTGCCCCCCAATAAACCATATACATAAAGTAAACTCAAGGAAAAAGTTGAAGTATTTTGAGAGGAGATATGCAACGTTCAAAATTTCATGTTGAATTTGAATAGGGTAGCCTGAGAGGGTAGCTGAGTATTTTTTTAAAAGGATGTTATATGAAATAATTTTTTAAACATATTATAAGAGTGAAATAATTTAAAGAAATTATAAATAATGACAAAGTTATGAATGTTTATAATGTCATGTTAGACAGAGACGACAATACCGTTCTTTAAATTTTCTTGACAAATATATTTCCAATACCTATTACGTACTTAATAAAAATTTCCTAAAATTTTTATATTACATACAAAGTTAGGTATTCAAATCTGACATAAACGAATAAAATTTTAATTCATTCATTGGTATAGTTTCGTAGAATGTTTTACACTATAATGAACACATAATTATACTGATATACCTACCTATTTCACAAAATTCTTAAATGCTGTAATAATTAAAACTTAAGTCAGCGTGAACTACGTAATTACTATAATTTTGATTTACATAATAACTTATTGTTATTATACGTTATTATAATTTATGTGTTAGGTACAAAAAACCTCTGCAGTTTGCTTAGTCTGTAAAAGCTCAATACGTAATTAAATTGCTATAAATGTCAGAGAGATAGAGCGGGAATTTATTGCAAAGTCGGTAGTTCTTTGGCGGTCGATTTTCTGTAGGTACGCTGAGTTTGCAATAATTCGTACTACGTACCTACATACCATAGATGATCATACAGATACTGTGTTGTAACAACAAAAATGTGAACAAAAAATATAAACAGTTGACTTTTTACAATATTAGCCGTGTAGTAAAATTTCGTTTGATCCACATGGAAAATTCGTACTGGAAAAAAAAATGAAGACTCTGAAAATATATTTAAGGAAACATACCCATATTTACGTAACTCGTTTTTCACAATTTTTTCCCCCTCTCCCCTTAGTGACCACCCGTAGTCTATGCTAAGGTCCCCAGCCCCTCGTATTTTTCACGTAGTAATTCATAAATATGGTTTTAAATCTTTTTTAGCAAACAGAAAGTTAAAAAATAATCAATTCGCTCATAACTGTCTTCATTAAGACGGGACTTGTCACGTGACGCCAAGAGTGCGTGCATACTTACGCTTACAAGTGAAAAAATATATGTAACAACATATTCTAACAGGAACTTAACTTACCAAAACAAGGCTTTTTGTCTTTTATTCAGAATTATTTTCCTAGAGGATATTGACTACGTGACAAAGACCTAATCCCCTCCTCCTCCCTGTGACAAAGCGTGGTATTTTGGAGACCCCCTCTCCCTTGAACGGGTCACGTAATATGGGTACGTTCCCTAATGTGTAATTTCACAAAATGTTTGTTTAAAACAATGATGATCTATGGTCTATCTATCCACTGAGTGTGACATTTTGCTCAAGTTTCGAACTATGAGACGCTCCATCTTGATTATTATCCTATCTACGTATAACTAGGCTAGCTACAAGCTCTAGCTAGGTACAAACACCTGTCATACAGGTATGACTAAGTAATAATACTGTGACACAAATCATATGTTTTTACATCTTACAAGTTTCGCTTCTTTACAGATGTCCTAGTAACTGTTTTGTCAATTATCCTACGTCAAAAGCAAAAGCTTATCTACGCCTAACAAACAGATAGACATTTATCACTGTACCGTTTGTTACCCGTATATAAGCTTTTGACGTAGGATAATTTATAAAACAGTTACTATGACATGTGTGAAGAAGTGAAACTTCGCTGCTTCACAATCAGTTGTTGATCAAAGTCGGCTGTGGAGAGGGAAATTAAAATAAAAGGTTTAAGAGGTGATTTTCGCGGGTCAATCCAGTAATTTTTTATGTGACGTTTGATTTGAACGCAAATAACCCAAACAAATCGAAATAATAGAACACGTCTTTGAATAGAAACATCACTGTTTTTTCTGTCTTGGCCAGACATGTTTATTTACAGGGTGATTTATTACCCAGTTGTTACATGCAGGATAGGAAAATACCTTTTAAACGATCGTCCAGCATAACAACTCGGCCTACTAATGAGGGAATACGTAATAATAAATACGTGAAGCATTTTTCATATTTTTATATTTATCAATTTTTAAATATTATTCATCATATTTCACGAAAACAGTATATAGCTAGCGCTAAATCGGGGCGTTGTTGGTTATCTGCGATTTTTTAAATTAAATTAAATTTTTCTTTCGTGATTCATATAGTGTAATTAATAAAACCAGTGTTTTTAAATAACAATCAGAGTACAATTACGATATTATATACGACCATTGTAAAACTACAATTTACATACAAGGGCGAAGTTTTCTAACATATCTCGTAACCATCGTCGTCGCCTAAAAAGATATTGGCCAATTTAGTAATTTTTTTCCACATAAATTGGTACCTATAATGACTGGTCGTTTGAGCATAGTTTTAGATAAGTTCGAATAGGCAGAAAAAAACTTGTAACAAAAAGTATATCTAATTTGTGGGATCATCGGTTCGATGGGGCAGAAGTTTTGACGACTCACTTCCTTTGAGTTGCGTGGAGATATTTTATCGCTGTAGGTACTTCTTATGAGGAACCGGAGAAAGGGCGGTAAAATATCGACCCTAGATTATTGTGCGAATTACCGCCGCCTTGCGGTAACCATTAGCCGCAAAAGTCAATATAAATCATAAAAAGTAATTTTCAAAAAAGCCTAACCTCAAAAGAAAAATATCCATATAAGATCATGACTGGCCGAATGGCCGAGTGGTTAGAACTCTAACTGCGGAGCCGAAAGTCGTGGGTTCAATTCCCGCCCGGGACAAATATTTGTGTGCATGAACATGTTTATTTCGTTCCGTGTCTGGGTGTAAATTATTTATATATGCATATATTATCAATACCTATTATAAAATAAAGTCCTCGGCCACGTCTGTCTGTCTGAACGCGATAAACTCAAAAACTATCCAACTGATTGCCATATGGTTGGCACCAATGGACGGAGTGATTCAAAAGGAAGGTTTATGCGTATAATTCATAACTCTATACGTTCCCGAGATTTTTGTTCAAAAAGACATACTTATTCACTGTAAAAGTTAAATATATATAAATTCTTTAGTTAACGTACCAAGTTTAAGGCATAAGTCATGTTGGTCTGGGAGCGATGCGCTTTCGAGGAACAATAATGGCGCCTGCGTGCACCATAGTATTGTTGGGCAATTATGTTATAACTGTCATATCGATAACGATTTTTTTTTATAAACTGCGTTAAATGTACTAGGATCTCAGCAAGTGTTACAAAAATATATTTCTATATGATTGCGGATGACCATAAATAAATCTAACAATATGCACTTGTATAAAATCCTCACGTCACTTTGAGAAACATGCGACTACCTAACTCTAATCCGAAAAAATATAGTTTTGACACACACTACTTATTATTTAATTAAAAACAAAAAGACTGCTCCTTAACAAATCCAATAACAAGAATATAGTTGCCCCCTTAAATTTCGATTTCATGATTTTTTGTGCATCGGGGTTTGATAAACTCGGGAAAAAAATTAGTGAAATTGCAATGGAGTATATTGGCCATTCAATATACGCAGCGAAATAAACTCAAAAAAAATTCAAATGCAATTGTGTAACATATGAAGATAGCGACACATATTTAAGTTTTAAGATTATCTCACGAACGCTACTTTCTTGAAAGTATTATATTCCCCTTATAATTAAAAAAAAAAAGATGATCCTTTTAATGACACTTATTTCGATTTGAGGAAACTGATAGTCACGTAATAATAACTTGGGTAAATTGCATATGACCCAATGAGCATTGTCATTTGATACTTCGGAATCCCTAACTTTCTTGTTCCTGCTGTTCGGGGTCTTTTGGGATTTACTGCGAAAAGACTTTTTAAGTTTCAAAGGCTTCAGGGGTTTCATTTTGGATTGCTACATTAAGACTTATTCTGGATCATCCAGGGTCTTCGACCGACAAGCCCTGCCTCGAAGTAAATTAATCCTGCATGTTGTATTTGAGACCGGGCTTCGACAAAACAATTATGTGGGCCGACATCTTCTAATTTAATATCTATGTCACTCGTGCGGTAGGTACCCGCATAGCGATTATGACGATTTCGATTTTTTTTAAACAATGATACCTAACATTGTTTCGCGAGCGATAATTGGCACAATAATATAGATGACACGTCATCAATGACCTACGTTGTGGTACTATTTACCGCCGTCGATACTTAATCATCTGTACCATTCGATCCAACATGAAAGATACAGTGGGTATAAATTTTACCTTTTTGAAAATCGATAGTTTTATAAACACATCCCTATTGGCCGGCGGCGATGCGCGCGCGCAGCGATCGCGTACCGTGTGTCGGTCGCAATTTATTTGTAGCCGCCGCCCGCTTATTAAATCCCAAGACACGCCTTAATAGCACCTATTACAGGCAATATGTATACCAACACGATGGAAACTTGGAATCTGTGTAGCGAAGTATAGGTTGTAATAGGAGATTGGAAATTAAAATATCGTCGTTTTAACTTCTAACGCCTTAAATATCAAAACAAAAAACCGGCCAAGTGCGAGCCGCGAACGAACTCGCACACGTAGGGTTCCATACCACCGTACAATATAAACAAAAAACACGTTTCTTGTATGGGGACCCCCTTCAAATTTTAACTTTATTTTATTTTTATTATTTGTTGTTATAGCAGTCATAGTAGTACATAACCTCATGAATATTTAAAGTGTAAGCAATGACCTCACAGCCACCAATCACGAAAAACGTCGAAAAAACATTTCTTGTTTGAAAACATTGGAGATTTTATTCAAAATTCACCCTTAAATTATTGGGCTAATACTAAATGCTTAAAACCTGCGAACCTAAACTAAGCCGCGGCGCCCTCACAACCTTTAGTGTTTTTTGTGTGACTGAAACGTACAGTAAATTTTGACATCAGCGTTTGGTTCTGAAAGTACGTACTAATAACCTAAAAACAATAAAATATATATGGAATCTCTTTGATCGTAGCGTTTCACGTATTACGGCATTTTAATGTAGTACGACATAACGTTGAACGTACGTCGCGGGCGGCATTAAGACATAGATCTAGTGTAGACATCGCGAGTTATGGCCCCGCCCGCGGTACGCCTTTGCGCCTATAAAGCATAGGGCATCCTGCATAACTTAAGCGAAGTAAAATTAGAATAATAACCCCTTCATTCACACATACTGCACTGGTTTTAAAATAGAATTCTCTGAAACATGAGAAGCAGTCCAACGACAATCAGAATACACGTCGGAAAATATATTTCCAACATGTACTAGATACCCACACGGAAATTGAACCTGGGAGCTTCCGCTAGGACTTAAAAACTTGTAGGCAGGGTATATCTAAACATATACCTATGTTGAGTACAGAGCCAGCGCAGTGGAAAGCGTGCTGGGAAAGGAGATGCAAATAGTAGTAGTACCTACTACTACACCATGGAGGCCATCGCGTGGTCATAACTTATTTCCGAAACCGCTAATGCTATCGATATCCTATAGTCTAGAACGTGACTTGCCCATGGTACTACCAGGGTTGTACTTACCAGCTGACGGTCCACGGGACACACACACACACACACAAACAGTGTGAGAACCTAAATGTTAAAGCTATTAATATCGTAAGAAATGAAATATTGCCAATATAGAAAATCATAAATTACCAAACAATTTGACTGACCGATCGGCCGAGCGGTTAGAGACGTTAACTGCGGAGCGAAGGGTCGAGGATTCAGTTCCCGCCCGGGACAAAATTTGTGTGCATGAACATGTCTATTTGTTCCGTGTCTGAGTGTAAAGTATCTTATGTATATATTATAAAGAATATTTAAGTATAAATATCAGTTGTCTAGTATCCATAACACAAGCATAATACTTGCTTACTTCACAGGTATTATTATTTAACAAAAAATAATTATTAGCACAGAACAGCTCGACGCTGTTTAACGGCTCCGCTTGCCGCTCACTATGTTGTAATTCTCACGTAAGACATAAAATACTACGATTCTTCGCACGTCCATTTTAAATGCACTTCAAAGTGGACTTCCTAGATTTTCTAGAACTTTGAAAGTGTTTCTAATGTCTATTAAAGCTTTTTGATAAATATGTGGAACTTGGATGTGGACTGGAATGTCGTCTTTTTTAACGTGAAAACATTTTTTTAAAAAGCATCCCTAAAATACTGCCAGAATCAAGGATGAAACGCTTTTGTTGTCGCCATAAATGTTGATATATCTTGTGAATCAAGGTCGGTACTGCCATGTGATGTACATATTTTGAAAATAGTGTCCTATACCTGTTAGTATACTACGATACGCTATCTTACACTTACGTCATCGAGCGGTGAAGGGGGTCGAAGAAGGGCCTCGAAATACACTCCATGCGACCAAATAATTAGTCATAACCCCGCAACGGAAAGGGTTACAGATATTTCTGTATTCGTGTATTAAGGTGCTCTAAAAAGCAGGTTGAGCAGAAAAAAGCTGCTAAGTGTTCCCATTGATTTCCAGTGTAGCTGGACCTGTGTATCCTAGGACCACGAACGTTTTTTCGTATTAAATTATGGTCGTATAGCAATACTGCCCACCCCGATTTTTAAGGCATTTCATCATTAGTTTTATGTTCATGTACTATATGCTAAATGCTGAAGTCAACAACCCTATTATAATATAGCCCATGTTACTAGCTGATGATGTAGCTGTCTGTGGGTGAAAGATTTTTTTAAATCGGTGAAGTAGTTTTTGAGTTTATAGATACAAAACAAAAAATCAAATCTTTTCTCTTTATAAAATTTGTATAGATGTAATCATTGAAATGTCGATTTTATCACACAGAAATTTTTACTTATAACAATTTAATGACAAACACATTTCGTTTTATTTAACCGTAAGATCACACAATAATTTAGATACGTACAACATTGCGTAAATAAAACTCATAGGTAGGTAAATAAATAAGTAGTTAAAATATTTATTTTATGAATTAATAATGGGTGAATTACATTTACAAAGGGCCAGTATAAATTAGGTGCATATCACAAAACAATATCAGCTACAAGAAGGAGACAGATGTAACAAATAAACACGAATCAAGTGCGAGCCGGGTTCGCGCCCAGAGGGTCCTACACCTGCAGCATTATTCGTGGCCAAGCCTGACTTGATGATTGACAAAAAAATCTACGCCCAGTACAGCGCCATCTATCACGGAATAGTATTACTAGCGGAAACTTTTTCATTGCGGATGATTTAGGTTTCCGTACCTCAGAAGGAAAAAGGGACCTTTATAGGATCACTTCATTGTCCGTCTGTATGTCTGTCAAGACCCTTTTTCTCGGGAACGTGTAGAGGTGTCAAGTTGAAATTAATATCAAATACGTAAATCTACGGTTGCTTGGAGATGTAAAACTCAAGCTTTTAAGTCAATGCAAAAATACGAACCAAAAAAATTCGGCCATTTGTGCTGCATATTTTGAGACACGCAAATAAATCCAAACCTATAAGGTATTTCCCGTTGATTTAAAATCATAAAATTTACAAATTTGTAGTACAGAGAAAAATCCAAAAATTGTTAATTTGTAGTTATATCACTTAAGATAATATTTTTAGTATATTTAAAATGACATGCGTTTTCGTGCCATCTGTCGGAGAGTAGCTACAAACGCGTTGAATACCAGTAACTACGGAACCATAAGACGCAAGTACGACTCACACTTGGCCGGTTTTTTTGTTACCTATAGGAAAGGTGCTTAATTTTGTCCAGAAAATTTTATAGACATAAAACATCGCATGAAAATAGTTTTCCCAATTCCCCTCGAGATCTATAATAATGTAAAAGAGACCAATATATTTTCCTCTAAAATTTTAAATTTAAATTCCACTGGTGTTTTGGACACTATTTAATTTTTTTGTTATTGTTCAAAGGATCGACTTCCTAAAAAATGTAGGTCAACATGATTTGTAACTATTTGCGAATTCAAGTTTCTGCGACAAACGATGTCTGAAATGAATACCTGCGACAGACAGACAGACAACTTAGTGGTCTTTTAAGGGTTCCAGTTTTGCGTTAGAGATCCGGAACCCTAAAAATAAATTACTTATAAATTAAGAACTAAGTCAATCGAACTACATACAATTTTTTTTCTAGATTCCGGTACTCGTGTAGAATGTTTTTAAGTGATATACAAACTTTGAATATAGGTACAGATCTATCAGAAAAGTAATGTGAATGGACGTACCTGTAATTTGCAAGACAATTCGAACCAAATATATTTAGTTATAAAGTTTATTTACAGTATTTTCGTTATAATTTATGACTTTTCTTATTAAAATTGTTTCATTGGATAACTTCGGGAAAACCTGCGTATGTCCGATGTTAACAGATTCCTATTACTTTTCTGATACACCTGTAGTATCCTATCCCTGTTGGTGCACTTACGCTATCCATGCGACCAATGAATCTTTAGTCATAACTCCGCAACGGAAAGGGTTAGACATATTTGTGCTTCCGTCGTCGTGTAGATATAGAGGTGCTCTAAAAAATAAGTCGAGCAGAAAAGAAACTGCCAAGGGTTCCTCTTAAATTATACCTGGGATCAAGAAAAACGTTTTCACGTAAAAAATAATAGTAATGTAGTGATGCTACCCATCCCGATATTTATTATTTACGCAAATCTGGTTCGAATATCACGATATTACAAATGTATTACAACCTATTAATTATCATGATTAATTTTAATTAAACAATAGCCATATCTATATGAACATTTGTGTATTAATATTTATTTCGCCAATAAAAACGATTTACTTTTAAAATAATATATAGATACATATCGCACGCTTAAAAATAAAGAGCAATAACTCAAAATATAGGAAAATTGATGTTTTTTAATAATAACTACGCGTAAAGAACCGGTAGAATCAGACCCATGCTCGATTACGAGCAAAATGAGGGAGACAAGTGATCGTTCGTCTTTTTTCTTCTAATAGAAACATTAGGTCAAAACTGCCAAACTGAACGATTCAATGCATGCAGTGATGCGCCGACTGTAATGAAAGTAAGACGAGTTTTTGGACGACATAACAGTAAATACTTCACTTATTATTAAATTGTGAGAGTTAAACCGCTCTTATTTTAGGTGTAAAGTGAATTTAATTACCTACACTTATTTCGTTTTTTTTTTCTGAAAACGTTGTATCTTTACAGTAGAACATTTTTATTTAATTCATTTTTGTATTTAATCTATACAATTTTCTATGATTTATTATGAATTGATTCAGCGTAGTTTAAAGAACACAATTAATATTTTTGTACGAAGTACTGTTATGTCACTTTATTATTTTATTGATTGTTTGAAAATCAAACACATTTACCTACCACGATGTCTGAAGACCAAGGTCTTCAACCAATGCGTCTTGCCTACAATGACATACGGTGCCGAAACATGGACTCTCACGGCAGGACTGGTCCACAAATTTAAAGTCGCTCAGCGCGCTATGGAGCGGGCTATGCTCGGTATTTTATATTTTATTTTAATGTTCTCGACCTAGCCGAAGTGATTAGCAAGCTGAAGTGGCAATGGGCCGATCAAATTTGCCGTAGAACCGACAACCGATGGGTAGACGGGTTCTCGAGTGGAGGCCACGAATTGGGAAGCGAAGCGTTAGACGCCCCCCGGCCAGGTGGACTGATGACCTTAAGCAGCATACCGGGGGTAATTAGATGCGGAAGGCGGAGGACCGTGTGTGGTGGCGAGCCTTGGGAAATGCCTATATGCTGCAGTGGAGAGACACGGGCTGATGATGATGAATAATATTGAAAAAAATCCTAGTGAATCAATGATAATTTTTCACAATCAGAACCAATCAGCAGATATCAAGATACAATCCACTTAGAGCTGTCAAGATTCAGCAAATGAAAATGGATGTGAATTATGTCTCCCAGACAATATTTAAAATGAAAAAAACATTTTTGAGAGCATGTTACAATCAAGTCTTGTGCCTAATTACAACAGCCTTGTTACTTCGAATGAAGATGAAGAAATAAAAACGACACTAATTGATACTGCTGAAAGTATCACCCCTAGAAGCCCGATACCTTCAGCTAACGTATACTCAAAGTCATCATCCTCCGGCTCATCTTTCTCAGGATCGTCTTCCTAAAATTCGTCTTCCGGTAGTTGTTCTTCCGATTCTGATACATCTTCATCCTCAGAGCAATGTAAACAACAGGCTCGTGGCTATAACATAGCAGATTCTATTAACGGTAACGACGACATACATGTAAATACACCACCACAAACCATCGACCTGAGACGAAATAGAAATATAAATATTCCCGATACACTATTCCTTCTATATATACGGACTTAAGTGATATAGATTTGAGTATTGATGATCCCACGATTGATTTTGAAAAGACGTTAGATAAAACTACCTAAAGGAAAAACTTTTGATTTGTGTAATCAAGCTCCGTATCTGACTGTAGCAGTGTTACAAAAAGGGACGTAAACGTTCACGCAACGTTGCTAAATGGAAACAAAATAAAGTAAAGCGCTTAAGAAATAAAGGTGAACCTTACATATCTGTCCAAGACTCAAAAAAATGTCCCAGGTCGCTTTTGGTAAGCCACATGCACTGAAAAATGCAATTTAAAATGTTCCGAAAATATTAATTCCGATAGCAGATACAAACTGTTTAGTGAGTTTTGGGATTTAGGAATTTGAATAAGCAGAGAGTTTATATTAAAATATGCATGGTTGACATAAAATCAAAGTACAAATACACTAATTCCGAAAATCCCAGACGCCCAAATAAAGCTTATTTTACTTTAGACAATGAAAAAATCAGAGCATGTAAGACATTCTTTAAAAACACCTTGGATATTTCGGATCGAATGATGCACACAGCACAAACTAAAATTAATATTTTTATGCTTGACGATTTATGGGGAAAACACCAAAATCATAAAAAATGAAATCCATAGTTAATTGAAGACATTAAGAAGCACATTGACTCCATCCCAAAGATTGAATCACATTATGTGACAGCTACTTCTTCGAGACAATATATTAATGGCGGTAAGACAATTAAAGACTTATAGAATGATTTTTTAACACAACAGAAGAAAAATAAAAAGATATAGGGAATTACATTGCTTATTATAATTTTTTTACGACAGATTTTAACTTGAGCTTTTTTAAACCAAAAAAAGACCAATGCGACCTTTTCTAACTCTGATAATGAACAAAAAAAAGATTTGGAAGAAAAACACAAGAATTTGAGCAAAAATGAAAAAGAAATTGATCGTAAAAACCTAAAAACAACAAAATTATTCAACAAAGCCAAAGACGAAATATTTTGCAATCTATTATAAAAGTAAGTTGAATAGTTACAATTTTACTGTAACAGAATTAACGAAAAAAGATGACACAAAAATTGCATATAATAATGTACCATTGTTATTTTTGGACCAAGTCAGAAGTTAAACATGGGACTATTCAATTGGATTCCGGTATTTGGGAGTATGTAAAAAATGTATGCAATGTCGACACCGAAGAAAAACATTATATTTTACTCGGACAACTGCGGGGGACAAAATAAAAATAAATTTATTACGACATTATACATGTATGCTGTTTATGCATAGTTTAATGGAAAAAGAAGTGAAGAAAAATCTAAAATCAGGCCCTATATACAGTCCTGATCAATATGTTAGCTTTAATTAAAAATTCCAAAAACCGACCTCCAGCAACGTATGTGCATGAATTGACATTTGAATCTTTTATATAAATATTAAAACGCTTCAAGATGAATGGGGTTACAATTTTAGTATAGATAAAGAAGGCAACAATGTCAAATGGAACAGTATTAAAGTTTTGAAATTTACCAAAGGAACTCCATTTAGTTTTTTCTATAAGACTTCTTATAAAGAAAATAGTTTCAGAGAGGTAAAATTCAGAAATAAAAGAAAAAAAAATTAACCCAATATTATTGATCGCTTTTAAAAAAGGCCTACACACAAAACCAAAAATTGAGTACTAATAAGAAGAAAGATTTGAAGGAACTTCTAGCTCAAGGAATAATTCCTCCTTTTTATGCTAATTATTATAATTCTTTAATACAAAAAATAACTAATTATTCATGAAAATTGCATGTTTCCAATTAAGTTTCAATTTTATTTTCACAGTATTTGCAATATTAAAATCATCAAACCATTTATACGAAGCTTTTCTTATGAATGAAATAATTATATACAGTTCATTAACATAGAGTATCGACATATTTAGACCAAACGAGATAAAAAACATTTTAATCGTGATAATCTTATTAAATAAAATAAAGCATTAATACACAAAAACGACACTAGTTATTTCTTTGAATTTATAGTAAAGTGAAATAACTTTGATTAATGTTGCGGAGTATGTATTGGTGTTAATCATAAAGTGAAATAAGTCAACACCTTTTTTTTTTAACTCCAAAATTCTATAATTACAAACAAGATTTCGTATAGTTTTTCATTATAGAATCAATCCTTATATTTTCATGGATCGTGTCAAAACGATTAAAGATTTTAAAAGCTATATTTATAATCTGAAATTAAACACAGTACGAAACAAGATCAAAACTTTAAACGCGAATTCCCATAAGTTGTAAATTTTTAGTTAGTGCTTTTTTTTTTAAACGTGCGATATTACCGGTGTCCATTTAGTTGGTCTGTGAATCCCTCGTCTAGTTAAACACAATCATTTTTCAAAACACTTGATCTGTAAAATGTACGCGCAATAGTCATTATAACCTGTACATATAAAATAACTAAAATATAAAGTCACTATGGCATACTGCACTTCTTATATTATTTTCCTATATATTCTAACACCCTGTAATTTAAATACTATGCCGTGTTATTTTGCCACAGATCCGCCTAAAGACCTCGCCTTTTTTTCAATAACATAAAAAAAATGTATTGCATATGTATTAAAAAAAATAGTGAAAAAATGCCTTTGTCGTAGATACATTAGCAAGCTTCATAATGGCGATATTCATTTATTTTCTTATATCAGAATGTTAACTCCATATAAACAATTTCAATCGGTGTAGCGACCTCTTTGGAGGGAGCCGCCTCCTGTCATGTTAAAAAATATATTAATTTGCGAGTCTGACAAATAAGAAAAGAAATGACAGAAATTTTTTGTGAATATTTAGATTAAAAGATTATAAGTTGATAAAATATAATGTTCTGTCCACATTATCTGTTTTTACATCACATCAACTGATCTATAAAATAAACATTATAAATACACCCTACAATCGGTCTGCTACATATTATGTTTTTACATACATATACATATTACGACCGCACTAAACTTGACGATATGTTTACATTGGAGTTTCCTAACAATTTAGAGATATACCTGAATATAATTAAATATTTAAAAAATAAGGACTGCAGGACGTGTGGAATCAGCTCACCAAGTAGGAACCCTTTTTTTCGGGCGTTTCAATTTTTTTCTACCGTGTAGTACCGCGGAACGTAATATCATACTTCTTACGCTATAGACGCGATGCCCATAACTATTTGGTATCTGTTGTGATTTAATACGTTTTCAAGCCAAAAGACACATTTTTGGGCCGACATAAAAGCAGCGTTTACTTATCGTGTTATACCGATTTAAAAAAAAATTAAATGTAAACAGGCGAAAAATTACATAAATCTCCAACCGGAATCATAACTGCAAAAGTAATGTTTTGATACTTCTATTCAATATGGCGAGACACAGGAAAAGTTATTATGGCAAAAGAATTTCTTTTTTTTTTTTGCGTGTATAGTAACGTTTTTCCATTTACTTTCGCCTGAATATATCGCGATAAACCACCAACGTGACATGATTTTGCTTCTTCTTCTTCTTCTTTTTTTTTTTTGGTTAATGGCGTTTTAACATATGTTAATTCTGCCAATGTCTAGTGTATGAGAGTTAAACTATTTTTATTGAAAAATAATAAAAAGAGGCAACGTGGTACGGTTAATATGGAATTTTTTCATAATGCCACCAGGAGCCAAGAACTACGACATTCCACATGCGCCATTTTGAAAAAAAAACTCCATGATTTTGCTTGTCAGACATTACAGTTTAATTTTGACATTCTGTTACTTCTCTATATTTCTATAATGTAGTATTTCTCAATACTCCGGTTAGATGGGGCTAAGCTAATCATATAGTTTTTATCTATAGAATATAAGAATCGAAATGACGTAAGTTTCGTTAGTATACGTTACGTATATAAGATGGACCTATTCCCCATAAAAGAAAAGATGACACCGTTTAGACGCATTTTTTTCGCAAACGGCACGTGACGAACAAAATTAAAGCAAAAGAATTGAAGATAGTAAGAGATGAGCGACTTGCCCTGCAGTCCCGTTCCGATCGTATGTTACAATAAAACTATTGATTCTGTCAAAATGCTGTCACTTGGCAATAATCTTTATATTGTCATATATTATTTCAATAGAAAAGTATTAAAATAATTCAAAAATTAACGTTCAGTTTCGTAATGTGTTGATACTGTCATTCCTCTTACTCAATTGCTGATAATGTATAAATTAATAGACATTTTATCTAACATTCAACTTCTACAATATGGAGTACAAAACTAAGAAGGCACCATTCCTTGTGAGCGCTTCCATTGGGCACCTTGTCTTCGACTGTGGTTCGCTCTTGACGATTTATGTTTCTCCTTTTTCTCGCGGCTGACCAATACTTCTTTCTCCTGCCCCTGACCTTTAGGCTTGCCCACCACGTCTGTTGACCTGTTTATAAAGAATCGTTTAGTCTGCCGCCGTCAAAGAATAATGCATGTTACTCTATTATTTAATGGCTACAATTAATTTGAACAATAACTAACTGTACACAGAATCAAAACTATGACCTATTCATCATCAGCCCATTTTACCCCACTGCAGGGGCTAAGGCCTCCCCCAGGGTGAGGAGGGGGTTTGGAGCTTAAATCCACCACGCTACTCCACTGCGGGTTGGGGATTGTAACGACCGCCATCTATTGACAGCGTCCGGGACCGACTGCTTAACGTGCTCTCCGAGGCACGGAGTCAGTGATAGTTAATGTACTTAAGTCAGAAAAACTCATTGGTACACGCCCGGATTCGAACCATGGCCCTATGGCCTTATAAATTTGGGACAGGTTCGTTGCGCTCTGGGCTATCACGACTGACCTGGGCTATGACCTATTGTTGTGAAGAATTTGTTGTCTATACATAACTTTGTTACGCTGGTAGATACTTAAGATCAATTCCATGTCAAGTCTGTACCTGAGTATATGTACCTAATTAAATTAAACATGAAATTTCCATACTTAGGCTGTGGTCGCGTCTTCTTGTTCTGTCTGAGTTGCATGTTAGCTTCCCTGCGGGCGCGGATCTCCTCAGGGTTAGTGCAGAAGTCCATGCGCCCTCTGCTGGTGGTCGGTTTAGCCTCTTCCGTTTCAGACTCCGATGAGTACTCTTCTTCCTGTTGATTTAAAAAACACACAAATACCGATGAGCGGAATTATATGGGATGACACATAACTAGGTGATTACTTTAAAAAAAATATAATAAAATTGAATAGCAATATTATTTATGAAATCAACATATTGCAGATGCGATTGGTGTAATATAACGTGGAATTATCCTTGAAAGATAAATGGGAAAATAATAATAATAATAAAAAAGGATGGTTTGAAATGAGGTGTATTGATTAATCAGGAAAAATGTACGTCAAAGTATAATTACGGTGTCTAGTGGAAGTATTCTCATTGCAACAATTACAAAATGTAATCTACTAATGCGTTATGGAGTAGAAATAAGGAAGAGGGCGGGCGGGTGCACGCGGGGGGGGGGGGGGGGCCTTTTCAAAATCAATTTCAAAATTTTCAAACTAATAAATTCAATTTGAGTAGTAAGGGACCAATTGTTGTATAAGCTAGCTAGTTGTGAGAGATAGTCACTTCTAGTGGTACTTAAATTATTATTATTATTTTTACAATGCACTTAAACCAATATACATAAAGGAAATATATAGCCAATATTAATTTAGCTTGGGTTGACAATTGAATTGAGCGATGTGCTGTGTGTTGTGTGAATGTTTGTGTGTGTGTGTGTGTATGTGTGTGTGTGGTGTGTGGGTGTGTGGTGTGTGGGTGTATGATGAGGGTGTGAGAAGAGAGCATGTGCCTACAAAATGGGAATAGGAAGAGATTTGAGTGCTATTTGAATGTGTGTAGAATATCCTCTGTTTGTGTGTAATCTAGGCTTAAGGAATAATCCGTTAATTTTGATTTACAAATGTGTTTAGTGCTGTTTATTATGTCTAGGGTTTTATTCAATTTCGTGTATATATATGGGCCCAGGAACGAATAGGCTCTTTGAGCAAAGTCTGTTTTTGTTGCCGGTGTAGACCAAAATATTAGGCGCTGAGATCTTATTGATACCTGGTTAGTGTTCAGTGTCGTTTTGTGGAAGCGGAGAACGGTAGCTAGAATGAAGAGCTGTCTCACCCTTAACATTTTACTTTCTTTGTAGAGAGAGTTGGTCGGATACTTATAGGGTTTTCTGAACGCCACTTTCAATAGAGCACGTTGAGCACGTTCAAGTCGAATAGGTCGCAGTGTAGGGTAAGCCCACCCCAATCAAATAAGATAACATGTAATGTCTAGATAGAGACTCGGCGTCAAGAAACGTAGACAACAATATCACCCAACTGATCGGTTATAAGTCACGCACACAAGACGGTTTGTACATAGTATGGCGTAGCGATAATATGTGGTCTGTTGAATCACACACATAAGTATATAAAAAATTGGCCTGTCTTTTTTGTTGACATTGTACAGCGAGGGTCCAGACATTAAACAATCAAAGTACAAAACGTAGTCCATATAGGCGATCATTAGTGAGAATATAAATTACAGCACGAGTTAAATTTCATGAACGATCTGAATATGACACAGAACCCATTTCCTGTCTGTTGACACCTATTAGCGACTGCGTCGTGACTTGTGGTCATATTTGGATCGGTCATAAAGTATGGTGAGATCTTATACCTTGGTTGCAGTGTCGTTCGTCCGAAGCACTCTGGGCGTGACGAGCGGTCGTCGCGATTCGTCGTCTGCTTGAGGCGGCGCCGGACCCTCTTCGTCGTAAGTATCATCGTATTCGTCTGAATACATGTTCACTTCGTCGCACACCAAGCTGTGTAATTCGAAATCATATTAGATATGCAAACGGATAATTTTTGAAATCATGGGATGACTAAATAAAAACAAAACTCTGTCTATTTATACAAAGTCAAACATATTAACGGCGCAAAGCGCTGAGAACGCTGCCAGCATTCTCGCGCTGAATGGCTAGACAAAATATTCTTCGCTCAGACGGTCACCCAAAACCAATCGAAGCCTTGCGTCAATCTCACGCAAGAACGCAACGGCGTCCTCGGACCATGGACCTATCGTCTCTACTGCGAACACTAAAAATTCATAATCGTCTAATATCTCCTGATATTTAGAGCGTTTCAGACGTACGGCTGACTCGGCTCTGACACCAGCTACTCTGTGGCAGGCGACAACACGAGAAGCATAAAGTGTGTCAACACAGGTAGCGTCCCAGACCAAGGCCGATCCAGATCCCGATCCGGTCGTTCCGGATCTTGGTGTAAAATATTTATAATGTACATGTTATAAAAAAAAGAATATTTAAGTATATAGTTGTCTAGTAACCCATAACACAAGCATAAAACTTGCTTACTTTGGAACTAACGGCGCTGTGGGAGATGTCCCATGTATTATTCGCCGCCTGAATACAATGCAAACGCATATTTTAATTATAAAATATTTTTAGCAATTAAAAGAAACAATTGAGATTATCAAAAGTGTTTAATGGCAGACTAAACAAAATGGCCGACTGAATAAGAACACGAAAATTATCACGCGAGAAAAACGTCTACACGCTCGGGTGTCTGTGAGGTAAGTGAAGTGAAATCGGTCAAACGTGCGTTGCCGTTCAATCAACGAGGGTCGACAACCTCAGTGCTGTAGTAGTTCACCATTCAGTCGACAAGGGCCGACAACCTCAGCGCCGTCGTAGTTTACCATTCAGTCAACAAGAGCCGGCAACCTCAGCGCCGTTGTAGTTCAGTTACTGACGTTCCTAACAATATTTATATTTTTTTTTTATCCATGACTACAAATAAATTATTTTCTGATTTATTCCCTTACTTGTGCTGTATGACTTTGCTTCTTAATTCAAGGTCAACGGGGAGTATATAGGTTTTGATTTCCTTGCGAGTGTCATAATATGCTGTATAAATGGCCCTATCATTTTATTGGATTGACTTAAAAGCTTGAATTTTTTACAACTCAAAGGAACCCTAGACCTAAGTACTAGATATTAATTTCAACTTGATACCTCTACGTTATCCTGAGAAAAAGGGTCTTGACAGACAAACGGACAGATACACAGACAACGAAGTGATCCTATAAGGGTTCCTTTTTTCTTTTACGAACGAAACTCTAAAAAGACTATCAATCGAAAAAGGTGGGAGTATTCTAGAAATTACGAGAACGCTAGATCCTTCGAATATAGAACACTAAACAACGTTGGGTGTCAGAAAGGCTTAAGTGAATGATGATAACGACGTTAACGTTAAGAAAATAAATAATTGATTTGTCAGTGTCGTTATCGTTAGTGTGTTACGTGTAAATTTCACATTGAGATTGGAGTATTCGTTTCGCTGTGACCACTTGTTCAGTGAACTAAAGAGTAAGAGACTTGCCTCGGGAACATTGCAATTATACAGTATGTCCCGTAGTTACGTAGGACGAAATGTATGTCAAAATTTTCAGTACTTTACTTTTTATTGGATTTTTTTGAAGTATCCACTTTCATCACTATTCACCAGTATAATATCTTAAAAGTTCATGTTACATGCTTTAAAATAAAGTTTGCAACTTGTTAAAGTGTGTGTCATAGTAGCAAGCACGTTAAAAATATAAAAAAACAGGATGATGATTAATGCGTGTTCAAGTTAATTTTATCAATAGAATCAATTGAAAACTGTAACATTTAAGTTCGACCCTATAACCGTGAAACATATTGACAGACAGACACTATGTCTTCAATGTTAGGATTGAGTTTCCTTGATTTTTAACTTTCATAGTTAAAAGAGGTAACAATAGAATGTAAGCAGCTACCTGATTTTGTTAAGATTAATTTGGTATTAGAGATGCAACAGGTTAGTGATTTGGCCAGATACCGGATATTCGGTCTCCGCATAGACTGGATAGTCGGATATCCGGCGACTGGATAGTTCACCTTAAATAAATAATGCAAAGGGAGGCTCATGCGTTGCTGAGTTCGTTATTAAAACATATCTAAATAAGTTTGCAGCGAGTGCTACGAGTGTAAATACGGAAAAAAAATCCATGTTCTGGCGTCACGACCTTATACTGAGCGGAGACCATTTTGGTACCAATAGTTTGTTTAGTTTTAAGTATTGCTGTTAATTTGTTAGTTGTTTTTAAGTTTTAAGTTTGTTGTCTTTTTCTAACTTTGTATTTTAATTTTATAGTGCCAAATAAACGTTTATTTGTGTTATTTCTCACTCACTGCTAGTTATTTTCATTTATGTGTAACTGTTGGTTCTCCTTAATGTAAGTAAATAAATTAATAAGTGAAACCGTTTATTACCCATAAATGCCAAACAAATTGTGATCTTTTATCATAATTTACCTCTTATCCATTACAGGTATTGATTTTCTTATCAAATTCGTTAAAAAGTGAAGCTAAATACTGTTATTCTATTTTCATGACTATTTTTTATTTTTTGTTTTTCTAACTATTCGGCCATTGTTGGAAACTATCTGGCACCCGACCGGATACCAATAAACTGGGCCGGATAGGACAGATAGCGGATAGTGGCCGGATATCCGTTGCATCTCTACTTGATATGACTCAATTTCATTTAGTCGTATCAAAGTAAAATTCTGGCGCAAGGACAGAATTATGATGCCCTTATTAGAAAATTGATAGTCAATCATTACAACAGGAACAAATTAAATGCATAATACCTTAAAAAACGAATCATGGATTATGTGAACATAAACGAAAGTTTAAACTAAATTAAAATCTAATTAAAAACTAAAAATACCTACAAATAAAAAATATTATTTAGTGGAAGGCCAGACTACGTTTTTTTTTCGGCAAGGAAAATACACAGTGTGGCTTTACACTAAATCAGTGCCGCGCCCACCGGCGTACCTCAGGCACATGAATAAATATCCGTACAGAAGCCAAGATATATAGAAGCAGCCCGCTGTAGTACACTCACACATAGTGCGGCGATGCGCGTGTGACCTCTCACCGACGACGGGTTCACGTACGCTCAGCCGGGGTAAGAACTGGTTTGTGCCAGTTCAGTTGGCGTATAACGGGCAGGGCTGCGGCTGCACCATTCAACGCGATTTATAAAGATTTTTCGAGTGATTTTGTTGACGAATTATAGATTTTACCACTTTAGTGTGTAAAATAAAATAAGATAATATCAATTAAAATGCAAGACATTTAAAAAACAACAAGTAACTTGTTGAGGGTTAATTATTTGTAACTAATTTTATTTAGGGTGTGTGAAATTACACTAATTATTACTTTTTTAAATATACATTTCACTATGTACTTACCTTATTTTTCTCGCTAATTTTTTTTGTTAACCCTTTGAGAATATGTATGAATTTTGTATGTTGTTAGAGAGCTTGGACTCTGTATGGATACCTACTCTTACCCCCTACTCCCTGCCTCATCCAATGGCTCAAATGTGACAACTATAGTTCCCAAACTAAACGCCTAGCATTTATTCAAACCTCAGTGCCAAACGGTACAAACACGTAGCTGCTTCGGCAGTATATTTGCGCCGTTTCAGATATTAAATTAAAATTACCAACAATTATTATTATTATCAAAAACTCACTTGTATTTGTTATAAATGTCCGATTTATTCTTGACCTCCTTAATTTCTGACTTATCATTTAACATATCTTTCAAATCCCTGTATTTAGTTTTCCTTTTTCCAATATGTATTCTAGATATATCCACATCGTCCCTAGTCATTATATCAAACTCGTCTCCATCAAAAACGTTTAACCTTTCAACACCTGTCTCCAAGAAGTGCTGATCCAATCTATCCTCAGGTATGATTGGAAGTGATCTATCAATAGATCTAAGAGGTTCCTCTAAATTATCTTCTAGTATACTGTTGATAACTCTCGCCGAATCGAACTTATAGTGTTGTAAACATTTAAGTATGAATCCTTCGCCTAAGTCTGGGAATAAATCTTTCACTTCGCTTATCAATGATTCTTCTTTTATACTACTAGGTATTTCATTTTCTGTCGATAGCCCCGGGGAGTCAATAGTTTCATGTATACCATTTAAAATTGGATTATTAGTCTCAGAGTTCATTGATAGTGGCTCTGGCATAGTATCGTCCATTGTAGAATAAACCGCTTGTAATATAAAATCAGTCTTTACTTGATCACTGATATAATTGTTAAGGAATTGAATTAAGAATAAAACCGGGCAAGTGGAGTCGTACTTGTACACGAAGTATAATACCACTGTACAATGTAAAATAACATGTTTAGTTTTTAACTTTTGTTTTTTTTTTTTCATTTGTTATAGCGGCCATAGTAGTACATACTGACTGACCAGTCGGCCGAGTGGTTAGAGACCCTAATTGCGAAGCCGAAGGTCGCGGGTTCGATTCCCGCCCGGGACAAATATTAGTGTGCATCAACATGTCTATTTGTTCCGTGTCTGAGTGTAAAAGTGTCTATATATGTATATATTATTTAAAAAAAAGAATATTTAAGTATATATGTCAGTTGTCTAGTACCCCATAATAGAAGCATAATACTTGCTTACTTTGGGACTAGATGGCGCTGTGTAGAAGGTCCCAGATATTATTATTATACTTTAAGAAAATCTCAAATGTAAGCAATGATCTCACAACCTCTAACTATCGAAAACATCGAAAAAACACGTTTCTTGTATGGATACCCCTCTAATGTTATTAATAATATAATGTCATTTGTTATGTTATTGTTGTTCATTGCTTTTCATTTTTGTTCTATATTAGCTGTAAATGAACTGGTGATTTTATTCAAACCTATTTTATTTGTTATATTGTTTTGTTTTTATTTTTATTTTATTGGTATCAGATATTAGTAAATTCTGTGACTTATCCTAAGTGACATTCTTAGTGTCCTATAGTGATCAATAAATGTTTTCATTTCATTTCATTTCATTTCAATATTTTACTTTTTTTATTTCGAGAATTTGTTGTTATAGCGGTCATAATGATACGTACTCCGTAAAAATTTCAAGTGTCTATCTATTACTAATATTACAGTTCAGACAGTACAGCCATGTGATGAACAAACGGACGGACGAACGGACAGCGTAGCCTTAGTAATAGGGTTCCCGTAAAGTACTTTATAATATTGGTATGGTATTTCATATGTCAGTATGTTTGTCTGACCGTTCGGGTTCTAGTCATTATTTTCGAAAGGACTTCTTTGAAACCTAGCACAGAGGTTCGTTCTGATCTCTAGTTTCGCTAGTACCATATTAACCGGGTTTTATCGTTTACCTCACATTGATTAACCGACATAGATATGAGGAGCTTTTAACGCAAAGTGTAACGTGAAACGAAAAATATATTGTTTACCATAGACGACCGCTTAGCCTAGTGGGTAGCAACCCTGCCTACGAAGCTGGAGGTCCGGAGTTCGAATTCCAGGTCGGGTCAGTATTTATATGATGAATACTGGTACCGGGTCTTGGTTGTTATATGTATGTGGTGTCTTCGATTGGTACCCAAAACACAAGCTAATGCTTAATTTGGGGCCTAAACGTTATTGTATACGTTATTATTATTATTATTATTAATAAATGTGAAAATAATTAAATAAAAAGATACATATTAGGACAGGCTTGTTTTAGCATTTCTAAGTCTTCATGTACAGGATAACAAGCATGATAATCCTTAATCATAAGTTTCTCTGAAAGCCCATCCATCATGACGCTCAGATAGTCTTCCACATGGTTTTCTATGTCACCCCTGAAAAAAATAAATTAGCGTTTAGAATGGTAAGACAGCTATTATATAGCTGCTAAAATACAAATACAAGTAAATAATACTGAAATATACCTTCAGTAATACAAATATGAATTTATTTCTCAGAATAGGTACAGTGAAATTATTTGCCTTTAAAAAAATTATAAATAACTCACAAGACTAGATAAGACACATATTCCAGTGAACAATATAAAAAGTTCCCAAAAATATATATGAAAATTATTTGTACAAAATTTCTCAACCTAGCTGTCAAAGGTAATGTGTAAATTTATATTCATTTGATATCGTAATGTTTAAGCTAGTTGTGAATAAAGTTTAATTACGATTGATCGCATAATTGTTTTTCTATGATTTTTTTTGTGTTGAATGAATTCACTTCCATTTCGAAAAAGAAAAAACCAAAATCGAGCCGTGATTAAATATGTTGGGTATAATTTGACTGACCGATTATCTGAGCGGTAAGATCTCCGAGAAAACTAAAACCAGAATTTCATAAAAAATCATATACACCGTGTTCGAATGAACGTAGTACAATAGCTTACCAAACTAAACAAAAAGTTTCAAGTAGATGGCGCAAACTAACAGTTACCGAGAAAAAGATGTTTAAGGTTTCATTTTTATTATGCTTATTTTTTTAACTTTTTGTTTAGTTCGGAAAGCTCTACATGCTGTACAAGTTTGGGCTACGTTTAAGCGCCCTTTACATTATACAACCGTCGTGTCGCACAAGTTGTTTGCGACCGTCGAATGCGCTTTTACATTTATACGATACGTTGTACAAACAAATACGACGAAAATGACTCATTCTATATATGGCCTCGGGATGGATCGCAGAAATCGTGCTGCAATTATGGCAGTTGGTTGTATGTACCTATTATTGTGTAAAAAAAATAGAAAAAACATATCCTAATGGGTGAAGAATTGGCTAATGAACAGAAAAACATTTTCTCACATTGGCTTATTGCGAGACTTAGAATATACAGCCCTGATGATTTTAAAAATTACCTCCGTATGATTAACGAGACTTTTTACCATTTATTGAATTTAGTGAAAGACATAATGGAAGGAAAAATACATTTTTACGTGACGCTTTCCTTGCTGAAGAGAGATTAGAAGTCTTTTTATATTTTTGTAATAAGTAAAAATCGTAATAAATCACATTATCGTACTCGACAACTTTCTTTTCAATATTAGTATTATAATCATTCTTTCCTTTTTGAAACTTTTATTTTCGTTTACCATTTTGTAGTACACAACCAACCTTGCCCAAATTTGAAGCTAAATGACAAGTCGTATGAATGTGCATTACATTGTACAACCGTCGCGTCGCATGAATCGCACAAGTTGGAAGTAGCCTAGATCCGACTGTGCGATTTGTACGACCATCGATAGGTCGCATACGACAAGCCTTTACATTATACAACGGTTGTACCGATTCATACAACAGTTGTATAGATCGGTACGACAGTTGTATAATGTAAAGGGCGCTTTAGTCGAACACGCCGTATACATCCTAACTCGAACAAAATTACGTAAAATATATCTGATAATAACACTTACTCCCCACTAAAAATGGCATTTTTTGACGCAGCCAAAACCTCTCTGAATATATCTATCATCTCGGCCCTTGCTGAATCTATGTAGAATTCCATCTCCGTATAAGATACCCTGGTCGGATCACCCAATTCTTCGAGCTTTTCATACAAATGTGGTATTCCATACTCATACAACTGAGCCATACTGGAACATTTAAGATGTGAATTTGTATTAAGATTTAAAAAAACTATCATATAAACCAAAAAACATAAAAAAAAAAACTAAAAAGCAGTAAGCCCATGAAGGTACCATGTCGTTTTCGTACGCCGCCCCTTATGGAGCAAGTATGAAATAAGTTATAAGAAGACGAAAGTGAGTCAAAGACTGTTAATGAGGATGTTTTATGACAGAAATCTCTTTTTGTCACACTTAAACGCTTACTTCACCTAGGCGTTTAGTATTTGTTTTCATACAAATATTACTGGTACCCTCCAGAGGGCATGGCACTAAAACTGTCATAGCTCCAAGAGTAAGTTTACACTAATTTAGAAGTGAAAATATAATTTAATGTATGTCGCTTATAAGTCGAAGTTATCAAGCTGTAAAACTTGACTAAATTTTTTTGACTTACTACGATTTACATAGACACAATTTGGAAAATATCTTAAAGTTCTAATCTACTGAGTTGATCTTGTACGATTGACGCAAAAAAATTATATGGTATTCAGATCAACAACTAGATTTTCACATGTGAAAATGCCTTTACTTTCATGATGAACATGTGAAAAATAAAACAATTTCGAGAAAAAAAAAACATACGAATTTAAACTTTTTTTTTCTTTCGGTCTATGAAAATAAATAAAAAAATGTGGTTAAACCTAGTTTTTGTTGATCTGAATACCATATAATTTTTTTGCGGCAATCGGTTAAGGTTTGATGGGGTGCGACTGTAAACGTCGTTTGTAGGGAAATTTACCTGTACACCATCCTTTTAAGTATTTTTCGTTTGTAAATTATTCCCAGATCAACGATTTCCGGAGCTGTTGTATTAATTAAAATCATAGTAATGTAGTTAATCTTGACTAATAACTACGAGTGTGTTTGTTTGTTTGTCTTGTGTTCGCGTTTTGACGGATTACGGAACAACGAATCGACGTAGTTTTTGCACAGAGATAGTACCACCACAATACCACATCCCTTCAACTGAAGGTGCAGAGAATAACAGAGGCTTTTGTTCATCCAGATCGAAAAAATCAAAACTTTGAAGGAATGACGAGTAAAACTTCGCTCTCCGAGTGGTATGTTACAACTGATTATATACATCTCTAGATAGAGTATCGGCGTCGATACACAAAAAAAACACATAGATATAAATATCACCTAACTATTCGGTTATAATTCACGCACACATACGGCTAATACACGATTAGTATGGTATAGTGGAAGTATGTGGTCTGTTTAGTTACAAACACAAGCATATAGAGGTTGGCTCCTTTTTTGTTGTCATCATATAGTGTGGCTTTATCTACATATATAAATAATCAAAAGAACTAATTTTGAATGTCATTTATGTCCACGCAGGCGAAATCACGGGCAAAAGCTAGTGTAATAAACAGAAACGGGATACTGTAAATGTTAAACTTTTGATACAGTATTATCATAAATTTACAATATCAAATACCTGAGACATCCCACACAGCGCCATCTAGTCCCAAACTAAGCAAAGCTTGTATTATAGGTACCAGACAACCGATGTATATACTTTAATATCCTTTATAATATAAATATATAGATATTTAACACCCAGACAACGGAACATAAATATGTTCATATAGACAAATATTTGTCTCGGGCGGAAACCGAACCCGCGACCCTCGATTCGGCAGTTAACGTCTCTAACAACTCGGCCATCCAGTCAGTCTTATGATAAAGATATATAACAAAAATTATAAAGAAACATTAAACTTTACCTCAGAACGAAACTCCTCTTTTTTAAAATATCCACAGACTTTGGATACAATTCGGAGAATATCCTTATTGTCATAACAGTGTCTAATAAATGAATAACTAAATCTTTTAAAATACTAAATGTTAACTTTTCATTTTCCTTGATAGGATTGTTTGAAGGCCTTTTAATTTCGCCAAACCCTTTAAAAGTTTCAGGTAGATTCGGTGGTTCTATGACGCCATAGTTCTTATTCATTTGTAGTATGATGTATTTGAAAGCCTAAAACCAAAATGCAATTAGTGTATTATTGTGGAAAAAACTTGCAGATGAAAGTAATCTTCCTCGTGAGTTGATTGCACTACTTAGGTACTGGTATGGTGCTCAATAGAATTGTGTTAGATGATCGGGTTCGCTGTCGGATGAATACAGTCTGGAGTGTGGCGTGAGACAGGGAGGACTAACATCCCCTAAACTCTTTAATTTGTACATAGATAGACTGATCCGTGAGCTTAGCAGCGCCCAGATCGGATGTTCGATTGATGGAGTTTGTATTAACAACATAAGTTACGCTGACATGGTGCTGCTGAGCCCATCGATAAGTGCCCTCAGAAAACTATTGAAAATATGTGAATGCTATGCGGAAACCCACAGCCTCAGGTACAATGCCAGTAAAAGCGAGATAATGGTTTTTAAAGCTGGTACAAAAACTTATAATATTGTACCTTCCGTCAAACTGAATGGCATTGAACTGAAGAAAGTATCACAGTTCAAATATCTAGGTCATTGGGTGACTGAGTCATTCACAGATGATGTGGATATAGAAAGGGAACGCAGGGCATTGTCAGTCAGGGCGAATATGTTGGCCCGTAGATTTGCGCGTTGCACTACGCAAGTAAAAATTACATTATTTAGAGCGTTTTGCCAATCATTCTATACGTGCAGTCTATGGGTTAAACACACACAAAAGGCTTGGAAGGCCCTGGAAGTCCAATATAACAATGCGTTCAGGGTAATGGTGGGGTTGCCGCGCTTCTGTAGTGCATCAGGAATGTTTGCTGATGCAAGAGTAGACAGTTATCCGGCGATACTGCGTAAAAGAATAGCGTCTCTGATGCACAGAGTTCGTGCCAGCACTAACATCTACCTACAGTTACTTGGTTATAGAATGGACTATGATTCACAGATCATGCAATATTGGACAAAAACACATTTAAATGTGCTTGCAAAAAAAACCTTCTAAATCCTAAATATATGTAATCCTAATAATGTATATAGTGTATATAATATTGTGTATTTCCTATATGGACTGTAAAGTCTGAAATAAAAAATTATTATTATTATTAAATATAGATGTAGCTAATGAAGTATTATTTAACTGTAATGAATGCAATCATTTTTAAACTAAAATGCTTCGATTGTTCCATAGATATAGCGAAGCTCCCCGCCGCCAACCCACTAGAGACACGGTAAGACATTTACTCTACGAAACGCAGCGCTCCATTTACCGAGGGTGTGAGACGCATTTGCGCGGGGAAGCGACCACACAATTTCATATACATAACTCGCTCCTCCAGAACGAAAGTGCCCTAACTAAAAAATTAAGAATTTGAATGTTAGTAACAAAACGACTTTAAAAAGGATCTTTCAGCATATCCGTTAAATCCCGTTTTTTTAAAAGGAGACCTAAACATCGCCTTATTTTAACATAGATATGTTGCTTTTTATGACGAGAGTAGGACACTTACTTTTTCCAAAATGTTTTATTACTAAAAGTCAAAATCCTAATTGAAGACATGAGTGGCCAAAGGTCGTAACTCACAAAATAGAGATTTTGAGAAAACAGAGTTTAAAGTTTCTCTTAATATAAACCTTGTTGTGCATTTCCTACTTGTACTTGAAAATTAATTAAAAATTATTTAAAAAAAAACGCTCTTATAGCATTGGGAATAGATTCAGCGCATCATAAAACCTTTGTTACACTGAAAAAAAAAACAGGTTTTTGATTTTTTGCAGATATGACCTTTGGCCACTCATGTCTTAAATTTTTTAGTTAGGTCACTTTTGTTCTGAAGGTGCAACATGAAAAGTTACACCACTCAATATTGTTTTTTTGTTTTGAACGTGTTTTTACAACATTTTACTGCACTGTGAGGGTATAACCCGACCTAAAATGTGTACCTTATAACACGACCTAATTAAATACACGTCAATACTGTACGAGCTCCAGTCAGACACTCTGTGGAGTTATTGTATTAAAATAGGTCGTGTTATAAGGTACACATTTTAGGTCGGGTTATACCCTCACAGCACAATTCGCCATGAAATACTTGCTAACGCGTATTTGTCGACTGACGGTGGTATACACTGCTACCGGGGTGCGGGTCGCCTTGTTTGATAGCGTGCTGTGGTTCTTAGTGGGGAGCTGGGCGGGCGCGTTTCGCTACTTCTAGGATTGTTCTATCAATGGTCAAGTTGTGATTTAGATAACGGAAAATATTTTTAGCAAATCCTATACAATTGTTCTTACTTTTTACGTCTTAAATTCCGTCTTATATTTGCGACATATTTTAATCAAGTTACTTTCTAATTGTAATTAACTTATCAAAATATCAAATAGCGTTGTATTTTGTTCCACCAGTATTGGCGAAAAGATTAAAGTGATGGCCAACAGCCCCTCAGGACATCCAACATGGCCAAAAGAACTTCAAAAAGGTAAAAACCGGCCAAGTGCGAGTCGGACTTACACCGAAGGGTACCATACTACGGTACTATATTGTTGCGGATAGCCACACCGCAGTGATAAAATTTAAGTTTTTAATTTTATTTTGTTTTAATTGTTATCATTGTGAATTTGTAAGTGAAAATTGAATATACCTAGGTCCGGGAGTGTATCTCGAAGTCGGCGGCGACTAGCGTCCGCAAGACGCACGCGTTGTAGAGGGCGGGGCGTCGCCGTGCGACAGATATCGAACCGTGCGCCACACGGGCTCGATATCGACGGGATACTTCTCGGATTTAGGTATAATAATGTTTATTGCAGCTCAATAACTCGAATCACGCATCATCAGACGCGAGGCGCCCGATGTGGAAAATTAGAGCCATCGGTAGCCCCGCCCACCTCACAAGAGCGGCCGTTAGCGGGTGGCGGTGTGCGGGGGGACCCCGCGCGTACCACACCGCCCTCGGACCGAAATTGAACCAAAATTTTGGCTAACGGTCGTTTTTGATCCCGTGCGTGTCACCTTTGACGCAGTATGGTGACAGAATGAAGACACGCACGTGAGGTGGGAAAGCACCGATGGACGACGCGCGACGTGCGCTATCGGCGGACGCGCCTGCTCGCGGCCCTCAGGGCCAGATCGAATAACAGCGAGCGGGCACAGACCGACGGGCGCTTCGCAGCGATGAAAAATTCGATGTTATTGAGCTGTAAATATTAAGCGTGTGAAAATATCGTTACAAATGTTTATGTAGCCGATAGGCATTTTAAAGTGTAATACAAAATGTGTATTTAAGAAATAAAATGTAAAGAGGTGTTCTATGTAGGTCAGGGAAAAGTTGGCCTACATAGAACAAAATACGCATATCGGTCCCTCAAAATCTGCGGGGGGACCGCCTTACCGGGTCCTGCCCAAATTGTATATAAGACGAAGCGCAGGCCCGGTAAGGTATGCAGTAAGAAAACAACCATCAGAGTAAAAGCTATGTAAGTGTGTTGAAGAAATATAAGAAAATCAGCGACTAGTGGTGTTTTACTATACAGCCCCCACATATATAAAAAAAATAGATTTATTGTATGGGGAGCCCTTTGAATTTTAACTTCATTTTATTTTCATTATTTGTTGTTATAGTGGTCAAACACACTTCATGAAATGTAAGCAATGATCTCACAACCACCAATAATCAAAAACGTTGAATAAAACACATTTCTTGTATGCGGACCTCTTTTAATTTTAACCTTTATTTTATTTTTATTTCATGTGATAGCGGCCATAATAGTACACACTCTGAAAATTCCAATTGTTTGATCCTATTACGCGTCAGACCATACATACAGCCCTGTGACAGATGGATGGACAGACGGACAGCGGAGCCTTAGTGATAGGGTCCTCATCGGTACCCTTTGGGTATGGAATCCTAAATAAATATTTATATAAAAAATCGTTAAAGCCATGTTTGCATGTAGATAGGGCAGCAGTGGCGGTTACTCATAATAACACGATTCCTTTCGAGTTACCTTTTGAATTGACGTGATTCATAAACATTAATAATAAACTGATAATTCAAATCATAGCGCGCGGCGTGGTGCGGCGCTCTGTGTACGTAAACACGTGTGTGTGTAAACCGATGCGACGGTGTAATTACAATTATCACATTTAAAATCAGTTTCAATAATTCATAGTTAATATGAACTTTATTGCATATGTAATAAGGTACCTTTTACCTTTATAGGTAACTCCATTTGAAACAGGACGACGTTACGCGGCCAAATCAAGACGCCTTCATACTCCGCTATCTTATTAAAAGCAGTACACTCCGTGATTTGAGAATATATATTTGGCTGTCGTATAGCCCACAGCTGCTCATTCGTTACAAGTAACACGTCTTAAACCGAGTTATTTTGGCTAATTTTCTTTGAAATATGTTCGTTCACTGATTGGTATTGAGTGAACCAGATATCAGTTATGTATTTAAGAACGAACTTAAACAATTCATAACGGCTACTGGACTGGTTGCTGGTTGACTAACGTTTACATGTGCAAATATTTGAAAATTTATTTTAATTAATGATTGCTGGTTGATTTAGTGATAAAGTGTGTGAGTTTTAGATAATTAACGTACATATTTTGAGTGGCGTTCGTAATATCTGTAAATAGTTATCTTATTTTTGCAAATAAACAAATTTTTCCTACGTAAGTACAACTTTTTTATTAAGTTAGATAGGTAGGTACGTAAGTAGGTAGGTAAGTAGGTACGTAAATAACGAAATATGGCTCTTATAGCAATAGAATGTTGTTCAGTGGATTTTTTATTAAATCCTGCAACCGAATTTCCAAAATTATCTTTTAGTCAAAAACAAAGAATTTTAGAAATTGGGCGCGCTAAACCAAATTTACCGATAGATTATAAAAGGAAAGATGGTTTTACGAAGCATTTTCATTTATCAATGTACGATAAATACAATTGGCTTACCGGAAGTTGCAAGTTAAATAAACTGTATTGTTTTTCATGTTTATTATTTTCTAATTCATGCAGTGTTTGGAGTAAAACGGGGTTTACGGATATAAATAATCTTGCCAATTCCACAAAAAAACATATTCATACTAAAAAACATATCCGCAGTTGTCTTAACTTGCACGAATTTGGTACGATAAGAATTGAAACGTCGCTTGTAAATTCATTTTCTGTACATAACCAAAAAGTAAAACGAAATCGCGAAATTATGAAAAGATTAATCGATACCGTTGTGCTTTTAGGTAAACAAGAATTATCCTTCCGTGGTAATGACGAAAAACAGTATTCAGACAATCGTGGTAATTATGTAGAAACATTATTGTTTTTAAAAAGTTATGATTCTATTTTAGAGACCCATTTTGATATATGTTCAGAAAGTCGTAACGGAATTTTTTCGGGCTTATCAAATCATATTCAAAATGATCTAATAGAAAGCGTCGCGGCCGTTATAAAACATGAAATAAAACGTGAAATTTCTAAAACCGATTTTATTTCAATAATGATCGACGAAACTCCAGATAATAGTCACCGCGAACAAGTTACAGTTGTTTTCAGGTATTTAACTGAAACTGGTGTAGAGGAACGATTTGTAGGGTTTCAGGATGTCAGTAAAAGTAGGGACGCGGAAATTTTAAGCAAAGTTGTTTTAGATCATACAGAAGAATATAACTGTATGCAAAAATTTATAGGTCAAACGTACGATGGCGCGTCGGTAATGACTGGTTCCGTAACTGGTGTTAAAACTAGAGTCCAAGAAAAATGCCCTATGGCAATCTTTGTTTCATGTTATGCTCACATTCTAAATCTTGTTTTATCGCGGTCAACTGAAAATATTCCGGAATGTAAAACTTTTTTCGGGGCCTTAAATAATTTGATTCGATTTTTTAATAAATCTACCAAAAGATCGTATCTTTTAAAGTGCATCGCGGAACGCCGTTTGCCTGGAGTAGCAGAAACTCGTTGGCAATATAATTCGCGTATTGTTAACGTAATTTTAAATTGCAAACCGGATATAATTAAAACTCTAGACACAATATTAGAAAATCCACAAGACTGGGATAAAGACAGTTTATTTCTCGCGGAAAATATTTTAACAAAATTGACCGAATTCGAATTTTGTTTTTTGTTGAATATTTTTTCAGAAATATTTGGACGATCAGATATTTTGTTTGCGCTCATTCAAAATAAACAAGTAGATATTGAAATTGCTATTAAGGAAATCAAATCATTTCGGTCATGGTTATGCAATGAAATGTTAAATAAATTTGATTCGATTTACGATGAACTGTCAAAATCCTTAGAACCGCCGCGTAAACGTCGCCGTCAAACACAAGGTATCGATACTAAAACCGCTTTTAAAAGACTTTTTCGTGAAATAATCGATAATATTAATATGCAAATTAATGACCGATATAATTCATTCGACCAATTAGAATTTATGGATTTAGTAAACAAATCAAAATACGATAGTTACGGTACATTTCCCGATAGTAAAATCAATCTTTTAAATCGACAATTCCCTAAATTGTTTGATTACAACGCTTTAAAAAATGAGCTAAAAGTCATATATTCATCGCGTCAATTAGATGTCTATGAATTATTGTTTTATCTTAAACAGCCAACTTTAAAAGATGCTTTCCAACAAACATTACAATTGTGTAAATTAATTGTGACACTGCCGTTCAGTGTTGCGTCCGCAGAACGATCTTTTTCGGCATTAAAACGCATACATACCTATTGTAGAAATACTCAGAGCGAACAAAGGTTGTCCAATTTGGCTTTAATATCTATTGAAAAACACTTGTTATTAAAACTAAAAGGTAAGGAAAATTTTTATGACAATGTATTATCACATTTTGTTCAAAAAGATAGAAGAATAGCTTTAGAATATAAATAGGCGAAAGAGATAGAGAGTAGGTTAAAAAATGTCTCTGTTAGGTATGTCAAACAAAATATATACGTTTCTTCAACTAAAACACTACAAAATTTGTTGAGCACATTCCAATAGTCGCCCATGCTGCTATATTTACTATACATTACAATGTATAGTCAAAAAAGGCTTTTTTCAAAGCCGCTACTCAATCAATTGTTTCTAATGACGCTCTACGTCTTTTCTGGACCAAAGACAACCATGTCTTCGAAGAAGATGAGCTATAGGAGGCAAGGAATCATTTTCATCACGGTAAGAAATTATATTTTAAGTGTTAAATATTTTCAAATACCATAAAACATCCCAATATGAACAACGGGTGTATGTATAATGGCCTAGATTAACGCGGCCGGCTTCCCTTGGTACAGAGGTCACCGCACGCCACTGTAGGGCAGTTGGGTTTACGCAGGCCAGGCCAATACTAATGGTATAAACCGTATAAGTTGGTGTTCACTGCGGGCAACGCGTTGTGCGACAGGTGTGATTGCATTATCTATGGGTCACTTATTACATATTGGACCAATAGACAGCGCTGAATCATTCCTTACGCACAACGTAGCTACCGCAGGAAGGATAAGTGTTATGCGGTATAGTCAACATAACTTTCCTTTTTTTACGTTTCGATATGTCTATAATTTAATCTACATTAATTTAAAACTTATTGGTACAAATATACCACAGTTCATTTTCATGTTTGTTAATATAGCAATTTTTTTATGACTAATTGTTTATTGAGTGCTGGATAAACATGATGTGTTTTAAAATACCTCAGTTAAAGACCACAGTAGTATTATGTATTTGAGGATATATTACCTCTTTGGTAAAAGCTACAGCCGCTTCTAAATCCACCAAGTATCTAGGTTGTAACGTAAACACACTCGTGATTAGTCGTCCAATGTGTTGTCTATTGTCTGTACCATAAATGAGACCTATGTCCCATAATATTGGTATTGTGAAAACATATTTATCATAGATCAAGTCTTTCATGAATTCTTTACTCATCCAATGGATCTGGAAAAAAAAAATAGTTCTTTAATAAATTGACAGTATATTAAAAAATCTTACATAAATATGATCCTAACCTACTCATACAAAAACATAATAAAAAAACAAAATATAATAATCCTATTTATATGCGAAAAGTAACAACGTTTCATGTTTGTAACTAAATCACACCTCAGAGAGCCTGTAAATAAAGTTCTTTTATATTTAAAAGTTTTATTTCCTAACTAGACTTTACAGGGAATTTAAAAAAAAACCTTAAAAAAAAAGGCTCAAGCTTTGCTTTTGTGTAAGTTAACGTTTATAGTGGAGGATATCAAAGTCATGTTTTTCCATAATCAGCTTGAACCGTGTTGCGGTCCCGTCAATCGTTTGTGTCCCCTCAATCGCCGTATCAAATTAAAATATTTCTTTGTATAAAATATTTATAAATTTTGCATAATTACATAACGCGTGTCGTGTCGGCATATGACCGCTTCGATTTATTTTGTCGCGCGATAGTTTTAATTTTGCGGTAACTCCGATATTCCGAATACCTCCGAGAAAAGGGTAAAACAAAATTTAAAAAAACACAAAACACAATGGTACATCGGAAAAGGGAGACAATTTCAAAAAATGTAAAAAAAACGTCACATGGTTTATGAACGAGTCCTAAGTCAGTTGTAGTTAAAAGAAGGGCCAATACTAACTTTGCTTTCTTTATTTGTGATAAGTCTACTGAACACAATTAGGACATATTTTCTAATTTCTTCATACAAATTCCTAACTTTCTTATCATCATGAGACGGCATGTATGGCGGATTGGCTTCCTGTAGAAATGAGACCAACATATCCATGCACTGAGGATGGTGGATGACCGTACTCCAGAAACTGAAAATAAGAAATCAAAAGAATGTAAAGACAAATAGCAGAAAGGCAAAGGTTATATGATTTTACATCAGTATATACAAATAAAAATTAATACACATAAATAAAAATAAAATAAATAAATGAATGAATTCCTGTTTACTATATTAGAGGGGGGTCGATGAATATCATAGAAGCACCAATAATATAGGATAGATACTAAAACACACACTATGTTTATGCTGCCTTATCAAAACTACATTTAAATTAGGTGTAGTTGATCCACCGGCTGGTAGTGTTCATTAGGCAACAGAACAGCACTTTTTAGGGGTTTGGTTAACATTAATTTTTAATAGGGCATCCCTTACCAATCCTTTCTTTACTACCAGTTTTTCTAGAACCAATAATTCGGACTGTGTATTAAGGAACCAGTCTGTGATCCACTCAACTGATTCACTTTTTATGGTCCAATTCATAATCTTGTACAGCAACGATAGCTTAATGTTGCCAGAATCATGTAATAAAAAAACAATTTCTACTTTAAATTATCTAGGGTAATTTCGGCAGGAGTCAGCCAGTTCAGGCAATTCTGAAACTGAAGCCTTTGTAAAATATACTTATTTACAGTATATCTTGGATTTTTTTTTTTAATATATACATCCAAAAATGAGAATTTGCATCTATTTTGATGTTATACCGATAATATATATTTTTTATAATTAAAAAAGAAAAATACGTCGTTTTTGCCAGTGGTCAGCCAGTTTAACCCAATGTACAGCCACCAATGAACTAGTAGTCAGCCACTTATATCTGACATCAGCCAGCATATTACCAGTACTCAGCCATGAGTCTTACAACTAACGAAATATGGTTGAATTCACAACAGTAATAGTCAAGGAACAAATCAGAATTTATTGATATTATTATTCACTAGTATATAACAAAAGATTATGAAATGTTATTAATCAACCTTAACATGGAAAAAGTTTTCATTGTTAAAACAAATATTAAATCTATTTAAAGACAACTATAGTCTACACATGAAAAAAACTGTGATGGCCACATTCTTTCTTATTTATAGGAAATCCACAAAAAGCCATCTTGAAAAAAAATGTGATTATGTAAATCACATTTTTTTCCTCCTTCAGACCCAAGTATAGGATCTGGTCCTATTTGTCTAGGTCTTTCCACTATTCTGCAATGAAGTCTGTCTTGAATAGGTCCTCTTGGCATTCCATAAAATCTTAGCCTCTCGAATCCCCTTCGTTCCATCTCACAAAGTTTTGCGCAACGCTTCATCACTATAATTATGAAACATTCTCTTTTTTAATGTTTTTTGATATTTTTTTTAGAATTCTTCAAATTTTTGTCCATCTGAAATAAAAGTTTAGCCTAATTTATGTAACATGCACCACCACCAAATCATAATAATAATAACAATAATAACATACACATGACAACAACGTCTAGGCCCCAAACTAAGCATTAGCTTGTGTTTTGGGTACCAAGACCCGGTACCAGTATCGATATTCATCATATAAATACTGACCCAACCTGGGATTCGAACCCGGGACCTCCAGCTTCGTAGGCAGGGTCGCTACACACTAGGCTAAGAGGTCGTCAAATAATAAAAAACGTGGTAAAGTACAATAGACGAACATCACAAAACTAATAACTCAAAAGCATAATATGAAATTAATTTTGATTTATAAATATTATAATGACAAGGTAATTTTCAAATACCTACCTTGTTATTTTAATTCATATAAATTCTGAGCGGCTGACTATTGGACCACTCTACGCCAGAGGTCAGCCGCCAGTTTTCATACTGAATATTTTATATTATTATAGCAAATTTGACGGCTGACCACTGGTCACTAGTTTTCTCACAAGTTTAAAAAAATATATATAATAAGCCAAAACATCAAAATAAGGAAAGTGTCTAAAAGAGATGAAAAATTAATGACTAGCCAGAGCTAATAGCCAGCCCCCCTGGCTGGAGACTGGTTAATACTATGTTTTTAATTCTAGTTTGCCAGCCACCATTGAAAAATTAAGAAAAATTCGTAAAAGCAAGTTTTTAGCTTTTAAGACTTTATTTTAACATCTAATGGCACTAAAAATAAAGTCCTGCATCATGTATATCAATGTTTGGATATGTACTCACCTTGTAAAAACTCACGTTGCACTTCTTTACAAATTGTTCCCAAGTAATAAGCGAGCATGTGCATCGATTGCAATTTTCAAATACATATTTATTGGGAGTTCCCTGTTAGAGCCCCAGTGGAAGTGACTTTCGGATGCGGCAAAGAACGAGACAAAAAAAAAACACACACACAGACATTATTCAAATAGAAAGTGAAGACAATTTACTTATTTTTTCAAATAAATGCCGCGTGTGGCTGGTCACTAGCGAAGGCTGGCGTACTGGCGAAATCACCTTATAATATCAAAATCTCAACTGAAATTTTGGAATAGTTGCTTTCCAATGTTTTTTATTATATAAATTTTTACATGTTTTAACCAGGAACATTTTTAATAATTGTACTGAGCAGCACAAAGTACTTATTTCTCATACGTAAGTGTTTGTAATGTTCGTAAAAGCAATCTGATTGATAAAATCAGGTTATGATGATTACCAATGATGTTCCATTGCCAGCAACCATTTCAAATCTTCAAGGTATCCCTGCATTCTACTTTTCCATGTGTCTAAGGAACCCAAAACTAGGTTTGCACCTGATGGGGGTCTCTCATACAGTAACAGCTGTCGTTTTTCCACCCAATATGGGTCCTGGAATAACAAATCATGCACTCAAATTTATTTACTACACATCTTAAATTATTACAATTGTTACGACAAATATATATATTATTTAATTTATTACTTTTAACTAAAACATTTTGACTAAAAAATTAAATACAATTTTCGCATTTTGTAAATAAATATTATTGAGTTAAATATAAATATACAGTATGACACAAAACCTCTTTTGATTAATTCAAAGCAGGTTTTATGTGCGGGCTAAATGACAAATTATATTAAATACTTCAAAGACAGAACTTCAAGACTGGACATTTATTTATTGACGACTGATAGATATTTGGTGAAGTCATTTTCATAAAGTAAATTCTGACACCATTATATATAATAATGTCATTTCTGTCATTTATTTCCACTGGCATCCATCCAATCAGACTTTAATTTTTATTTCAAATCAAATCAAATCAAATATCTTTATTTCATAGTTATGTAACATAATCTTGAAATACGTCATAAGAGTGAATTTATTATAATTAATTACTTTGTTGAAAAACCTCATCACAAATGTGCTGGTTCCTCTCTCATAGGAATAAGCAAGAAAGCAAGGGACCTTTATTTTAACAACGTTATAAACAGTTTTTATTTTTAACAATAAATGTTTAAAATTAAAGTTATTAAAACAAACTGATAGGTGAGCGATTTATACCCATGGTTTTTTTTCATCTAAGTAGTCTGATACTTTATAATAAGCTTTTGCATAAAGCTTTCGTTTTATTTTTGTTTTAAACTTGTTAAGGGGTAGATCTTGAATGTCAATTGGGATCTTATTGTAAAAGCGTATACATTGCCTTTTAAAAGATTTTGTGATTTTATTGAGGCGGCTGACATGGTTTGCAAGTTTATCCTTGTTTCTTGTATAGACATTATGCCGATCACATTTTTTTTTAAATAATAAAAATTTTTTTTTACGTACATTATGTTTTCAAATATATATTGAGATGGCAATGTCACTATGTTAATTTGCTTAAATTTATCTCTAAGTGGTACTTTAGGTCTTAGTTTATAAAGCGTTCGAACAGCTCGCTTCTGCAACACGAAAATTGTATTCACATTGGCAGCGTGTCCCCACAGCAAAATGCCTTAAGTCATCAAACTATGGAACCCACTAAAATACACCAATCTCGCGGTTTCTATGTTCGAAATGAAAAGAATCCTTTTTACAGCGTAAGCTGCAGAACCGTGGCTTTTTGCCAAGTTAGTGATATGAGGATCCCATTGCAATTTCGCATTCAATGTGATTCCCAAGAATACAGTAGAATCCACAAGGTCCAATTCTTCACTTTAAATGACAAAATTGGTAGGTGCCTGTTTGGCGTTCGGTAGCGAGAATCTTTTACATTCTGTTTTTTTTTTCATTTAGTAATAAATTGTCAGCCGTGAACCATTCGACTATTTTAGAGATAACATTGTTTACATCGCCGTAATTTTTTTTCTGTTAACTTTGAATATTAACAAACATTACTATCTCGTGATTATTTTTCACAAGGTAAGGTAAGTCGTTAAAATAAATTAAAAATAGAAATGAACCCTGCGGGACGCCCATCAATACCGCAGATCCAGGTGATCTCTCTTCGCTCACATCAACCCTCTGAACTCTGTTACCTAAGTACGATCTCAGAAGTTCGAGCGCGCGATCTTTGACACCATAATGACACAATTTCCCGACCAATGTATCATGTTACACACAATCAAAAGCCTTGGAAAGATCACAGAAGATACCAATAGCATCTCCAGAGCTCTTCCAGGCCTCAAAGATGTGCTGAACCAGTTCCACACCAGCATCGCTTGTTGAACAGCCCCGGGTGAAACCAAACTGCGTTGCATTAAATTATTAATGTTAAAGTGTGAAAGTAACTGACTTAATAATATTTTTTCGAAAATTTTGCTTAACGTTGATAATATTGAAATAGGTTGGAAATTAGTAGGATCAGATGTACTACCAATTGTAAATAATGGAATGACCTTACTGTGCTTCATTAGGTCGGGAAAAACGCCATGATCTATTATTTATTTATTTATTAAGCATATAGTACAATAACATACTACAATACCCTGCAAAACTGTTTCAACAATTTGACTGCAGGAAGAATTACATATAATGTGTCATAATGTGTATACAAAATTTAAGTTAACTAAGGGAGTGTACTTAATAAATATTTTTTTAATTTGTTTTTAAACTTAACACTATCACTTATAAAATAAATAAGCAAGGTGAGGTGAAATGTAATCAATAATTGAACTTATAATTTTAACTGAAAGACCATGAACATCCGCAGTATTTTTCATTTCTAATGATTTAAATGCTTTAAGAATGGCTAAAGGGTCCACCTGAGAAAATTTTAAATTAACCATGCACTCACTGACATTTTACTTGAATAATGATTCGGCAAGAGCAGGAGAAGAGTTTAAGGACTTGGTAGTCAAATCTATAACATCTAAGAAAAACTTCTCGAAAGCCTTGGCTACATCTAAATTTGATGTTAAAATCATATCATTAATTTTTAGTTTAAAATCAATATTGCGCGCTTTACCTTTCCAGTTTTGCTGTTCACGATTTATTACGTTTTTAGTTTAAAAAAAATCTAGCTATGTAGACAGGATACTGATTCTTTCTTTTTCAGTTGGTAAGTATCTAAATGCAGCAAGTAAATTTGTTTGTTGTTAGAAGATTTGTTGCTGTACAAATAAAGTTTATATTTATTTAATAAGCTAGTGAGTCAACTTTTACTACTTGCCAAAATGTAATTAAATCTAAGTAAAAATTTATTGTTATTAATGAATATTGCTGCAAATGTATTTAATTAGTTACATAAAAAAGAATTTAATGCTGATTAATTTGACTTAAATTGCAGATCAATCCTGGTATTTTTGCCAACTATAAGAAGAGTCTCAAATTGCTATAGTAGCCGGCAGAAAATTTTTAGAGCTAAATAAAACTTTAATATTTTGCAAACCTTTCAAACGATAGCCTACCTATATTAATATTTCATCATATTTCGAATATCCATACAAGTAATTCTATTTATATACTAAATAACCAAAATAACTTAAGCGTGTACGTTATTTATATTAATATTTATTTGCAAAACTAATAAAGCATACCAAAGCTTTAACTTGCTGAACAACCCCACTGTTGCTTACTTCTAATGTAAGTTCTTCCAATGGCAAGTTGTTGGGATTCTGAATACAAAAAAATCGTCTCAATTACAAGTTACAAATAAAAAAAATCGAAAAGAAAAATACACACCTCAATATTGCAACATTTTTCAGTCATGTTTTTATGATTATACTTAAATACTTTCTGAAGGAATATATAATAAAATAATAGCAATTTATACAACAATTAAATGCTTCTTGTGCAAGACGTCGAGTAATTATAAAGAAATTTAATTAAATAGGTGTTGAATTTCGTCACCATTCGCTGGCCACAACATGAACCACAGAACATTAACATGAACTAATGACGTTAATGACAACTGATGACAAATGACAACTGACTGCAACCTGACATTGACTGGCTCACATAATATAATAATAATAATACATGGGACATCCCACACAGCGCCATCTAGTCCCAAAGTTAGCAAGTATTATGCTTGTGTTATGGGTTACTAGACAACTGATATACATACTTAAATATTCTTTATAATATATACATATATAATTTTTTTTTTAATATATATAACAACCAAGACCCGGTACCAGTATCAATATTCATCATATTAATACTGACCCGACCTGGGATTCGAACCCGGGACCTCTAGCTTCGTAGGCAGGGTCGCTACCCACTAGGCTAAGCGGTCGTCACATAGACCTTCACTCACAGACTGACTGGCCTGACATGACTGATGAGGACTAATCTAAAGTAATCTGTGGAACTCATGGACGTAGTATAATTATGGTATCAGACTACATCAAACCATCAAACAAAAACGCAGATTAAATGCAATTAGTCTCGGAGTAATCAATGCGTGATCAATAGGCTGTGATTTTGTCTGTGACATGTCTGTGATCACTGCAGATTAATCTGTGTTGCAGATCAGAATCAATCAGAAATTCAGAATGAAAAACGAATCAACAAATAAACTGGATTGAACCACAGATTGAACCACAGGATTGAACGAAGATTGAACTTACGAAAATATTTTCACGTTTCACCACAAACTATCGTTTCACTAGGTATCATCTAATTAATTTTTTTAACATCAAATCAAAAAGTTCTAGTTCGTGAGTTTTTTGGCACCTTTAATGAAAATTTAAAAGTATCATGAAGAAATTCGGAACTGATTCTAACGTAAAGAAAACATTAGTTAGAAATGCTGAATATAGAATCAAAAGTCCAATGCGAAAACAGGCCATGCAGTTAAGTTCTCCAATTGAATCTTCAGAATCACTAGATAAATGCAAAGAACTAGAAAAGCCCACTCTTTGTTCTAGTGAAGTTTTGTCTCATTATATACAGGATGTCAAAAAAAGCCTTCCTCCACCACTTTCCACTGAAGACTTGAATGCTGACAGAATTTCTATGAGTGCAAAAGTAAGTGGCAGTAATATACCTACATGGTAGGTATTGTATAGAATCAGCCAAAGAGACCGATTTCACTTGGAGTACCTCTACATAATCATTTATCTTCGTATCTACTACTTACATCTTTCTGTACCACACTTGTAACCATCCTGTTGCCAGTCCCAGTATGTCAGTATTGCTGCTACTGAGCTGTTGTTCCTTTTCATTACCCTTTATGTACTAAATCTGTACCTATACTAAACAAATAAGTACTTGGTTTCGTAACATAATAGCTTTGTAAAGAATTACTTGTTTGCTTAAAGTAACAAAGCTTTGCAATTATTCTGTCCAAATACATGTACGTAAACTAGTTAATGGTGTTTACGTTGCCGGTTTGTAGACAAAACAGCTGATGACAACCATTCGTAACACCTGTATGCACCCCTTCTCACCTCCAACTTGAGTCCAAGTCAGATCCACAGCTGAGAACATCAACTCTAACTAAACCACACGCTGCTGTTTTGTGCCTTTGTGGTTGTTCGGAAAGGAAGAAATTCGGTTTTGTTAGCAAAAATATCAATAATCATAATTGATTAATAAACAAAGAATAATTTGTAATAACCTCATTGGGTAGTTTACTCATACAAATAATTGCGTCTCCAATACGATGGTAATCAAAATTATGAAGCAATTAATTTCATTACTGTACCTAATCCTAAATCTTAAAAATAACATTTTAATTTCAGGTGACAAAAAAATTGAATTTTCACATTAATGACAAACTATATAAGAATTTGATAGAGCTAAATGACAATATAACATATTGTAAAACAACAAAAAAAGATAAGAAACCACCTAGCAGTATTTCAAGTAAACGAGATATGGAACCAAATATTGAAGATTTTTTTCAAGATGAAGAGGAAACAGATAGAGCACCAAAAATACCAGTCATAAAACCCAAGTTCAAAGCAATAAGAAAAGTTGAAGTTGGAGACCTACACAAACTAGTGGCTACATTTGATATTTTATGATACAGAATAAATAAATACCTAGACTTAATGCAATTGTTGTATTTAAAAACAAATATTATTTTAACTTTTTAAACTGAGACTCGACCGTGAATCAAACTGACTCGACCGTGAATCAAACTAACTTATTTTTATTTTAGCTTAGCTTAACTCATCGTGCATACAGTCCATTACCTAAACTTTGTTTAATTATTACAATTTTTTTTTACTTTATTATAATGTTAATTATGATATATACATTTAAAATATAATTAACATACTTAAATTAGCGTTCGCAGAATATTTTTTATGGAGAATCTGCTGTCCATGCTCTAGTTCAAATGATGATTTGTGTACTGATAGGGAAAGTCAATCATGTATGTAGATTCAAAGTTCCAATATCATCTTTTATTTTAATCCTATATTATTTTATTACCTCATAGTACTTCCAGCTTCACCTGCTGTTTCCAGATTTTTAATTGTTGTCTTACCATCTTGTACATTTAGGGAATGTATTTTCAATGCACATTGAGGTCTAGTAATATGTGCGTGCCCATAAGCATGCATTCTGGTTGCAATCTACAATAAAGAAATAATTTTATGTGAGAATGCTAATGAAATGAAAATGAATACTGACAGATTTGACACAGGCTTGCCTAGGAAAATTCATAGCAAACAATTTATTGTGCTCTCATCCATTTTGTACAATACATAAATACATGCCTACCTAATACATAATAATCAGAGGTGCTGCTCATAACTAACAAGAAGACTTTGTACTTGTAATACAGCTATAACACTGACAAATAATTTCCCAGTTTGTAATTCTGCTCAGGCCTCCCTTTTTACAGAGGGGATTTGGAGCATACTCCACCATACTGATCCACTGCGGTATGGTAGATTTTAATGATTGTCATCTAACAATGAGTATCAGGACCCATGGTATTTTGGAATTGTCCTAAGTCTCAATCTAGTAATTATTTGGACAGATGGTAAGTTTAATAATTATCAAACTAATTATATTATGTAGTACCTAATTTGGTATGTAAACTAAAAAATAGATTAGGTCGATTCCAAAACCGTTTCGAGATAAATTGTTTCTTAGCCATATTTTGCTATTAAAAACTAATTTATCCCACTTTCTAATGAAAAGCACTTTTTATCCATCCTACAAATATGCCAGCGTCAATTCTAATAAGAAAACTGCGTGAGAGCAAGCATCCCAAAATCAGACTGCTACCAGTCAGGGCCGATTTTCGACCGTCCCAAAAAAGGACTCTTCCCAGTCAAGGAAGCAAGACGGTTTGTGAGTAAGATATTAGTATCCAAGTAATAAGGATAAAAATAACAAAATCTATATTGATATAAATTATTTTACTACGTATGTAATATTGATCTGGATCTTACTTTCTGCAGTGGGAATCTAACTTTTATCATTGTGGTTTGTAGTAATACTATCTGTTTATCCTGAAATTGAGCATAATACAAAATAAAAAACCTACAAAATCAAATGTTTTAAACATCGGTTTTAAATTATTTTCCAACTACTATATACCTTTTAATGATCTTCCTTTCTGTCATAGAATTTAAACTTGCATCTGTCGTAATATTATGTGCTTGTCCTGAAACATAGGTACACACATTTATTATTAGTTAAATAAAATGTTAAGTAAGTAATTAAATAAACAGGTTAGTTGACTTTGAAATAGATAGGTATCTGCTTCTGATTGAAAGTAACCTGAATTTACTCTACCCATATTCCAAATATAGCTTGATATGTTTGATCTGAAAAGTATATAATCACGTATATAATTTTCATTAAATTGCAAACTTATGCCATGCTACACTGATATAGGAATATACAGATAGTGCATTGTAAAGAAATGGCTGTGTCCACTTTTAAAAATGTGTAAATAATTTAACCATTTTATGAAATATTACCTCATACAGTTGTCTTGTGAATAATGTGGGGAGATAATAAAACATATAGGCAGGTCTTTTATTAAAATAGGTAGTTATAACATTACATTAATAAAATCCGAAACTGTAATTAAAATTGGTTATGGTAGGTACAATATGGTAGGGCAATACTCCAATTTGTTTAGAGAATTACCTACATATGTATTCATCAATATTCACTTGCATATATTGCACTATTTGCCAGTTTGCAAGCAATTTGCGTCTTCCTGTGAGAGAACTATGTTATATGGTTATGTGTAAAGCCTGTGACTGAATCTTCGATGTACAGTGAATAAGCTGTCTTCGATACTGCATTCCATCATGATTCCATCTACAAGACGAAGCATTTAAAGCAGTCGCTATAAACAGCAAATAAATAGAAATCCAATTATCCAAATCTCTATCTATTAAAAGGATAGTGCACTTTAAGTCGGTGGCAAGTTTAAAATAATAACACGTTAAACTTGGTTGATCTGGTTGAACTAAGCCTAGTACAAACGTCGAACAGTGAATAAAACATGAATAAAACTTAAAAGTAATTTATTTCCCGCTTTAAGAAATGTCAAAACTCGAAATGAACAAGAACGGAACAATGTATGGGAACCATGACGTATGAGTAATTGACTGAGGTAATTGACCACCCATAGATCATTTGGTATGACCATGCTGCTGTTAAAAAGATGACATTCTAGTTGTACGAAGTGCTTATTAGTTCCAAGATGGAAACACCGACAAATATGTTCCTCTATGGTACTAGCATTTACGTCCATAGGTATAGTTCGCCTCAAACTTTATGGCGGATTGAAATTCAACGCTATAAGCGTGCTTGCGCAGGTACGGTCATGTACCCCTCGCTCCACTTCGTCCCGATACACTTACACTGGTTTCTGCGACGCGATTTGTGCCTATGTTCACATCCGCCATAAAGTTTGATTGGACCTGTACTAGACTCGAAGATCCATCCCTTCTTACATTGTACGGCGCACGGAAGGCAAACGAGAATGGCCGAATGCGTTCGAAGATAGTAGGTTGCAATGTTGTTGTTCACCAGGACCGTATGAAAACAGTCTTTTAAATTAATGTTTCTTTTTTTTGTTGAGGAGAAAAAGGGTATATTATTGCAATATCAAATACTTTTTTAAGTAACAAGAAAAGTTCAATCACTGTTAGTTTAAAATTATTTATTAATAATCAAATGACAAATTACATATACCTACCTACACTTAAATATTTACACGCAGCACTTAACAAACGTTACAATCATATTAAAAATAATTCATAAAATGACATTTAAAAAAATGAAATAGCCTTTAACTGTAAAAATTAAGAAACTGAGTATCAATAGTAATTATTCAAAATTTGACAAATATTTAAAAATAAACTAAACTTTTTTTTGTTTAGTGAGGGCCGAATCTGCATACAGACACCTGCGCGCCCGACCTACCGCGCAGGTAGTGCCGGGTTAAGATTTCTACACAGAAGGTGCAGCCCGACCGGCTAAACGACTCCTCAACCTATACTCCGGAGAGCGTATAGGGTTTGGCATGAACAACGACCGGGCGCATTGAGGATGCTTCGGTGTGTTAGTGCCTTTGACGGGCGGTGCCTTAAGGGCGCAATTTCGTAGGCGTATGATTAAAAATAGGGATGAGGGCCGACGCGTGTCGGTCCCTCGGCAATGGAGGGCAGTTCGAGCTGGACGGCCCGACTGTGAACAAACAAGGCTCAGATGCCATTCGAGCAGATTTATTACGTTAACTAGGTGATATCGGGCGCTAGGTACTGCTCACCTACGTCAGACTGAAGGTCTGATCTGCCTGAAGTCCTGAGACTCTCAACCTCGGTGGTGAGACCATCAGGAGGATCTGTTAGTACATTCCGTGGGCGTCTGAGAAAGTGGGTGGCGGGCGGGGGCTCGTAAGAGGCCTCTGCCGAAAGTAGCGGGTTGGGATGCGCGACCGCGGCGGCGAAAAAGCGCTCTGACGCGTCCTTCATGTATTTGGAGATGGTTGGTAAGTCGAAATCGCTGTGAAGCAGACTGTTTCGAACGTACCATGGAGCACCGACGGCTTTTCTACAGAATCTACTCTGTATGACCTGTAGCGGCTTAAGTACCGTTTCTTTGACGTAAGCAAAGACCGGGCATGCATAAGTTCATGACCGGTCTGATGGGGATCACGTAAAGTGTGCGCTTGTTGCGCATCGATAACTTTCTGCGGCTACCTATCACACAAGAGAGGCGGGCCATGAAAAATTTGGCGAGTTTACTAACACGCTCAACATGATCGCGAAAGTGCAGATGCTTGTCAAGCGTTATACCTAAATATTTATAGTTATGATGCCACGGAATGTTGACACCGGACATTTTTAGTGTGTCTATGTTTCGTGGGATAAGGAGACGGGCTTTCGCTTTGGAATGGCGAAAGCAGATGGCCGCGGATTTGTCCGGATTTAATTCAATCCTCCATAGGCGAAACCACTGCGTGAGTTCGTCTATAGAGGTCTGTAGCCTAAGGGCGATATGCCCATTGGTGCGCGCGCGAAAATAGAGCACTGTGTCGTCGGCGAACAGTGCTAATTGGACTCCGTTGCGCGGCAACGGAATATCGTCGTGTACGCTGAGTACAGTATCGGGCTGAGAGTGGAGCCTTGCGGGACTCCCGCTTTTAACGTTTTTCGCGTTGAAATTGATTTTTCGTGTCTATAGAAGAAATGTCGGTCGGGGAGGTAGTCTTGAATTATGAAAACTAGTCTATCTGGGACTTCAAGTTTATGCAGCTTATATATTAAGCCTGCATGCCAAACTTTATCAAAAGCTTTGGCTACGTCGAAAAATACCGCTACGGTTTTATCTTTCCGTTTGAAACCGGAAGATATGTATTCAACTAAGCGGAGAGCTTGTTGAGGGCAAGAGTGCCGGGGACGGAAGCCAAATTGCTCGTCTATAATTAGTCCCTTTCCGAATAAATGATCGCAGAGACGAGTCTTTAAAACTTTTTCGTAGAGTTTGCCCATGACCTTGAGGAGGCTTATGGGTCTGTAACTGGTGGGAAGGTCTCGAGGTTTGCCTGGCTTAGGAATGCCGATTACGACGGCTTTCTTCCAGATCAGTGAAAAGTAGCAGTTTTTGAAGCAGGTGTTGAAAATGGCTGCCAGAAGGGCAACTAATGGAAAAGAAAAGCATTTGAGTGCTTTGTTATTGAAACCACCGAGACCCGGAACTTTTTTGTTTTTAAGCTCCTTGATATGTTTGCTAATTTCTTCACGCACGGTCGCACGGAAGTGTGCTGATTGAGCATTGGGAGTCAAGACTATCTGCAAGACAGTCAGCTTTTTCGTTATCGTCAAACGCGAGGGAGCTATCTGGCTTCTAAAATGGGGAGGGGGGGACGCGGCGTGTCCGTCTAAACGGAGTGCTTTGGCGACACTCCAGTAGGCCCTATGGGTTGGCTTAATGCCTTCCATAAGGTCGTTTCATTGTTCGTTACGTAACTCACTTATGCGCGCTCTCACACGGCGTTGGAGGGCGCGCGCTCGTGATCTATATTCGGGTGTGGGATATTCGCTGGCGCGGCGTAGGGCAACGTTTTTGGCTCTTATGAGTTCGCGCACTTCGGGTGGGAGGTGCAGACGGGAAACTAAACTTACATTGCAGTAGAAGGTGGTAATCTACAATAGTCAAACAACTCGACTGCTGTTTCGTTGCGGGAACAAGAGGATTATTTTTGGGCAATCTTAACGTTTTAAATTAGTCATATCTGTTAATAGAAAACACGCCGATTTCTCGACAATAACCCTCTTGGTCTTTGTAACAAAATAGGACTCGCCAGCTTAAATTTGGCGGACTATAAAGTATTTCTTATTTTTTATAGCAATTTTTATTACAATAATTAAAACTACTAGTGTGTGTACATTTTGATAGGTACGCGTTGAAAGTTATCTTGTTTGATGTGATTCTATAAATAATAACCGGAATAAATTCACACAAGTAGAACGATAAGAAGATAAGTGAAGACGGTAAAATGAAGTTAGTTTTGATATCAGCATTCCCGAAAACCTAGAAAATGAGTACTACCTACCATGGAAATTTCATTGCATACCATTTTTACATGTTTTGAGCCATTTTCACAGTTTTTACCATTTCTACTAATAACAAGTACTTCCTACCATTTCTATTTTTTTTTAATTCTTTTGTAATTTTAGACGATTTTCTATCATTGCCATCATATCAAGCCATTTCTGCTATGTTTTATCCATTCTCACCATTTTTTAACATTTCATTTTTTACCCTTAGCTTTCGTGGCTAACTCGATGCTCTTTTTCTGTTCTCATGTCGTAGATATTGCGTTCCCAAATGTTGAAACATTTGAGTTCTATACTGCATTCCCGAAGGTTGTTAACACTAAATTTTCATAGAAAATTTCACCCTCAACATACCTAAAGAAGATAACTACTTATAAACAGTATTTCATGTCCTCTTTTATTTTTATAATTAATTGTTTCGAATGCGGCTCTAGTCCCTGATCTTCCAAAATTTGTGGCTGAACCGTTGAACAAAATTGCGAAAGAGGAAGGTAATAAGATGTCTACAGCTATGTTATAGATTGAAAAGAGGTGAAAAGACTATTATCATTGTGCTTATCAAACGCGCAACTGTCAAATTGTACAATTGTCAAAAATTAAATTATTAAAAACGAAATTAATAAAATATTATGAGCTTACGTGTGATAAGTATTATAATTCCATCTACCTTTTTGAAGTTCCGGATGTTGTTTGTGCACTGTTTGAAAGTACAGCACGGCATTTTCTTTAGATAATAATAATAATACATGTGACTTCCTACACAGCGTCATCTAGTCCCAAAGTAAGCAAGTATTATGCTTGTGTTATGGGTTACTAGACAACTGATATACATACGTAAATATTCTTTATAATATATACATTTATAAATATTTTTGCCAAGACACCACACACATATAACAACCAAGACCCGGTACCAGTATCAATATTCATCATATTAATACTGACCCGACCTGGGATTCGAACCCGGGACCTCCAGCTTCGTAGGCAGGGCTGCTACCCACTAGGCTAAGCGGTCTTGTAATGTTACAAGATCTCGGTCTAATAATGTTACAAGATATGTGCAAGATACAAATTAATTTCAATCGACTAAACTGACACAAGGTCTACGAGCGAATATTTCGACTTTAATAGTCCCCGCACCGCGATGGGACTAAGTTTTATGCGCAGTTTCATTCTGTGGTACTTACAGTCTAGTACCTAGGTACCTTTATTATGTCGGTGGATGCAAACCATGTGGGCACAAACCATATAGTATGTGGGAACTTACGCCTAGGGTCTAACGTCCATGGGTCTAACCATATAGGGTGCATTCCATTCGCATCAGATATTGTTACAAATGACACTTTTGCCAGTTTTTTGTATCTCAGACAGAAAAATATCGCCAAAAACGTCCACCTTTGGCGATTTAGCTGCCAGTGTCAGGCCTTTCAGACACATCGTTTTGGGCATTTATAACTGCCATGTTAGACTATCGTTAGACCAACTTCAGTAGTTGGGTCGTTCGTGTTCATTTCGAGTTTTAAGATCTTACGACGTCACAAAATGGCGGAGTTTGACATGTATACAGGTGCATACATACCTTTTCCGTTTTGAAGGACAGCCAAACTCGAACGATGTGCAAAAATCGATGGATTATCATCTTCAAACCTGTTACAATCTTTACAACTGAAATAAAAAACGATAATTTAGACGGTTCGGGCCGTTAGGTCTAATTCCCGTAATGTCTAGTCGGTTTAGTCGGTCCAATTCCCCGAAAGTCTAATACCCGATGGTCCATTTACTTAAAAGTTCATTCCATGAACGTCCATTTCCCGAACGTACATTCCACGAAAGTCTAACTGACAGGCTAGCTATTTAATTTAAAAAACCTACCGTCTTATTCTAAAAAAAAGACCTATTATGTATCATATATTGTATTTATTTAAATAAAAACAATTAGTTTGTTACACCAACTTTATTTTCATGAAGAACTAGGAAACCCAAAATTATATCTTGTTCGTATCAAATCACTGCAGAGCCAAGAGTCACGGGTTCGATTCCTGCCCGGGACCAATATTTATGTGCATGAACTTGCCTATGTCTTCCGTGTTGTAAATTTATCTCTTATGTATGTCTATATTTGTATATATTATGACAAAAAAAAAAGATTTTTAAGTATGTATATCAGCTGTCTAGTACCCCGTAATACAAGCATAAAACTTGTTTACTTTGGGACTAGATAGCGCTGTGTGGGATGTTCCATATAATATTATTATCATTATTATTATTATTATATCATATCTCAATAAAATGTTTTAAAACAAAACTTAAATATTTTCTTTAAATAAGTACATAGGTATGTAGTAAAAATAGTACCTAACTATTACTAGTAACTCCTACGTGGGTGCTCTAATATAAAAATGGACGTTCGGGGAATTAGACTTTCGGAGAATTGGACGTTCCTGGAATTAGACTTTCGGGGAATCGGACGTTCGGAGAATAGACTTTCGGGGAATTGGACCAACTAAACCGACTAGACATTACGGGAATTAGACCTAACGGACCGAACCGTTTTTATGTAGGTAGGTACTTCTGTCTAAATTGACCCGTGACTCTTGGCTCTGCAGTGATTTGATACGAACAAGATATAATTTTGGGTTTCCTAGTTCTTCATGAAAATAAAGTTGGTGTAACAAACTAATTGTTTTTATTTAAATAAATACAATATATGATACATAATAGGTCTTTTTTTTAGAATAAGACGGTAGGTTTTTTAAATTAAATAGCTAGCCTGTCAGTTAGACTTTCGTGGAATGTACGTTCGGGAAATGGACGTTCATGGAATGAACTTTTAAGTAAATGGACCATCGGGTATTAGACTTTCGGGGAATTGGACCGACTAAACCGACTAGACATTACGGGAATTAGACCTAACGGCCCGAACCGCATAAAAATCACAAATAACTTAAATAAATCAGGGGTCGACATGGGATCATTCAGCTAACGTAACTTACCGGCAGTGTGATTTCCATTTTTTAATGATTTTTTTATTCCCTGGACACCTGAAAAATCTACAAGTATCTCTTCTTGAGACTTGGGTACTACCAGGGACAAAACAATACGGCATAATATTAATATTTAACCCACTGACTCTAAAAAACCTAATAATTTAATATGATAGCAAAATCTCCATACATTTCCGTCTACGAACTTTTTACTCAAACGTCAAAATACACCACCATAACTTCCACGGTATCCGTTCCAGACACTATTTACTTGTTAGTGGTTAGTGATTAAAGCGTAAGAAACAAACGTTTGTAGCGTACGTGGCTGTTATTGAATACGTATGGAATATAACCATAAGAATCCAACTTACATGAAAGTCACAAATAGTAGATACAAGTACAAATGCGTGTGAAATACGTGACACTGACAACTAAACCACAGTTTAATCGTTCTAAACCGTCACACGTGAATGAATTTTGCAATATTTTTCTGTCTGGAACGTAAAAAACTGGCAAAAGTTTCTTTTGTGACCATTGGTTAATATTCTCTGGTTGTGAACTTTGTGGCTGTTAATTGCATAATTTAATGCGAAATGAGAATCACTGTGCGAATGGAAAGTAACAACAAGAAAGCACCCTTCCTTGTTCATCGTATTTCATTCACTCATTCAATGAACAAATTATTTTTTTCACTCAAAGCATCTTAGTTGATTTGACATGTGCAAAATGGTAATTCCTTTCCTTACGTAGAGTAAGTAATTCAGTCGAATTCAGTTCAATCAATTCAGTCAGTTATTTTGTGTCGTTCGTCGAATTGAGTTGTGGGATAACCTAACTCGACATTTTATTGTTGGTAATCAATACATAAAAAGAAAATTATTGCGCCATGGCTGAAACGGAAATAATATCTAGTAGTGATAATAGTGATCAGTTCTTTGAAGGCGTCGAGAAATTAATTGAAATTTGGTTCACGCCGGTAAAGAATGCCGACTTGAGGAAAATCACCCGGCAAGTGAAATAATTTATAATTTTTATTAATAATATTTATTTAAATCGACTTTAAGTTAAGCATTGCTTCAATAAGTATTTAAGATATATAATTTAGTAGGTTATAGTGATATGTAGGCACATATTACGTTGCACCTTACACTCAACTCTGTTTTATTTCGATGTATAGTTTCGTAATCAGAGTACTGTATACTCAGGTATTTGTTTGATTTTAATACACATATAGCTGGAACTAAAGTTTCAATTTAGTATTTATTATTGCAGAATCTTCTAGAATCAGCTGTTTTCCTATAATTATAACCATGTTCCCCTACCGGCGGCCCTGTAAAACTAAACTGGTCGGTGGTCACCATGCAGTGAGGCCGGCGCGTGATTTGAAATGTTTCTATAAATATTTAGAATATACTTAACTGTTTGAATTAACTATACGAAAACTACATATACCTATCGAAATAAAATAGGGTTCCAAACTCCTCTAAGTTATTATAAGTTAGAAAAAAATCTTTTTAAGAAAGTGGTCCTTAAAATTTAGATTCAATGCCATTATTGGATAAATTATTAGAGTTTTAAGCACAGCTTACAAGACTTTAATTTCTTTTGGCTGTAAATTTTTCAATTTAGAAATCCTAAATCTGTTTACTTATAGGTTTGGCAAGTAATAAAAACTGTATGTAAGGGGGTGATCTGTGTTCATATCTGTGCAATACCTAATTTGAAATAGTTTTGGAATGGACCAATTAAACATTCCAAAAATTACCTGTTTAAATTTATTGTCTGTTAGTTACTTTGTCTTTCCATAATTAGACAATCATAGAATAATTTTTGATAAATCAGAGGTGATCAAGCGTTTTTACTTAGATTTTTTTTTTCTGGCCATAAAGTACCTAGTTATGCTTTATGCGATGGTGCATTCATTGTAGAATGGTACTGTAAAGGTCTTTTAAATACCTAACATTCAGAATACACATACAATAAATCATTAAAAAATATATACAATAAAGTCAAACAGCTCCTACTAATATTCTCTGAGTCTCTAAAGTGTTTTTGGGTGAATTAGTGCAAAAACACTAAGGGGTTGGTAAGTGGGTATTTCTCTGAAATACGGATACTTAGCAATTTTGTAAAAATTTTCAGATAACAGGCTATTTGTATACATTATGAATAATAGATGTATAGTCAATCAAGGTAAATGGAAACAGGGGTAATTGGAAATGGTAGTAATATTTCCTATGGTATGGCTTTTTGATTGTGTGTTCAGAATACATTTTAACGCAAAAATCACCATACCATAGGCAATATTAGTACCATTTCCAATTACCCCTGTTTACATTTACCCTGATTAACCTACTTTGCAGAACTATTAAGACATGGTGCACTCATTATGTTCATGTATTTGTTCATGTATTCGAGAAATATTTAGCAACGATTAACTAGTAAAGACATGTCAGAAACGGCTAAAGACACGAATATACCTATAAAACATTCTTAAGTTTAATACTAGGTGGTAGAAAATCCCCAAGGCTATCAAAGAAAACTTTTTATTATATGAACCTAAGATTTGAAATAAATATAGAAGGTTAAAAAGTATAAATGGTTAAAACACATTAATACTGGTAAGGACAAGAAAAGGACAAAAAAAAACAAAAAGGGCAGCACTTTTTACTAAGGTTGTATAGCACTTGCTGCATCGATAAAACAACACACCTCCATTGACGGGCATTACTCCGAGCACAATGGAAGACATGCGTGTCTTTCGTGGGCGGGGGACCTCTTTAAAGTGAATGAGACATCTATACATAGACTATTTTCTTTTAAAAGGCGGTAAAGACAAGTTTCTGTCCTCAAACATATACCTCCCTATATTTTTATACATGTTTTTATATTGTCTGACTTTCGAAATAAAATAACGTGGTCGCACCCACCGGATACCATGTAAACATATGATTTATTTGTATATATAAATAAATTATGTATTTTAATAGGTACAATTATTTAGAAGTATTTAAAAAACAATTATATATACATCTTGTAATAAAGAAATAAAATTTCCAATGCGTATTTTTCAAATAAGATCAGTACAACCCTGTTTTGTGTAGGTCGTAGAAATACCCAGGTAGTACAAGGTGTTTGACTTATATAGGTATGTATATATTTTTTTATTGATTTCTTATGTTTGTATTCTGAATGTTAGGTATTAAAAAGGCCTATACTAATTCGTTTGAAAAGTATTTAGTGAACTATTAGGACTGCAAACATGATAAAATTGCTTATTTTATCTAGTAACCTAGTAACTATCAGTAAGAAAATAAAGAAAAATTGACTGACCGGTTGGCCGAGTGGTTAGAGACCCTAACTGCGGAGCCGAGGATCAGGGTTCGATTCCCGCCCGGGACAAATATTTGTGTGCATGAACATATCTATTTGTTCCGTTTCTGGATGTAAAAGTATCTGTATATACATATATATAAAAAAAAGAAAATTTAAGTATGTATATCAGTTGTCTAGTACCCTATAAGCATAATTTTTGCTTACTTTAGGACTAAATGGCTATGTGTGGGATGCCCTAGATTATATATTATTAAAATATAGAATTATATTTGTCTGTTTTGACACTTGGTGCCCTAGTATGAAGAGATATGTGCTATTTGATGCCAACAAAAATCATATTCCAAAAACGCAAAAAACGGTACGAAGGATAACTGTCGTAACATTCTTTAACTTGTGTAGTTATTATATGTTCATACTACTATATTAAGAAACAGAGCAATAAAAAAAACTGCATACACATTTATATATGGACTAAGTAATTGATGAAAAATAATTCATATTACCACTTGCTAAAGTAAATAAAATAACACCTTAGAAGTAGTAGGCCAGCAGGTATAGGGATGCTAGTCCACATGGGTGGCATTGTAAGCAAATGATGATGCTACATAATATTTTTCTATCACCGTTTGTAAATATCCACACATACACTGTTGCAGTACAGATATTTTTTCATGTTGAAAACTTATTTTAAAGCGAAGGCACAAAAACTACTTATCTCTGTAATTTGATATTGATAGATTCTGTTACGATAATCATTTATTAAATAGTGGTTTTTTTTACAGCCAACAGTGGGAAAATGTATTGAAAAGCGTACGCTGCGAAATCATCTCATTCACCAAAAGTGACCAAGTTGATGCATATGTTTTAAGGTAAGAAATAATATTTTTTTAAATAATATTCTATTTCCACCTTTCGTGTTCACATATAGCGATCCTACGATAATGCATGCTGGCAGAAAAGGCTAAACTTCTCTATTAATTAATTAATTTATTTATTTATTTAAATTTAAGCAACTCAATACTCTAGGGAATGTTAAAAATGCTGCATACTAACTGCCAGTGTTTTAATTAAAATTTGTTTTGTCTTTTTCTGCCTACTTCCATATTTCTTATAATAGACAAAGACAAAACATATTTTACTCAAAACCCTGTTATTAAACATTTATTAATAACGCAGTAATTATTAATTATTAAATTTTCGGATCTTTATGACTTTTGTCAGGGCCCACGGGAATTTTTATTTAATAGCTATATTTTAGAGTTAGTAGTATGCTATGTAGGTTATCACTTAGAGACAAATTTAAGGAAATTAATATTAGGTCTTAACCTATGAAGTTGTCGTTCTTCATTACTGGCCAATTCAAACAAAAAAAAAATTTTAATTGGTTGTGAATTCTAAATTAAATTAATTTTGTGTTAAAAACATGATATTCTTTTTACAAAGTCAGTCTTTTGTTTATTGATTAGCCTTGTGTTTTCATTACATTTGAAAAATTTTCGTCATAATGGACACTTTAAAAATTCGTGTAATTATGGAATATGCGTTCCGTCGTGGCACTAATGCGGCACAAACGGTACGTAACATCAACAACGTTTACGGAGAGAATTTAACAAACGAAGGCACAACCCGTTATTGGTTTGCCCGCTTTCGTTCTGGAAATTATGACTTGAATAATGTACCTCGTGGTCGTCCGGACACTTTGGTTAACAATGATGAATTGAAGGCGATTGGAGAAGCTGATAATACTCAAACTACAGCTGAACTAGCACCAGCTTTTGATGTTAGCATCAAAACAATATTGGTAAAGTAAAAAAGCTTTATAGATGGATACCCCACGATCTTAACGATCGCCAGCGCAACGTACGCGTCGAGACCTGCTTCGCGTTGCTCAACAGGCACAGAAATTAAGGAATTTTGAACCGAATTGTTGCCTGTGATGAAAAATGGATTATGTTCAACAATCGAAAGCGCTCAGCAAGTTTGTTAGATCCTGGTTCAGCACCAAAACAATGTGTTAAACAAAAAATAACCCCTAAAAAGGTGATGGTTACTGTTTGGTGGTCTAGTGCCGGTGTGATTCATCACAGCTTTTTACAAAATGGCATGAGCATTGCTGCAGATGTGTACTATGAAGAACTGAAGACAATCATGGAGAAGCACGCACGTCTGCGACCAGCTTTGGTCAATCGGTCGTCCCCGCTGCTCCTTCACGACAACGCGCGACTCCATACTGCACAACAGTCTCCAAGCTGCTAGAGTTGGGGTCGGAAGTTCTGCCTTATCCGCCATACTCACCAGACCTTGCACCTACCGACCATTATTTTTTTCAAAATTTGGACAACTTTTTAAGGGGAAAAAAATTCAAATCCCGAGAGACGGTACAAAATGCCTTTGAAGAGTTTGTTGCCTCCCGTCCAGTTGATTTTTACAAGAAGGGCATCAATAAACTGCCACTGCGTTGGCAAGACGCATCGATTGCACGGGTGATTACTTTGAATAACAAAAATAAAGATGTTTGAAAAAAGTAAAAACTTATTTCATACAAAACGGCAACTTCATAGGTTAAGACTTAATATAATGACGTTGCCGTCTCAATATATATTTGAACACATAAAGTACGTAAAAAAAACGTATTCTTTAAAAAAAAAATAGTGATCGGCATAATGTTAAGGAACAAAGATAAACTTGCTATGTCAGCCGCCTCAATAAAATCACAAAATATTTTAAAGGGCAATGTTTACGCTTTTACAATAAGATCCCAGTTGACATTCAAGATCTACCCCTTAACAAGATTAAAACTACAATAAAACGAAAGCTTTATGCAAATGCTTATTATAAAGTATCGGACTACTTAGATGATAAAAATCCATAAATCGCTCGCCTATCGGTTTGTTTCTATAATTTTAATTTTATGCACTTATTGTTAAAAGAACTGTTTATAATTTTGTTAAAAAAAGCGTCCCTCAGTTTCTTGCTTATTCTTCTGAGAGGAACCAGCACTTTTTGAATGTGCCTTTGTGATGACGTTTTTCCGCAAAGTAATAAATTGTAATAAATTCACTCTTATGACATATTTCAAGATTGTGTTACATAACTACGAAATAAAGATATTTGATTTGATTTGATTTAGGAGTTAAGTCTTATATACATCTATTCAGCAGTTTAAACATAAAATTACGAACAGAAACGATCCACTTTTATTATACATATAGAGATAACCACAGTCAAAATATGTATTTTCATTACTCATACTCGGAAAGTACGCTTGAAGTTACCTAATGAGAGGGATGAGAGTAGTACTTTTCGTCCCTGGGAAACGATTTTCCCTGCTGTCAAATTAATTTAAAAAAAAAAAACAACTATGCAAGCCATGTCCCAACTTTTATATAACAGCTCTGTTGAATCGCGGCGTAAAATTCTAATAAAAAACATTATCAACAATTTTGTAATATGACTTTACACTTTTAATTCACTTTTAAATAAATTATTATTTAATATATTATTTAATATTTGAGCTAAAAATTAACCATGATCAATGATAAAGAGTACTGGCTGGTAGAACGCCACAGTAAAAGAAAAGATTATTCGTTCTTCAGTTGTTTTGGCGAGTGCTGATTATTTACTTAAACCACTGCCTTCTATAGTTACAAGTACAAACCACTTTAAATTAACACTACGGTACACGCGCCTCTAAAACTTTCATAAGTGCTCGCGTGGGCTTCATTTGTAGCCCATTTAAAGTTGAAACATACTGAAAGGTAATCATTTAATTTTAAATAAAACATTTTTATTATTATATAACGACATCGATCTCTAAATGCTACAAGTTGCTCATCCAATGTCAAGTGTTCACTTGGAGTATAATATTCTAAACAATGGCGTCTCATAGCCTCAATAAAGCACCGTATGGCAGCAAGCTTATCAATTTCTTGCCTCTGAGGGCGGTCTCGCAAGTTTTCTTTCATTCTGCAATCCATATTTAGCAATCTCTTGATAAAATATCAATGAACAGTAAGTTTATAGATCATAAATATAATATAAAATACAAAAATTAATAAGAAAAGATAAATACGTCATTTAAAAAAAAATGTCGCTTCTAAAAAGTTACGCCAGTGCACGCGTGGACTACATACATAGCCCAACAACTTTAAATCGTTATTTCTGGCACATGCGCCAGCGTCGAGCGCTCACACCACACTGAATGTGTCGAGCAACAACCAATCGGAGCATAGCTAGAGACTCAAATTTAAACGACGCGATTTCACAAAGTTATGAACAAAAACAATACCCTGGGCTACATATGTAGCCCGCGCGTGTACTCTAGTGTTAACATTGATTTTTGTATCATTTATGATAGGTACATACATGAGCGTAGTAAAAAATGTCTATCTACTATCAAATAATTATAAGTTTTTATTTCAGATGAAGAAAAAGAAGTTTTGCTTCTTTTTTGTCTTTAATAAACTGTAGTGAACAATGTAAGATGATAACCGTTCCTATTTGTTTCCAATTGTCCACATAAAAAGAAAATTGGTTGGAGACAGAGTTTCGTCCGCTCAATTACGACTCTTCACAAGAGCGACGCGTATTTTCTAATATCACAATGTCATGCTATTTGGTGTATGTACACACTAACGAAAACTGTCATCATATAATATTCGAATATACTAAATATTATTACCTACGGAATAAAAAGGAAAATTTTAATGTTTGGCAAAGAAATAAAAAATCCTTATTTTTTCAAGTTAAATATGCATAGTTCTACATCACCTATTTATCTAGTAAATGTACAAAATTTCATTTATATAACAACACAATATAAATACGTAAAAAATAAGAAACATACGTTTTTGAGTAAGCACGAAACTCTGTACTCTGTGGAAATTGTAGTAATAATTTAGACTCACCGAACTTACCCAGATCTTTATGTGTTACCCGTCACAACTAGTTACGTACTAACGAATAAAAGGCGGATATCGATAAAAAAATTTAAAGTAAATAAAGGTGACATATTTGTCGGCTTTAAGTCTTCGAGTTTAACAAGCATGCGCCTTCTTAATCTGCTACATTGAAAGTTCGGTGATTAAGACTACAAGAGTAAAATAAGATGAACGTCTCTTTTTACCTGAAAACTATTTGAGAAGCTATATACGCTTTATCAGCGAGTGTAACTACATCGAACTCTACTCGTTTAGCGAGCATTATTCCAACCCGAACAGGAAAATAAACAGGAAACCTATGCAGTTTCAAAAATTACAGGATTTTGTAGGAGTAGGCCCCCTGAATATAAATTATATATGTTTGTTGTTTTTAAACAAAGATTATTAAAAAGAGTAAAGTAGGAAAGTTGAACGAAAATAATTTTATTTACAAAAATAAATTTATAAACTAAAACCCAACTACGGGAAAAGCGAACTGAATAGCAGCAACATGCTATTCCTGTCTGAACTCAAAGCCTGAAATTGAATTAAGATGCGATTGAATCACAGGGATTGATTGGTTTTGAGTTGTGCCAATTTCTCCAATGTCAGCATAGATAAAATAGAAATTTTCACTCAAGAAACAAATATGTCTCAAAGTCAAGTTCTTAAATCTAAAAATATATATTTTCCATCCAAGTACTTTATTTCACACAAATTACTGCTCTTTATTGCCATAAGAACTAAACATTTTCAAACTATCTTATTTCAGCCAAGATTTATTTGTTTTTTGCGAGAGTCCGATTAGTTAAATTTGAGAATGCATTTAGTTTTTGAACTTACGATCATAATTACTTGCTTTAAAAGTTATGACTCTAGTACAGTCATTTTATAACACGGAAGCACCATGTCAGATGCTATAGTATAATGGATCTGTAGAATAAAGTAGATGTAACAAGACTTAAAGGCTTCAGCTGGGCAAGACGGGCTGATAAGACAGCGTAGGTACTAGACAAGTAAGTAGTGGATGTCCGTGATGCCCTCCCCTGTTCGCTCTGGCTGAGCATCAGTCAGACACATTACTGCCGTACGGGCTCATGGCTCCAGGTTTCTGATGTTTATCAGATTTTCCATTCCACAAAAAAAAAATATACCTTAAAGCGTGGTTTCACAAGATTTTGAATTTGTAATATTTCCTAAAAGAATTTTTTACTATTTCCCCGATTAAATACGAAACTTCGTGTGAATTTTTCATGTGTCTTGGTCTTGAGAAATAATTTTTCTCGCATGAAGAAATTTAAGTTTTCCTTATATAGGAAACAGAAAATATCTTGGATGTAGTAAACACATTTGGTTGAAGTTATTATTTTTATCTGTGCTTATTTAGTAATGTTTTGGTTTGTATAGATTACGTTTTGTCGACTGATGTTCGAGAAAAACTGAATGTGCACTCCATTGAAATTTTTATTGACGTAATATTTCGCGCATTCTATTGACGTTTGGGCTATACTCGGGGTATATCCGAGGTTAAATATCATTTTCTATCGCAGCAAACATTAAGTTAAGAATTTCCTTATTCAATTGTTTCTTTTCGTTGCTAAAATGTGTCGATTTTTGCTTTGACAGCTCTGGATGCAATTTTGCATCTTTTCAATTTATTTTATCCAAAAACGTTGCGCAAATTTTTTGTCAGCTTTGATATCGCATCGCGTCGTTTCGCGAGACGAAACCTTTATTTGGATACAATTCTCAATACAACAGGATAATTTTTGTGGAGCCGTATACCCTCGTCCTCGCTGTTAACGTCTGGTCTTGCTTCGAGATTTTTACGTAAGTCGTCCGCCGTTACGCTTTCGACACTTTTATGTCGCCTATAAAACACGAATAGCTTTAAAAAGCGACTGTGTTTCTTATAACCTTATAATGTGGACCTATTTATTAAAACTGTGTATCAGCTATTAAGTAAATAAATTCTGAAAAAATATGTATAATTCTACACTTTTTAACAGAAAAGTATGAGTACGTTCGGGTCGGTCAACGCTGCTATCAAATTTATTTACTTCATGCTTTTTAAGAGCATTTTGTGATAGTTGAAAACATGAGTTAAGTAATAATAATAATAAAAAAATCTGGGACATCGCACACAGCGCCATCTAGTCCCAAAGTAATCGAGTATTATGCTTGAATTATGAGATACTACACAACTGATATACATACTTAAATATTCTTTTTTAGAATATATACATATATAAATACTTTTACACCCAGACACAGAACAAATAGACATGTTCATACACACAAATATTTGTCCGCGGCGGGAATCGAACCGCAACCAAACGGCTCCGCAGTTAGGGTCTCTGACCACTCGGCCAACCGTTCAGCCAGTTAAGTAATTTTATCTTATAGAATTATTACTCAAACACTGCATTGAAAAATGTTCTGGATAGGTAATTGGTCATATCATGTATAGTCGTAGAACATTGAACCGAACCTCGGATGGATATTTTGTAATAAAATAAAAATAGGATTTCTTGATGTAGCGCGTCTATGAGACAGTTTTACTTACAGAAACACATAAATAGCGGTACACGCAAGCCGTCTTTAAGAGGCGAAATTATTTTATCATATTATCGCGGGCAAATAGCCAGAAAAAAATATTTAAGACTCGGAAGTGATCGCTGTTGCCCTTGCCAAACGTAGAATATTGGTTTCAAGCTGGGTTATGAAATGTCTATCGAAGTAAATGTTACGAGTAAAAATTTATATGATAAAACCCAAAACGCCCCAGGGAAGTATACGATTTCGCATACATTTTTTAAGGCCAAAACTTGGCCTAAAAGCGAAATGGCTAGTCATTGATTCGCGCAAAACCTAAGTCACCAGTCTATATTTTGCATATATTTATATTCTAATAATTTATTTAGAAAAATGTTTCTTAAATGTATTAGTAATTTTTTGCATTTTGTTTTAAACATAAAAGATAATACACCAAATAGCAAAAACATATAAAAAAACGGATAGGGTAAAAGTCTTCTTCTGCATTCACCGTCTAACCACTCATATTTTAGCTAGCTGGTGCAAGATGGCGAGTTTTAGTCACCTCAGCGAAATTGCGTTTGACATTTTCGGTACTATAAAGTAACATTTATTACTCTATTAAAACCACATTAAAACCAAACACTGCTGTCAAATTTATTTACTATATGAAAATCCCTGTCACATCAATCCTTCATTTAGTAAGACACTTTTCAGTCAGTCCTTCACTTAGTAAGACACTTAGATCAAGTAGTCTCCTGGATACACAAATTAACTAAAACGAAACACACGGTAAGTCCATCACGCGTTTATTTTGCCAACAACAATAATTTACGGTGCAATAATTATCAAAATCTAAATGTGACTCTTAAAACTTGTTTCTGCACACTTAGGCTTCGTTACTACTCAAATGTGACTTCGAATCTATGTGACATATTTTGGGATCCCAGGTGTCAAGTATGCTGCCTTATACACTTGAAGGTTTTGCCGTTCTAGGGCTTTCCGGAAAGATCCTGTAAATGTTTTTCAATTTAGGGAAAAAATTTAATAAAAATTTATTCGCTCGCTTATATCCAGAAATATTCTGTCGAATCATAATAACATCAAAAATGTCTAGTAAATAATAAAATGTAAAACTTTGAACTCTTTTCCTTTGTTTACTTCTTAAAACTGATATAAAAGAATAATCAAGATAAAACTAATTATGCAATATAACGATTATCTGAAAACGTAGACCTTTGTTCTTCTAATGTACATAAATGTGATTGTACATTGTACCACGTCTGCACCGCGTGTCTGGGAGATCGCATGCTGCTACTAGAATGACCCCAAAGGTTATCGAAATCGAATACATAGTAATAGTCAGTGACCTGGTAATAGTAGATTATTTCTGCGATTCGATATAATTATATTCTCGGTATAGCTTATCTCCGTTGACGTAAATGTGGAGTTTCGATCTGTATAGGAATAACGCTGTTGTCACTACATATTATAAAATAAAGTCCCCCGCCGCGGCTGTCTGTCTGTTTGAACGCGATAAACTTAAAAACTACCGAACGGATTGGCATGTTATTGACACCAATGGACAGAGTGATTTAACAGGAAGGTTTACGTGTATAATTTATTATGTTTTGTGGAAATCTGTTGAAATATGACGATTTTTGTTAAAGAAACCGGAAAAAAATCAAGCCGGCTAGGCTGGGAGCTTTCATCGAAAACGCTACCCAATCCTTTTGAGATATAACAAAATAATGTATGGACGAACTGTGTCTCTTTTATAGGACTAAAGAAAAGTCCACGATGGCATATGTCTATCTTTTATGAATAGCTTACTATACCTTTTTTTATGTTTAAAAAAATAGTGTCATATGATGAGGTAATTGGAAAGCAATTTATACGGATACAGTATTAATCCTTAACAAATTAAGTAGATATTTACCTTCAGATTTCATGCACATTATGATTGCCCTTTACACTATACAATATAAATTAATATCTTAGGGGCTATCGCCAAATATAGTTATCGCGCGACATGAAGCTGGGCGTCGCGGCCGGCGCGTCGTCCGGCTATACCGGACGACGCAACACGCGTAGTTAGGCTCAAGTTATCAATGTTGTATAATAATAATAATAACGCATACATCACAACGTCTAGGCCCCAAACTAAGCATTAGCTTGTATTTTGAGTACCTATCGAAGACACCACATACATATAACACACAAGACCCGGTACCAGTATCAATATTCATCATATAAATACTGACCCGACCTGGGATTCGAACCCGGGACCTTCAGCTTCGTAGGCAGGGTCACTACCCACTAGGCTAAGCGGTCGTCAACATATGCAAAGAAATATTGTAGTTTGTTATTAAGTATTTATTCTTCACTTTTTCAAATATTTATAAAATTGAAAATAAAATACATTAAAAATAATCCAAGTCGGATAAACTTACGTTACATTTAAATGTAATTAAATCCAGTCCACATGTTCGACGCACAAGCTGATACGACACTACGACAGAAAAAACGTTATGGTTTACTCGTGCGAAGCCGGGGCGGGTCGCTAGTAACTAGATATTTCTCGTAAAGCCCTTGGTATCGTCATGTTGAGAAATCGCTGCCATCTGGTGAAGAAGATGATTTGATGTTCTTACATGATAGAAGAGGATCCAGCTCGTGTCTGTTCCTCGCTTGAATTCTTTATATGATTTTTATATTTGTACTCGTAATAGGAGAAGAGTTCCGTTCGGACCACGGTCAAGCGCGGACGCAACACGTGTTGTCTCGGGTCCGTACCCAGAACCTTTTTTCTTTGCAATTATTACCCTGACCCCCCTTCCTTTTTAAGCAACGCACACAACGAATTTCTCAAATTTCGAAACAATTCAACTATCTAATGTGTTTATGTATATAGTGCTAAAACAACAGTGCGACGAAAAACTAGCAGACACCCGGGTAAATCAACATGAATCTGGTGAGATCAATCCAAGCTTATTTTTATTTTTAGGAATTACAAGTGCTATTTGACTGGGTCTACTTTGTTACAACTATTTTAATTAGTACTAATTCGCATAATTCTATAATGAAAATAAAATGCGTACATATAATAGTTTTACGACCTAGACCCAAGAAATCGCCAGGAAAAACAAAATAATCATATAGAGAAAGAAATTTACGAAATTCATTTTAAGTCAATTTCGAGGCCCCACGCACACGTATTTATGTGCACCTTTAGGTATTTATGTAAATAGTTGGCACTTTCTCAATCAAATTTATTTACCGAATTACATGATATCCTTTAATAATACCTATATAAATAGCTATCACACAATATCAGTGCATGTATAGAAGCCGGCAGGCATATGCCACGTATACATTGATACAAACTGCACTGCAACGTTACTAGGTACCTACATAGGTATAATAAATAAAAGCAAAATACTAAAGCGCGAAATCCTACTAGGTAGGTACAAGTATTATCGTAGGCCGACGCTAAATCATAAAAAGAAACAACAATTATTTATACTTAATTAACAAGAAAACACCAAACGTCGTATTTAAGATACCTACAGAAAATAATATAGGAACAAATACAAAATTTCCAAAATACTCCGTCCGTATGCGATAACACAGACGCAATAAAAAAAAAAAAAACGCTTTGCCGTCGTTTATTGCCAATAGAAACATCCCAAGTCACAAAGCAAAACAAAAGAGATGCAGGTACCTACTCGATGCCTCACACCCCAAAAGCTGTACTCAAACTCTGTTAAATATTTAAATTTAAATAATTTTTTTTCTTTTTAATTTAAATATAAATAATTTAAAATTACCGTTAAATAAGGTGAGGTCGAAGCAAAAGAACAATATTACCGGTGAAACAGGCATTACAAGAGTCTACAGAGTATTTAAATTTTGCGTTTTCGCCTAGCTCTTAATTTTGTTACCCTTCTTGTTTTTCACTAATCAGTAAGACTGTCAGACACGCCTGAATTTCAATCAATCAATCAATCAATCAATTCGTTCAACCTTCAGCCAGACGCAATGTCTGAAAGGGACAAGTCCCAATACACCAAAGGGAACGTAGATAAAGGATGGAGTGTAGGTTATAGTCTGGATTATGAGTGACGGGAATAAGAGCCAGCCGGTATTCGTGCAACCTTTAGCCAGAAAAGGGAGCCAGGAGAGGTGATAAATATTATAGTGTGTTTATAAATAACAGTAGGGAGCATAAGTTGTTTTATCAGTTTCTTATTGTGAGCATTTTCGTTTCTTAATTCATTACTCGCTTTCTTCATTTGATGCAGGCTTTATGTGTCTTTTTCCCGAAGTACACATACATCGTCGGCAGTGTTTTTCATTTTTGTTTTGTTTCCTGCCAGTATGGCCCACTCTTAGTCTTCTCGGTTATAATAGCCCGTATCTCGTCTAAGCATAGTATTCTGAAGGCGCAATTAGTATATCTTCACACACACCCCCCACCTCCTAAGCTTTAGTGAATTGTTTTCCACGTATACGTTTTGATTTTTCTTCTTTTGTTTCGTTGGCTTTGGTTCTTCTATAATTGTATTATTTAGGAGCGCTAACTTATTCTTGTCAGCTTGAGTGTTCTTGAGCGAATTCGGCTGGGTCTTTTCTAACTTCTAACCATTGATATGGTTAAACGTTAGTCCGAACAGTTCGATCGTTTGTCGAACTCATAACTCAAGTATTAAGACGTTTTGGGAACGCTTTTAAACACATGTGCTTTTTTGTTTAAAGACCCTTTTTTTGTTTATGTCACGTCGCCCGCTAGCCCCCCGCTAGCGCAGTCATTTTTTGTTTGAGTAGTAATGAGTAGGTACCACTTGAATGTCTACAGTCAGCGTCGAATAGATCGCAGCGTCTAAAATAGTCGAAATCATCTATTGAGCGTTATTTCATTTATATGTAGGCAGTCAAAGCAAACGTATTGTTTGAGGTATACAAAGTAGTATATAATATATTGTCTGTATGTTGTCAGAATGTTCATTAATATATATGCAAATAAATGGTTTACCGGTATCTGTGGAATCATAGTGGTAATAAGTACTTCTTAACATAAAAATAATCTTTGATCTCTAGTAAGTCATAGGGTATTATTTCGACTTATTTTAAGTTTAAGTTTTAAATTGTTTTCTTTGTAAACTTTGGAGTGAGTTACTCGAAGTGAATAAAGAAATAATTATGACACCTTCTTTGTTATTAATGTCATCTTTGCAACTTTAATGGTATTGAATTACTTACCTATCGTTATTGTACTAATTGGCAATTGCGTTAAAACAAGAAATGTTAAATTTTACCCAGTTGTCAATTTAATTCAACCAAAAACGTATCTCAAAATCAAGGTTTTTTTTTTACTACTATGAATATGTTTTACTTATACTATATCGTTGAACCATCCACTTGCCAACATAAACTTGAACGTGCCGATTGCCTAGACAGAATTAAAAGAAGGAGTGTTCAGGTATTTTGAGGTATCTCGTGCTTAGATCAACATGATAACTTTGGTTGCCTGGATGAAATTGATTTTTTGTACGTGAGATCGTTTTGGCCGCGTTAGGCGCTAAGATGATTATGACGCTGACTGTACTTACATCCTCGCAACAAAAGTTCGCTATGAACCATGACGTAATATATGAGCACAACACAAAAAAATATATAAAGTAAAGCATAAAAACAGAAATGACACTATTCAATTAATTCAAATCACAACATGTTACACTTTTGCGCGTGAGAACTTTTCCGCACAATCACTCTTAGTTAGCACAATTTTTATTTGAATTATAGTCATGTATAATGGAATTTCCTCACCAAATAAAATATTTTCCTGTGCGAAGCGACTTCGATTTGATTTCAGCTTTACACCACTTTTCGTGAGTATTGACGGCCAAATAACTTTCACAGAAACTATTCAAATTGTATGTGAACTAATTATGTCTATGTTTATGCACTTTTAATTAACTAAAACATTGTATTCACTCAAATATTTCACAACCACATCAAACAACCACATCACATTTTTAAGTATGTCAACACACAAACACTTGAGTGGTACCTACTACAAACGCGTGCGCATAGGCCAGCCGCTCGAAGGAGACTCTCAGACACGCCTGAATTTCTATAAATAAATTAAAAGTTAAGCAATACGGCTTCTGAAAATGCAAAACCTTCCAATATTATTATTCACACAAACTTTAAATCTAGGATTGAGAAATACAGGATGATGGAAACTATTCAGAGCAATAGCATACCAACAACGAACGTTTTAGAATCTCATTTACACATTCTATGATTAGAAGTAACTTAGCCAAATATCTCAAAGAATACAAAATCAATGAGCAAATTAGACTTGCATGAATGAGCAATATCCAGTAGTTACAATGGACAGAAATTCACATGTCGACACAGGAGAGAATTGAAAAACACAATAGATAGCAATATCATGGCAGAATCTGGGCAGGGGAAGACATACAAATAGGAGCGGCGGAGCATTACCTAGTCCTACTAGGTATAACTGAATGTTAATATCTTGCAAAGCAACAAACCTACGATAACTTATCGACCACAGGGAGCAACGGTACCGGGAAACATCTAAATATATTTCTACAATAACCACTATGAAAGTGTTTTGAAAAGTAGTGAGTAGGTATGTAAGGTAAATTAATCACATATGCGTAACGGACTCTACGTAAAACTCCTCACTACATAATTTAAATATACAATCCAACGTGGGACAATCGAAAAACAACAGCCAATTAAATGATTTGAACACCTGCAACTCTTCATATAGGTAACAACACTTAGGAATAACGGATAACACAGCTTTCAGATTAATCAGATTCAGCACTAAGCTGCCCTACCCCTTCAACAGACGTAATGCAAAGAAATGAAGTTAGCAAAGTGGAACGTACACGGTTGCGCTAGCCTTGAAAAACGAAAACACATAGACCACGAACACCACAACCTAAACATTACCATAGCTAGCATGCAAGAAATGCTAGCATCCAAGAAATGCTAGCATCCAAGAAACGAGTGGAATGTTTCAATATAAACACTACGAATGGATCTTAAATCGAGGAACAAAAGCAGTGTTAGCATCATCATTAGAAAATAAATATCCACAAAAACTATTGCTACACACTGAAAAATAATAATTTACTAGGCTTATACACCAGGATACTTTTGGGAATCAATACCACAAGGAATGGTTTATTATTGTGGTACATATTCCACACAACTCAAGACAGGACATACTGGATACTATAGTCGCAAAATAATCCTTTTTAATTGAAGACCAGAAAATACAACATTGCTTATATAAGGAGATTTCAATGCCCAGTTTGGAATAGGTGACAAGAAAATCAAAACAAAATGAAAAACAATAATCGAGAGTAACTTATTTCACAGTAAGCCAAATAGCATCATCGGTATCTTTTCTTAGATTTCTGCATACAGCACAATCTTAAAATCAGCAGCACACAGGGCCGCCGCTCTTGCAAAATACGTGGAAGGCAAGTGGAAGAACATCCTAAATTGACCACATAATCACAAATATCAACACAGTATTAGGCTTGAATTAATTCAAGGACAATGGTCAATGTTAACGCAAACCACAAAATTATCTGGAAAGTCATCACGAAGTAACATAAAATAACATCAACAAAGACAAAAATTCTACAAAAACAATGCAAGATACAAAGTTCAACGTTTTTTAACTGGGATTATGATCTTCTCAAAACAAAAGAAGTACTTAGCAGAAAAATATCAGTAAACAATTTCAGATTCTATGAAAAATAAAATTAAGTTTGCAGCCGAAGAATTTACCAGTCAGATCGCAGAAATGATCATAGAAACATGCGACAAAAATGATTTCCCTGAAGAATGGATTCATACTATTCTATCCCAAAGGCAAGTCCGATTAGGAGTTTAAGTGACTGAAAAAAGAAAAAAAGGCAGACCAATATTCACCTGGAGGGATTCTCTGGATCAAGACATGCAGTACTACGAGCTTAACCACCGGGATTGGCTCAAGCTAGCAGAAGATAGACAAGGAATAAAGATAGCAACAGCTGAAATATAGAAAATTCTAGAGACAGACCGCGAAACATTTGAGGAAGAACCATAAATGCAGCTTTATCCTCTGACCATTTATATATGTACACAGTATAATATTTATCCACCTCTCCCGTTTCCTTTCTCTGGCTACAGGTTGCATGTAAACCGGTCGGATATAAAAATCCCTTCATTCCTCTTTCATGCTGCGATGACCTACACTCCCTCCTATAACCACGCCCCCTTCGGTATATCGGGATTTATCCCTTTCAGTTGCATAACTGGCTGAAGGTGAGGCACTGATGATGATGATGATTGTACTCGTAATAGGAGAACTCTATTATAGGGCTGTGCATTTTCCTTGGTTTTTATATCTCCTATAGTTATTTTACCATAAATTCTACAAAAACTATAAAATATTTACTGCTGGAATTTTCGGTTATGAGAATAATGATATTAATATGATTAAAAAAAAAAAAAGAAATCATACCGCTTCAGGAAGACAACCTTTCTTATTATCGCTGCAAATTACAATGACCATATCGCCACTCACAATTGACCCAAGCTACTATTACGTGATTCTATGTTGCGTCAAATTGAAACATACGTCATAGAAAAGATCGTCTACTTTTGAAAATTGTTAGTAAAATATAATATTTTCAAGAACGGCGTTTTTGAGATCTATATTAAAACTTATACATCTTTATATGTTACACAGTTGCATTTCAATGTGTTTTTTTTCTCCAACAATACGTATTTTTTCGAAATAATGCATGTTACGTGTTCGAAAGCTTATTAATTTTGGTTGAAAATTGAATAATTAAGGTTTAATTAAGATAGCTCTAGTAAAAGACAGAAACTAATTAAAGTTTATTTCTTTGCGTACATTGAATGGTTTATATACTCCATCGAAATTACACTACTTTTTTTTAAACCCCTCGACAAAGGAATTCACAAAATCGTAACTAAATGTATTTTCGGGTAATTTTATTTTTGACTTGGATTTTCTTAAGGGGCAGTCTTTTTATTTTTAAACAAATAATATTAATAGTGTTGGTCAATACTAAACTTTGTCCTTTTGGCTTTAGTACATACTCATTCAGGAATGGAAACATACAGCCCGAAAACTGTTTCGACGAGTATTTTATGGGTATTTTTAAGAATTTGTTTCTGTCGTCTCTATCAATCAGGAACTGTTCGGGAAAGAAGGATTGAAACGGAGATAGCGACGCCAAATTAACGTCACATCATATACAATTTCATACTCCGAGATTTCAGATATTGCGTCGCTATCTTGAAATGACTGATAACATGACCTTGTGATTACATGATCGTGGATTGATACCTTTCAATTCGTGTTCTAGTGTGTGAACTGTGAACACAACTTAATCCTTTTTTTAGTATAGTTGAATATAACAATGGAACGATGAAATTAGTATCATTAAAACTTATTCTGTACTTGCATATTACCGCATGGTTGTTGATCTACGTATTATTATTGTGTCTGTACGAAGTGGTGATATGTTGTGAAGGTTTTGTGTCCATGTGTTACGTTCGATTAGTATATAGATATATTAATATATTTTCCGTACAAATGACGTCACTTTTGACCCCTCGGTGGTTTAAATCCGAAAATCGTTAAATACGTGCGGTTAAGCTTACGTTTGATAGGGTTTTGATTATTTGTGCAAAGTCTCAAATTTATTAAATTGTTTTTCGGTTTTGCAAATTGCAAAGAAACAACTCGCAAATGGCAATGAATCAACTCTCGAAATGAATCAAATTGTATGTGAACTAATTATGTCTATGTTTATGCACTTTTAATTAACTAAAACATTGTATTCACTCAAATATTTCACAACCACATCAAACAACCACATCACATTTTTAAGTATGTCAACACACAAACACTTGAGTGGTACCTACTACAAACGCGTGCGCATAGGCCAGCCGCTCGAAGGAGACTCTCAGACACGCCTGAATTTCTATAAATAAATTAAAAGTTAAGCAATACGGCTTCTGAAAATGCAAAACCTTCCAATATTATTATTCACACAAACTTTAAATCTAGGATTGAGAAATACAGGATGATGGAAACTATTCAGAGCAATAGCATACCAACAACGAACGTTTTAGAATCTCATTTACACATTCTATGATTAGAAGTAACTTAGCCAAATATCTCAAAGAATACAAAATCAATGAGCAAATTAGACTTGCATGAATGAGCAATATCCAGTAGTTACAATGGACAGAAATTCACATGTCGACACAGGAGAGAATTGAAAAACACAATAGATAGCAATATCATGGCAGAATCTGGGCAGGGGAAGACATACAAATAGGAGCGGCGGAGCATTACCTAGTCCTACTAGGTATAACTGAATGTTAATATCTTGCAAAGCAACAAACCTACGATAACTTATCGACCACAGGGAGCAACGGTACCGGGAAACATCTAAATATATTTCTACAATAACCACTATGAAAGTGTTTTGAAAAGTAGTGAGTAGGTATGTAAGGTAAATTAATCACATATGCGTAACGGACTCTACGTAAAACTCCTCACTACATAATTTAAATATACAATCCAACGTGGGACAATCGAAAAACAACAGCCAATTAAATGATTTGAACACCTGCAACTCTTCATATAGGTAACAACACTTAGGAATAACGGATAACACAGCTTTCAGATTAATCAGATTCAGCACTAAGCTGCCCTACCCCTTCAACAGACGTAATGCAAAGAAATGAAGTTAGCAAAGTGGAACGTACACGGTTGCGCTAGCCTTGAAAAACGAAAACACATAGACCACGAACACCACAACCTAAACATTACCATAGCTAGCATGCAAGAAATGCTAGCATCCAAGAAATGCTAGCATCCAAGAAACGAGTGGAATGTTTCAATATAAACACTACGAATGGATCTTAAATCGAGGAACAAAAGCAGTGTTAGCATCATCATTAGAAAATAAATATCCACAAAAACTATTGCTACACACTGAAAAATAATAATTTACTAGGCTTATACACCAGGATACTTTTGGGAATCAATACCACAAGGAATGGTTTATTATTGTGGTACATATTCCACACAACTCAAGACAGGACATACTGGATACTATAGTCGCAAAATAATCCTTTTTAATTGAAGACCAGAAAATACAACATTGCTTATATAAGGAGATTTCAATGCCCAGTTTGGAATAGGTGACAAGAAAATCAAAACAAAATGAAAAACAATAATCGAGAGTAACTTATTTCACAGTAAGCCAAATAGCATCATCGGTACCTTTTCTTAGATTTCTGCATACAGCACAATCTTAAAATCAGCAGCACACAGGGCCGCCGCTCTTGCAAAATACGTGGAAGGCAAGTGGAAGAACATCCTAAATTGACCACATAATCACAAATATCAACACAGTATTAGGCTTGAATTAATTCAAGGACAATGGTCAATGTTAACGCAAACCACAAAATTATCTGGAAAGTCATCACGAAGTAACATAAAATAACATCAACAAAGACAAAAATTCTACAAAAACAATGCAAGATACAAAGTTCAACGTTTTTTAACTGGGATTATGATCTTCTCAAAACAAAAGAAGTACTTAGCAGAAAAATATCAGTAAACAATTTCAGATTCTATGAAAAATAAAATTAAGTTTGCAGCCGAAGAATTTACCAGTCAGATCGCAGAAATGATCATAGAAACATGCGACAAAAATGATTTCCCTGAAGAATGGATTCATACTATTCTATCCCAAAGGCAAGTCCGATTAGGAGTTTAAGTGACTGAAAAAAGAAAAAAAGGCAGACCAATATTCACCTGGAGGGATTCTCTGGATCAAGACATGCAGTACTACGAGCTTAACCACCGGGATTGGCTCAAGCTAGCAGAAGATAGACAAGGAATAAAGATAGCAACAGCTGAAATATAGAAAATTCTAGAGACAGACCGCGAAACATTTGAGGAAGAACCATAAATGCAGCTTTATCCTCTGACCATTTATATATGTACACAGTATAATATTTATCCACCTCTCCCGTTTCCTTTCTCTGGCTACAGGTTGCATGTAAACCGGTCGGATATAAAAATCCCTTCATTCCTCTTTCATGCTGCGATGACCTACACTCCCTCCTATAACCACGCCCCCTTCGGTATATCGGGATTTATCCCTTTCAGTTGCATAACTGGCTGAAGGTGAGGCACTGATGATGATGATGATTGTACTCGTAATAGGAGAACTCTATTATAGGGCTGTGCATTTTCCTTGGTTTTTATATCTCCTATAGTTATTTTACCATAAATTCTACAAAAACTATAAAATATTTACTGCTGGAATTTTCGGTTATGGGAATAATGATATTAATATGATTAAAAAAAAAAAAAAGAAATCATACCGCTTCAGGAAGACAACCTTTCTTATTATCGCTGCAAATTACAATGACCATATCGCCACTCACAATTGACCCAAGCTACTATTACGTGATTCTATGTTGCGTCAAATTGAAACATACGTCATAGAAAAGATCGTCTACTTTTGAAAATTGTTAGTAAAATATAATATTTTCAAGAACGGCGTTTTTGAGATCTATATTAAAACTTATACATCTTTATATGTTACACAGTTGCATTTCAATGTGTTTTTTTTCTCCAACAATACGTATTTTTTCGAAATAATGCATGTTACGTGTTCGAAAGCTTATTAATTTTGGTTGAAAATTGAATAATTAAGGTTTAATTAAGATAGCTCTAGTAAAAGACAGAAACTAATTAAAGTTTATTTCTTTGCGTACATTGAATGGTTTATATACTCCATCGAAATTACACTACTTTTTTTTAAACCCCTCGACAAAGGAATTCACAAAATCGTAACTAAATGTATTTTCGGGTAATTTTATTTTTGACTTGGATTTTCTTAAGGGGCAGTCTTTTTATTTTTAAACAAATAATATTAATAGTGTTGGTCAATACTAAACTTTGTCCTTTTGGCTTTAGTACATACTCATTCAGGAATGGAAACATACAGCCCGAAAACTGTTTCGACGAGTATTTTATGGGTATTTTTAAGAATTTGTTTCTGTCGTCTCTATCAATCAGGAACTGTTCGGGAAAGAAGGATTGAAACGGAGATAGCGACGCCAAATTAACGTCACATCATATACAATTTCATACTCCGAGATTTCAGATATTGCGTCGCTATCTTGAAATGACTGATAACATGACCTTGTGATTACATGATCGTGGATTGATACCTTTCAATTCGTGTTCTAGTGTGTGAACTGTGAACACAACTTAATCCTTTTTTTAATATAGTTGAATATAACAATGGAACGATGAAATTAGTATCATTAAAACTTATTCTGTACTTGCATATTACCGCATGGTTGTTGATCTACGTATTATTATTGTGTCTGTACGAAGTGGTGATATGTTGTGAAGGTTTTGTGTCCATGTGTTACGTTCGATTAGTATATAGATATATTAATATATTTTCCGTACAAATGACGTCACTTTTGACCCCTCGGTGGTTTAAATCCGAAAATCGTTAAATACGTGCGGTTAAGCTTACGTTTGATAGGGTTTTGATTATTTGTGCAAAGTCTCAAATTTATTAAATTGTTTTTCGGTTTTGCAAATTGCAAAGAAACAACTCGCAAATGGCAATGAATCAACTCTCGAACCCGATGAGAAAATGTGACGTCAACCGCGGGTATAATAGACACGTCTGATCGCATTTGAAGGCACGCATCCCACGCATTGATTCCACGCCTACGTGACGTTTTTATCTTATTACGATTTCTGTGGTTTCTATCTGTTTCGGTATGTATATTCAGCGAAAAAAGTGCATACGTATATATTTTCAGTTTGTTGAATAATATTCAATCATTGTTGATAAACGTACGTAGATACATTTAACGGTGGACAAACGACGTCTTGGTAAAAGATTTATTCTGCTTTTATAGTCGAAACGTCGGGATCGAAACAACGTCGAACTCGCGGCCGCGTTACACGTCGTAAGATTATAAACATTCGTCTTTATGCAAACTTATGTAATAGACCATCGACCGAGGCCGTTTTTTTCATAAGTATCGTATCGATTTAATTTTACACGGAATACAAAACCTTCACAACGAAATGACTAACGTGACATGATATGTGTTACTAGCTGACCGTGTTATTTACAATTTCACAGGATATTAATCTCAAAACTTCATTGAACATATATTGTACTTACAGATGTTCAGATGTAGTTACACAGGTGCGTAGCGTCTAACAACTATTTATTACTGATTAATATAGGTGTTTCTCAAGTTTTTGGTGATGCTGTGTACGAATTTGGACTCTATTTTTAAATCCAAAATGACGAAAACTATTTTTTTATATATCGATTTATTTATAAGCATCCCACCCGCACTTTGTCTGCGTAGTCGACACGTACTTGTTATTTCGGCTATAACTCAGATAGCTTGGTAGTCTGATGAATGACTTCTAATTAATTCTCTGTTAATATTTGAAGTTTTAATTTTAAACTATGCAATTAAATATCATGCTATAAAGAACAAAGATATGAAAGCCTAAGTATATCGTGTCACATATTTTTCAGGATTCCGTAACCAAATGGCAAAAACTAAACCCTTATAATTTCGTACTGTCCGTCTGTCCGTATGTCACAGCTATTTTATTCGTAGACCATTGGCACTCTAATATGTTAGCGGTATATAGAGCCTAAAAACGGTTAACGTTGACTTCACCTAGGTAATGCCGACATTCATCATCATCAGCCCATTTTTTTTTTACCCCACTGCAGGGGCTTAGGACTCCCCCAGGGTGGAGGGGGGCTTGGAGCTTAAGTCCACCGCGCTGCTTCACTGCGGGTTGGGGCCGACATTATCTGTATCAATTCGTTAGAGTACGAAACTATAAACATTTCGATTTTACTTAGTCATTGTGAACAATAAGAGATCGATGCCAGTTGACGCGAATGGGCACAGTTGTTGAAAAATAAGTTTTTCAAATCTGTTATAATACGCCATTAAGTGCGATACGACATAAAAAAAACAGCCTCCGCCGACGGTCTATAAGGGTTTCGGTAGCAACATCATTGTTACAAAGAAAATATTGATGTAGGTGGAATATGCGATATTACATGTGACATTAATATGTGTCGTCACATTTAAGGTGAGTTTTACATTTCGAGAAACAATCTAAGTACCTAGGTATAATATAGTTGATTGAGTGACATTTGTATAAAGACAAGACATTTCAGTGCACGTGTGCGTTAGTCCACGTGGTCCGAAATTTACGTCGATTCAATCCATGCTTACGATTGTCGTTTGCCTATTGTTTGGTACATCCAACAACATCGTATTGTACACCTGTTAGTAATTATTTTTCTTAGTTAACAATAAAATTCAAATGTGTAATGCGTGTAAAGCGTTTATTGATATAAGTACAGTCATAAAGCAAGGGTGTCTTTTGACACCGATTATGCAATTCAAATAATCGAATTATTTTCATTGTCTCATGATTGAGACACTATTCAATGAGAGGTACCGGCTTGACTCTCACATACGCATCTGTTAAACTTATATGATTGGTTACTTTCAGAAATATTTTTTTGGTATTTTTGGTCATTTAAAAAAAATAAATATAAAAACACTAAGCTTGAATAGCGAGTAAAAGAAAGCCTATTCGTATAATTTTAATAGATACTTAAAATGCTAGTGGTGCCACCATCGGCAGCTAATTCAGTAACCCGCGTTGTCGTGAGTTACTACTATGATTATTCATTTGTACGTCAGAGGTCAAAAGCCAGGTCGAAGATAAATTTTTTGTGAATCTTGAAATATGAACTGAGTGATAAGACGTCTATTTTTAACCGACTTGATAATACTAAGTTCAAACTACCTATTAAACCGAGAGCGTCTTAGTTGATAAATTATGAATGGGTCTTCAACTTAATAAGACACGAAATATGTGGGTACGTGAATGTAAATGGACAGTTCATTAATTCGGTTTCAGCCGTCCAAGAAAGAAGTCTTAATGGAGTAATTCTCCACCATTATCTTCGGTTAGATCAGTCCTTTTTGCACCATCATCATGTACTGGTTAGAATAGGTTAGGGTGGATTGTGTAAGGTAAGGGTCGTATAAAATTGAATGACAGAAAGTCTCACAGCTTTATGATTACGTACTTGTTACAACTTTCGACTGACTCAGGACCTATTACGTGATAGTACAGAGGGAAATTCGTTATCCTGAATTGTTCCGGACGACTATCGTTTGTTCCAACGGCCTTCGGTGGGGCTGGTTGAGAATTTGTTGTTCCGAATTTGTTCCCAACGGCCCCCCAGTGGGGCGAGTGGGAATCCGTTGTCTTGAGTTTGTTTTTCTACTGCGACCGTTTGTCCCAGTGTGGATGGATGGATGGGAATGCATTGTTCTGAATTTGTTCCCAACGACCCTCCAGTGGGGATGCATGAGAATTCGTTGGGTTGAATTTGTTTTCAACTGCTACCATATGTTCCAGCGGTTTCCCACTTGAAATGGATGGGAATTCGTTGTTCTGAATTTATTCAAAACGGCTACGGCCTAATGTCGTCACAAACTTTGAGCACTGCTCTATGGGTTTCAAGTGATTTCAGCTATTGGTACTCCATAACGACGTGACGGCATAAAACATTTGTATGTGAATTGTTACTTCATTTCAGTACCGCTAGAGGCGCTGTACAAATACACCCTTTAAATTTTTTACGCCGTCGCTAGCGAGTAAAACAACTTGAAACTTACGGCACAGCTCATAATAGCAGTGCTGTCTATAGTTAGCTATTGCTACAGAGTCAACTTTAGAATTATGTACCAAAGCCCCGCTGCCGATTCCATGTCAAATCGTAAGCCGTATTAAGCAGTAGACGGCAAAAGTAAATAATAACAACATCATTTCGTAACGGCAAGAAAACTAGGACGTCCGACGGCGCTATTAATAGTTGACCACAAATAACTTACAACGAATAAACTTCCTACGAACTCAACAAGTTCTACTGAATCGATTTTTCTTGCGTCTGACGTGTAATATATAAATTCGTCTTATTATTCGAGTGTAGTGCTATGTAGTGTGTATCCCCTATAGAACATAATGGGTATTTTACCTACTGAATACATGTCGTTTCAAAAATTCGGTCGCTAGAACTACCAACGTAAGTACGGATTTTTGTAAAAGCTGTCGGTTTATAATAAGTCTAAGAGTGATTAGGGGATTGTTAAGATCATGCATCTTTCAGAAAATATTCGTAATCTACTCCTTTTTTAGATCAATTTTGCCACAGAAAGTATAGTCATTGAGTGAGGAGTTTCTGAGTAACACGGCATTGAATTGAACATACACTTAGAAATTATTCAAACAGAACCCTACTAGTATACTCTATATATATCAAGACAACGTCTATATTCTGTCTATATGTTAATTATAGTTAAGTGATTTGCTTGCAAAAATCAAAAAAGTGAACGCAGGGTTGTCACTACGACACAATTATTTCCTTTGCATTTTTCGTTTTACTTTAATATAATATTATTTAGTTACTTATAACATGTCTAACAAAGAGAGGAGATTGGGATTATTTGCTAAAACACGCATGTTCGTATCTGTCATGTATACTGATGTTAACGAATGTATAAAGACTGTGAACGAATAGTAAAATTTAAGATATATTGTAACATATAAAAGACGATGCCCGTTGCGCTGTATGGAATTGACCCAAGTTACGTGACTATAAGTTGCCTGAAATTGAAAAAAGTGGCGTTTTAGAGTTAAATTAAAACTTATACATGTGGCGTATCTTTATACGTTACGCAGTCGCAATCGAATGTTTTTATTTCAAGCAATACGTATCCAAAGCTTATAATTTTTATTAAAAATTGTATAATTATATTTTATTCAAGACAACTTTAGTGATAGCGCTATCTGCTGTAATGGATAATAACTAGTTAGATAGTGCCATCTATGGTAAAGTATAGCAACTAATTCGATTTCAGTTTATTTCGCTGCGTGTATTGTATGTTCGATCTACTCGCATCACATCACGATCCACTCGCATTCCACAACTTTTTTTTCAGAGGTTATCAAACCTCGCTGCATAGAAAATCACAAAATCGAATATGAAGATATTTTCGTGTAACTTTATTTTTGGTATTTATTTTCTTAAATAGTACTTTTATTTTTAAGCAGATAATCTATAGTGTGGGTCAATACTGAACTTTGTTATTTAATAATTTTAAAATCAAACTACGTCTTCCTTGCGCTTGTAAATGAACAATACATGCATTTTTGGACCAATTAGTGCATGATTCGTTTTTCAAGTTTACGCTGGAACCTTTAATATTTTTGAAGTAAAAAGTAGCCTGTAATATTCTCGAAAATTCTATACCGGTCAGTGAAAGTCCCCTCTTAATTCACCCGTTTCGGAGATTAGCCCGCACAAATAGACTGAACGAAATTTAAAAAACGCTTGTTTACATTATGGTTAAGTACGTGCAAGTAAACATATACTTCATCATCATCATCATCATCAGCCCATTTTTACCCCACTGCAAGGCCTCCCCCAGGGCGAGGAGGGGAGCTTGGAGCTTAAGTCCACCACGCTGCTCCACTGCGGGCTGGGAACTGTAACGACCGCCATCTATTGACAGCGTCCGATTGAACCAAATTTAAAAAAACGCTTGTTTACATTATGGTTAAGTACATGCAAGTAAACATATACTTATATGAGCGTAACAAAAAGCCTTTATTACGAAAGTGCTGACAAATTTTATTTATATATTTTATTTATACGTAACATATAGCAGTATATAACATTGTTACTTCATAATACCTATCTTCTCATCAGATCTTGTTTTCTTTGATTCGATTTGATCGCTTCGTCTCGAAAATTCGTATTACGCAAGTGAATCGTTAAAATATAAATATCCGTTTTTCTTATTTGTTTATTTTTAAAATTTTATTTTTTGGATCATATTCAGAGTGCTAAGACGTCATAGTACAGCAACGTCATATATTTAGAAACTTCCGTTTGTTTGCTTCCCGATTCAAATGAAAAAAATCTCCAAATATAAAACTAGCTTTTGCTTGTTGATCCACCCGCATGTATATATCCACCCACCCGTAGGTATTCTCTTTTCAACTTTTTTCTTGTTAGTTAAGTGGTTTTGCAGTCGGATATTTTTTTTTAATATGTCAGTCAGACGCGCGTCGTCCCTTATTACAACCGAAGCCATGCATATTTGATTTGATTTAATCCAACGTCTAAAATTGCATTCTTTGGGATTATGAGGTAAAATTACAGTTACTTAATTACTTCACTGTTGTAACACTTACCATTTAATGTTGTAATATTTCTTTATTATTTATTTTTACCTCGCCCTTGCCACAGGGGGTCAAGTGTGTGAACCATCATCCTCCATCTTGTTGCATCACAAAATTTGCAATTATAAATCTAAAAGTAGATAACAATATTCAATTTTCACGATAGGCAAGATGTTTTAATATTGTAAGATACCGAAGTACATGTATTTATAACAAATTTATGTCACGTCACAAAAGTTGTGATTCTCCTCACACCACGTCACACTTTCTGGGCCCCATCTCACATCTTTGACCTCTGACGTAAAACAAGGATAGCCTTCTAACCTCCAGTGACTTAGTACGTAACCTGTCACATAAACCATATCTAGTTTTTTCTTCAGTTGTCCACTATGCCAAGACTTCGACTTATGACGTTGTCGGTCGCTTCGAAAACATGTTCTAGGCATTGAGCGTAAACCACTAAAATAGATGAAGCACAATATTTTTAGACAAACGCCGCCTATGCAATATATTCAATATAATTATCCTAAGCAAAAAATAACAACGGAATATTACTCGGTCAATAAAATACAGAAATACATAATAGAGACATGAATGTACATAAAGATACTGCGTCGTGACCACAAAAATGTGAGCAAAAAAATATACACCACAAATTAAATATACGCTACTAGATGTTTTAACATACCTACATTGAAATAGAATTTAATGTGACATGTGCAAAAATCGTGCTACCTACTGGAATAACAAGGATTCTGTAATTACATTTCATGTGTAATGTAACAGAATGTTTCGTGTGTAGTTTAAAAAGGCAATGATAATGCTGTGAGGTCTGCCTAATCTCTGGATTTGTAATTTTGCTCGGGTTTTTTGTTGTTGCGAAATATGCGACGCTCCATCTTGATGATTCTGCTATCTATGAATAGAAATAATGTTTATGCTTTCATTCCAAAACTATGTTTATTGGAATGCATAATTAAATATAATATTTTTCAAAGAAACTGTGTCCAATAACTAAAAGAATTTAAATCAAACGTAGATTTAACTCATACGACGTAAAGTCGGTGACAATTTTATAGTGAGTTGCAAGAAAACTACTTAAATCAGCGATTAACAGACGTCAACCAATCATATGTCTTGAAATGAAATTTTAAAAATAAATATTATTGGTTGGTTAGTGGATTACCTTAGAATGTTACTGACGACGATATTAAGTAGTCTTCTTGTCCCTCGCCATAAGGAAAGCTAACTACATTCATGACTTAAATAGACTTTCTGCACATCACCAATAAACAAGCTCTATTGTAGATAAAATTTGAGTTTTTATATTTAAACTTTTGGAATAAAATTTTGAATTTTGTCTGTTTGATGGTGGATATTATTTTCTATACATCGTCCGCCGAGAGTTTGCGTTCCTGACACATGCGATTTATAGCTATAACTCAGATTTGTTGTGAGTTGACATAGTAATATAATTTTTAATTTAATTTTGTATTATTCGTGCATGTATACGATAATAATATTTGAAAACGGGAATCGTCCGATGGTACAAATTCACATCAACCATCCGTTACTATGATATGCCAATTATGACTTGTCGGGAACGCAAACTCTCGACGGCCGATGTATCTAGTAGTAACTATCGGTGAATACGAACGTAAAAAAACATAAGTGAAGTAAATTGAATTGAGTGTCGTGATAGCCCAGAGCGCAACGAACCTGTCTCAAATTTATAAGGCCATAGGGCCATGGTTCGAATCCGGGCGTGTACCAATGAGTTTTTCTGACTTAAGTACATTAAGTATCACTGACTCCGTGCCTCGGAGAGCACGTTAAGCAATCAGTCCCGGACGCTGTCAATAGATGGCGGTCGTTACAATCCCAACCCGCAGTGGAGTAGCGTGGTGGATTTAAGCTCCGAACCCCCTCCTTACCATGGGGGAGGCCTAAGCCCCTGCAGTGGGGTAACATGGGCTGACGATGAAGTAAATTGAAATCGAAAACTGAAAAATAAACTCTATAATCTATAGAATTTGAATAAAATAGACCATCATATATAGATATGACTTGAAATCCTTTTGGCGATGGTCTTCAAGTGAAAATATATTTTTATATCAAATATGTTTTGTGATTTTTGATTGTTTCCGATGTGGTTTCCGACTTCAATTCATATTTATACAATGGTATATTTTATTCACATTCCATAGATTATTATCACTTTTCACTTAATAATTTTTTATCCTGTCTAGTTTTTTTTTTATTCTTGTTTTTTTTAAACTAAAAAATAAACTTCTGTAATGTTTTACTCGGCTCTGTGAACAAGATAATGTGAGCTAATATCTACAACAGACCGATCCAGTGTTGTGCTTTGTTTTGCAGTCGTCAAAATGGTAGCATAAACGTTTTAATATATTTATTTATATTATATTTATAATTAGCTTAGCTTATAGCTTATATTAGCTTTAATTTAATAATAATAATATCTGGGGCATCCCATACAGCGCCATCTAGTCCCAAAAAAGTAAGCAAGTATTATCCTTGTATTATGGCGTGCTAATATTCTTTATAATATATTCATATATAAATACTTTTTACATCCAGACACGGAACAAATAGACATATTCACGCACGCACATAAATATATGTCATGGGTGGGCATCGAACCCGTCACCCTTGGTTCCGCAGTCAGGGTCTCTAACCACTCAGCAAAACGATCAGTCATACCAGCTCATACTGATATTAATACCCATATTGTTCCAATAACAAAAGATTGTATTTGTTCCCTTGTCTTTTTTGATTCGCAACGCCGCCATATTAAATATTATTTACGACACTTCATTATGTTAAAATTTATCAAGCCGTTTAGGCTACAGAACGCGCCAAAAAATAGACATACAAACGTACATACGTATGTACGTACACTCGAAAAACATTACCCTCTACAATCGGGTATTAAATAGTCTCGTTTCTAAAATAATATTTTTATTGTCCCTATAAAAATAAGAGATTTCTAAGCATTTGATCTCGAAATAAGCATCAGCTACCACGAAAGATGTATGGTGTCATTTTTATTATGAAGTTTATTAGCATTTCTAAAAGAAATTGTATTTGTTTTTTTTAAACGACTTTATCAATTAAAAAAATAAAACATTTGTTATGAAAGAAACACGAGCATTCACCTCCGGTCGTTGACATCGCAAGCCAATACTATTGATAGACTTCAAGCTGCAACGTGCACAATTCGATGCAGGATATATTTTACTATGGCTTATCAATCATTACTAACTCCACTATTTATGTTCAATAAATATTCACGACGATTCTGTGTGACGTTCAGTATAACTCTCGTTGAGTTCTTTTCACGTTTATTTCGCTATCCAACACTTTAAAGAGAAATGAATCTACAAGTCTCAACAAAACGTAGTAAAAGAAATTTACTTAAATTTCTGTTCTGTCTGTATTTCTGTAATATGTTATTAATCCTTATCAAATTAAATACGATATTTACCTTCAGCATTTCATGCAGATTTTGATTGCCCTTTACACCATACAATTTAATTAAATATCTTAGGAATAATCGCGAAACAAAAACTAAAGCGGCCGGGCCCGGACGCCGCGCCAGGCGGCCTCCCCAGACGTGGTCCCCATACCGATGCAACACGTGTGTTTAAGCAGAAGTTATCAATGTTGTATAGGTATAAAGAAATATTTTTGTTTGTTTTTATGTATTTATTCTTTACTTTTTCAAATATTTATAGAATTGGAAATAAAATACATTAAAAATAATTCAAAAGGTATGAATTTACGTTACATTTAAATCTAATTAAATCCAATCCGCATGTTCGATGCAACAAATAGGACACTAAGACAGAAAAAAACTCTGGCTTATATGCTCTACTACCCGTCCGAAGCCGGGGCGGGTCGCTAGTAGATACATAAAATAATATTATTATCAAACATTTTGGATCTACACGAATAAACCGCTTGGCTGTGTAACCTCTGTTCTCTATTTACCTCTTCCTTTTTTTCGTCCATTCATTGCTTTTCTATTTCCTTCTTATACTTGCTTTTTTTTGTCATTCCTCTTTTATCGTGTCCCTCAAGGTATCCGAAACTCCGTTTGTTTATTTACGCAGTACCTACACGTCATCGATCGCCCTACATAGGGCAGAACGTGTTATCTCACCGGATCTATTTTTAGTTAGACTGCGTGGCTCCGGAACAAATTGTACACTTTGTAGAGGAATTGGTATATGATAAGGGAAAACTTATGTCAGAATATCACCCCCAATTTTACTTATAGTTTAATAAATAATAATAAATGTTTATTTCTTGCAAAGTAATCACTGCTTTTATACCGTATTGAATAATACTTGTTAATTTCCGAACTGATAATTGTACTGTGCAAAAGGCTTTAAATTGTGTAATTAACCGACTTCCCCAAAAACAGGGTTATTGTTTTTCTGGTGTAAATGGTGTATTGATTTCTCTATTTTTTTCGCATGCTGTGTAGCCTAAACGGCTTGATGCACTTTAACATAATATGAAGTGTAGTTAGATTCGTCTTAATTGTAGGAGTGACGTAAGACATAATATTTAAATATGGCGTCTGCGAATCAAATTAAAGAGGGGTTTAAAAAAATGTACATATTTTTACAACTAGACACGGAATAAATAAACAGGTTCGTGCATACAATTATTTGTCCCGGGCGGGATTCGAACCCGCTACCTTTAGTTCTGCCGTTAGGGTCTCTAACCATACAGTCGATCGGTCGTTAAAATCTATTTTAATTTTTACGGGAAATATGTTTTCAAATCATTTAATTGTAATTTTTATACATTTTTGCCATATGTGTCCGTGGTTGTACGGAGTTTTGTACGGAGAAATTTCTAGACGTTTTAAACGCCCAGACTCTAGCTCGATGGAGCGTCCCGAAGAAGGGGCGGAAAAGAGAAGGTCAAGGTTAATGCAGCGGCGCATGTGCAGTTCACAAATGCATTTTATAGTACTTTATATAGGTAGCTGTATGTAGTAAGTAGTTGAAGTAGCGGGCTGCTGATCTCGCACGGTTTTATTCAAGTCTTAGATAGCATAACCACCAAGATGGAGCTTCCAATACTTCTATACGATCGAAAACATGATCGTTATAATAATAATAGATTTTTTTTAAATTGATGGTCGATGATGTCTCTACTACTGATTATAGCCGTGGATTATAGGTACGCTGTTCTACGTATTGCACGTGTTTTTGTGGCCGCCGACCGCTGCATGAACTGTAGTAGTGACGACATATTAATGTTTCACGTTTTCTTTTTATGTCTCTGTTATTAAGCCTCCAAATTTTTTTTCATTTTTTCCGTTCAATAAAGACACGTATTCTTATAAATATAATTTTTTTAGACCATGTTGCAAAATTTTGAAATAACAATCCTGTATTGTCGCGTGGCATTGATCAAGCGGCTTGGAGCCGGTTTTTGCGACACGACCAATCTCCATGGCGGCGATGATTGTCCAAAAAAATCGACTCAGCGAAATTATAAAGGTTTGTTTACACCTGTTAAAATGAATGAATCGGTCGTTTTACGCTCTCATGTACATACATAACACACAGGTCGAAAACTAATAGGCCATCTGAAATCACTTAATAAATTAATGTATTAAATATTTAAATAAAAAAATCACAGTTCTCGTACACAACACAATCTTCGAGGTACATTAAATATCAACTCAACAAAAATATTTTTATCATAAATTCATCGCCATTTCAAAGTTACGTCCTGTCGGAATGCATTCTCTCAGCGGCGAAACTACAGGCACAGTAGTCAGTACGTCCCTTTTCTGTGCTTGAATTATTTATGCGTTAAAATGTTAAAACTTTGCACAAGAGATACGCAAGGATCAGTAGCAGGTAACGGCTAGCATCTCGATAAACAGCGAGAACCGGACATTTTTTTTAACGGCAGTCAGATAAAAAAAAATTTCGGTTCTCGCCCAGTGCCCCCAGTGGCCATTAACAACAGCGCTCAGCTTTCTATCGATTCGCGCGCACATCCAATTTCGTTCGCCAGATGGACATCGTCGGCATTACCCAAGCCACGTTATCCCTCGTCGAGTTTGAGAGGTCGAAGCGATACAAAATAATACTAATGGACATGGAAACGCATAGAAATAATAATTTTAGTCTCGGCTTAATTATAATTTTTGTATGCTTGAGAAAAATATTAATTTAAAAACAGACATTCAAGTAAGTTTTTATTCAAAATATTGACACTTTAAATGATAGTTACTATCCAAATCAAGAGCCAAAAAAGTAAGTATAAATTTATATTATTTAAAATATGCGAAGCTCAGTCATAATTTTTAAATTTTACCGATATACACGATTTAATGAGAAAAGACCCCAAAGAAATGCGAAATTATTTGACATTTTCGTAATTTTCAAAAAAGTTTTTTTCAATTTTTTTTTTCGCCACCTTGTAGCCCTTGTCAATACGCATTTCTTGAGAACTCAACCATTTACGTAGCCCTAGTCCTAAAACTCACGACACCAGGACGATGTCACACTGAGCGAAAATGGGGAGTGGGGGGGCATGCAGAAGCAGTCGAAAATGTTAAAAATTTAGAAGCAGGAACGCGGGTACTACCGATCCTCAACTTACTCGCGTAGAAGTGAAGTGACAAAATCCATTTTGTCATTTACGTTGAAGTTGATAACACTCCATGTGGATCTACGGAATTTTGTTTGGCCTCGGAACGGAATTGATTATCTATGCCCTTCTGAGTGTAACCGCACCCTAACGATCCATTTGTCTTTGTCGTTGAGTTCGCTCTTGTAAATAGAGCCTTATTGAGATCGCGGACTGTTTGTTACTAAGCGAAAATTCGTCATCGTTTAAACATCGCCAAGGTCAAGTTTTTATAGTCGATGCTTGTTGATTAATCAAACTATCTTATGGTTTCTCAAGACAAGATCACGTATACGAATTAATTTATAGAAATACTGGCTGTCCGCCCGTGGTTTCGCCCGCGTGGTCTACCCACAGAAAAAAAAGAATTATGTCATCAAAAAAATATAGTCTTCAATATATACAAATACCGCATATTCTTGGCTCAATGAATTTGCATTGATAACAGAATTCCTTTTTTTCGCTCGCTAAAGTAACGTTTCAGGATGTTAAACAATTTAAAAAAAAATTCAGTTACTATCTGAAAATTGAGTAAAATTCATGATTAAAAAATTTATACATGACGATACAAATGTTAAATAAAAATATATCAAAAACCGACCGATGCATGTCGATGGGTTCCGTAATTTACATCATTCCATATTTGAGATGAACGTTCATGGTTAAAATTCAATTAACAAGTTTAAAAACAAATACCTGAGTCAAAATGTCTATATGTTTGAACTACGTTCAGTTTAATACGCAGTATATTGGCTGAACGTAGTTCCACTTTAAACATGTTTTTCTCAGTAACCTTTAGTTTGGGCCATCTGCCCAGTTGAAAGTTTTTGTTTAGTTCGGTAAAGTCTACATGTTCTATAAGTTTGGACTAAGTTCAGCAGCACACTTGTTATACACATACAAAATATTTAGTATAATAATAGTACAGATGTCTACATTTTAACCTCAAAGCGTGCAAACATCCTTTGAAAACGTTTTGTAATACAATAAATATTTTAAAAAAAGTTTTGTTTAACTGTGTAAATCTTTCGGTCGTTTAAAACTTAAACTTGATTTATTTACTTGAAAAATATATCTAAAGAAATCATTGATTACCCAAGTGAAATATGTTATACATATTTTGTAATAAAAGATAGTTTCGAAATCGATTTTATTTTATTGCTATTATTGTTACCTGGGACATCCCACACAGCGCCATCTAGTCCCAAAGTAAGAAAGTACTACGCTTGTATTATGGATATTAAACAACTGATATACTGATAATATACACTATAAATATTTTCCACCCAGACACGGAACAACATGTTCATAGTTCACGCACACAAATATTTGTCCCGGACGGGAATCGAACCCGTGACTTTTGTTTCTGCACTTAAAGTCCGACCTCTCGACCAAACATATTGGTCTATTGGATATATAATATCATACTGTTATTTTTATGGCCAGAATAATAGATGTAAAGTAATAGGAACAGGGTTTCACAAAAGAGATCTGCTATACAGAAAAATACAATTTCAAGATGAAGAAATATGCGTTTACATCTGTGTAGATTAAAACTCACTCGTCATCATCATCAGCCCATTTTACCCCACTGCAGGGGTTTAGGCCTCCCCCAGGGGCGGGGGAGTTTGGAGCTTACATCTACCACGCTACTCCACTGCGGGTTGGGGATTATAACGACCGCCATCTATTAACAGCGCCCGAGACCGACTGCTTAACGTGCTCTTCAAGGCACGGGATTAAACACTAATAACACAAATTGCCAATCCAATGGCCATGCCAGTCGGTCAGTCAATTTGTACATACAAAACCGAAATTGCATTGGTATGAAACCGCGACATTCTTTTCTATGCAAATATGTCAACTGAACATGCAAGCAAACTAACTTGAGCGCGCCTTTAATTCACTCATTGGTGTTGTATACTTTTTTTTAAATGAAAATTTGGCAAATGTAACACTCGAACATTTTTTTTTTAACATCAGGTCACCATCTTGTTGACGATATGATGCTATTTTATTTTTAGCGAGACACTTGTGGGCGCTCTTTTAAAATAAATTTAAAATTAAACCGGTAGGGATTAAAAGTTGTTATAATCAAAAACTTGGGATGTTTTCTATTAAAGTACTAGACGTTTATTATTATATCGAAAAACACGATTCTTGTGGATTATCGACTGAATAAAAAATCATTCGTATAGTGAGGAGTATCCGTGTGGGATAGGCAAGGAATACAATTTCCCACCGCCACCGGGAAGCGTGTCTTAAGAGGCGACTAACCCTGGTTAGCAGAAGATGGGCAGCAGCATCTCTCTGTGAAACTATACACTGCGATCACCAACCCGCCTGCCAAGCGTTGTGATTATTGGCAAACCCTCTTAATGCGGCACCCAAACACACAATGGGCCCCAGTCTCCGGCAGTCCTTCTATTAAGCACCGTATCGGGGGTAGTTGGATGCGAAAGGCGGAGGACCGTGTGTGGTGGCGAGCCTTGGGAGAGGCCTATATCTTGCAGTGGAGAGATAGGGTCGATGATGATAGTGAGGAGTAGCAGTTGGAAGCGGATGTAGTGATACGATCGCTTAATGAAGACCATAGAGTGCATGAATTTGACAGCAGCGTTTGGTTTGTTTTAATAGTCATAAATGTCACTTCACAGTATCGAAAATGTCAAACACAATTTCCCGGTGGTGAAGATGGGCACGCGGGGATTTCGCTGGGGTGAAGACCGGCGTGTGGGGACCGGCACCAGCACTATCTTGCGCCTGCTACCTAGAGTATGAATGGTTAGACGGTAAACGCAAAAGTGGGCTTCTAGCCAATTCGTACTGTTATGATGGAGACACTAAGTTCTTTAACGAACTCGTTTAAAAAACATTTTTTATAAAACAGAGTTACGCATTCCCCCTATAGAGGATCTAGTTTCGAAACATCAGTACGGTGTCACTCAACACTATGTCATAACCACTGTGCTTTAAATTGGTTCAGTAGAGGAGTAATGCTGGCCGTTCATTTTGAGAACCAAAGTTATCACATTTGAACCATAGAGTGAGAAAAGGAGACGCCCGCATATGGCCCACGCGATTGGTTGTACCTAGATGTTGTGCTGTGTTTAAGTTTGTGCATTACCCGTCACAACTAACTAGTTACAGACTATTACACGAAAGGCAGATATCGATAAAAATTGAATATATTTAAAAAAATTTGCCGGCTTTTAGTCGTTGATTTTAGCAAGCGTTCCATTTCTAGTCTCCTACATTCAAAATTCGGTGATCATAACACTCCGTAATCGCAGTTCTTTATTGCTCCATGCAGAATTCGTTGACTTGCTTTTTTATTGGTCTTATGGCCTTGTGTTGGAGTTATTGTGTACATTGAAGTTTTTATACTCATCGGATATACTACACAGAAAAATATTCTATCCTATATCCAATCCTATTCAAATCCAAGATTGATCGATTGGCCAAGTGGTTAGAGATCTTAACTGCGGAGCGAAGGGTCGCAGGTTCGATTCCCGACCGGGACAAATATTTGTGTGCATTAACATGCCTATTTGTTCCGTGACTGGGTCTAAAATAATATTATAAAGAATATTTAAGTATGTGTATCAGTTGTCTAATACCCATAATACAAGCATAAACTTGCTTAATTAACTTAAACACTTGACCGCTTGGCCTAGTGTGTAGCTACCCTGCCTACGAAGCTGGGGGTCCCGGATTCGAAGCCTAGGTCGGGTCAGTATTTATATGATAAATATTGATACTGGTACCAAGTTTTGGTTGTTATATGTATGTGGTGTCTTGGCTTAGTACCCAAAATACAAGATTATGCTTAGTTTGGGGCCTAGACGTTGTTGTCATGTATATGTTATTATTATTATTATTACTGTATAAGATAATAATTAAAATCGGTTAGGCCGATTTCAAATGCATCTACGACTACTAATATTGTATAAAAATTTCCACGTTAGTGCCGTTCTTAATTGAATCGATTTGATTCAATTAATTGACGAGATAACTCGTCAATTACTATCAAACCAACTGTAAAGGTAGATAAAACTTTTAAGTTGAATAAACGTTTATTAATTCATCTTATATATAAAAATGTAATGAAGCTTTTTACATGTCTCGTTAAAACTCAAAAACCGCTGGACCGGTTTGCCTAATTTTGGTTTTGCAATATTTCTGGAAGTCCAAGGGAGATTTAATAGGTGAGAAAATGTGAAAAAATTGCAAAGAAAAACAACGCCTTCTTTTTCCCATAAACAAACTGTTCGTACCTGTCAAACAGGGTGCATTCAAAAATCAATTTCTTTACTTTTTATAGGCCATCTCGGAAACGGTTGAAATTATTTATATGAAATTTTGTATTTAGATAGATAACATTCCAAAACAGGTTTTCAAATAGGTTTTATGGTTATTAAACACCAGGAGGCGCTGCAGTAAATGTGTATCTTCGAAACGACTGGATTGATTTTGATTCTGTTTTTTGCATTTCAATTTTTTGCATCACCTGCGAATAATAATGCGTTGCAATAATTAAACAAGTTGTGCAGTTGTGGACCACCAGGGGACGCTGCAATATATGTGTATCTTATCATCAAAGAGCAGGTTCTTAGATAAGAATTGCGGCTATAAGCCACCAGGGCCGCTGCAATAAATCGTTTCTCCAAAACGGCTGGATCTGTAAGCGGTTTTTGTGTGAAATAGATATCATCTAAGAGCGTGTTCTTAGATAAGGTTTGCGGTAATGGACCACCAGGGGGCACTGTAATAGATATGTTTCTCTAAAACGGTTGCGAGGATTTTGATGTGGTTTTTCGCTTTATATAGACATCACGTAAAAGAAAGTTCTTAGATAAGGATTGTGATTATGGGCTACCAAACGGAAGCGCTACAGTACATATACATATGTTTTGAACCGTTCTGACTTCTGAGGCTGTACGAAGTTCGCCGGGTCGGCTATTTTATTTATAAATCGAGAATGTATAGCAAAAGTCATAAAAATAAAATTTCTTTTGAAATGGTTAGTTAATTCACGCTTTGTTACATATTAGTCATCTTTGGCATACGAAATTAACAATTCCAACATTTGTGTCAATAAAAAACCTGTGTAATCGATCTGCTTCGATTCGCTGTGCTACTTGACTTTATCAAACTCTGTATTGTCATATAAATATCAAAACTTAAACAAAAAAAAAACTTTGCCAAGATTACACGAATTGCATTTTATTTTTATACTTGGGAAACACTGGTAATGTGTGCCATTTTTTTCAATCATATATAAAAATATACAGTGTTCGTTGCTAAAAGACAAGTTGTAAAATAAATCTTGAATCGAACTAAATTTTAACAATATTTTTTTAAATAAATTCTAATATCGTAATCCAAACTCGAAACCTATAAATATTTTATTAACACCCATATCTCTATTTAAAAATTTCGATAATTTATGTCTTATTTTGAATTCTGAAAGCTTTTTCAATGTTACAAACATCCATATATTACATAAGCTACCCCTGAAAGCTCAGTTACAAGGGTGCTGAAAAGCGACGCCGCGCTGTTGGTATTGATTATTGTTGGACCTGCGCGTTTTAGACGTTACAGCGCATCTAACGTCGCACTTGCTATGATTGATCATATAAACTATAGTATACTTTTGTATGGCGTTTTTTTTATTACTATGTTACATTATTAACACAGTGAAATACTATAATCTAAGATCCCGATCTATCTTGTGAGCCCCTCTTTCTTTTCCCAGGTGAAATATTGTTCATATTATACTCTAAAATATTTTAATAAACATTAATTAAGAGGGTTGACACCCTACATGTGGTCCAAGCTATTTTTTCAAAAATTTATACAAATAAATTGAAGAGTTCTGGTAAGAATCAAACTTTGTTTTCCATTAGAACAATAATAATGACAATTTAATATACTTTTTTTGGTGTACTTTTCTTGGAAATTATAAGCATGCATAACTTTTTGTTCTAATTATAAAAAAATCACAAATGTAATTAAAAATAACCTGGACCGAATTTCGGGTGTCAACCCTGATAATGTTTATTAACCTTTTAACTAGTATCAGTCATTATTAATCATTGTCTCTGTTAATTAAATGGGTTGTGACCTTCAATCTGACCAAATAGGGTTAATGAGTAGCGAATAGGTTACTATATGTTTTACAGTATATGAACAATGTTTCGTCTGGGGAAAGAATGAGGGGTTCACAAGATAGGTCGGGATCTTGTACTAGAAGAAGTAATAGTTGCGTAAATCTTTACAAAAGCATTTTCGAGCCTTAATATCCGAGTACACTACGATTTTCTCATTTTCTCTTAGTCTACAGTACCTAAAGGAACAAAACGGTCAGAACTTCAAGTATAGAAAATTACAGTTTATGTTACTAAACCTCTATTCGCTCTTTACATATTAGACATTAAAACCGGCCAAGTACGAGCCGGACTCGCATGCGAAGGGTTCCGTACCACCGTACAATGATTTAATTTTTTACTTCATTTAATTTTTATTATTTGTTGTAGCGGTCATAGCAGCACATACTTCATAAAATATTCAAGAGTAAGCAATGATCCACAACCACCAAATACCAAAAACGACGGAAAAAACATGTTTCTTGTATGGGGACCCTTTTAATTTTTAACTATATTTTATTTTTATTATTTGTTGTTACAGCGACCATGGTGATACACACTCTGTGAAAATTTCAAGTATCTGCCTATCACGGTTCAGACCATCGAGCTCTGTGGCAGACGGACGGACGTACGGACAGCGGAGTCTTAGTAATAGAGTTCCCTTTGGTCCCGTTTGGGTACGGAAACTTAAGAAATCTTAGGAATAATTTTATAACCGAAATCCTCTATAATATCTAAATAGTATGAAATCTTCGTTATTTTTATACAAAGTAGAATACTGACACAACAAAAAAATCAATTTCGGGCCGTGAACGAAAAATCGCTAAGAAAAACTCGCTTCTTGATAAACAAAATCCATTTTGCTGTCTAGCAGAAACTTTGTAAGGGGAATATTTCTTGTAATTTACAAATAGGACTATTGGTCGAAAGTCACTATTTAGGTATGTTTATTACTTACGATTCTTGGTTATGTTTTTAATTATATACTGACTCTATTTATGCGTAAACGCACACAAGAATTTCGCCAATCGCTAATGCGGTCTTACATACTAATTTATACGAACTTAGTCGAATTAAAGGTTTGCAGTGCGGTTTCCATCGCGTCCTGATGGCGTCAAAGTGATAGGTTTGTGTTTGAGGCGAGAAAGCTAAGGACAGACGTGTGCCATCGTACATTTACATGTCACTTATATAAAGCTCATTCTCAACGAGTAACTGCCACGGAACCGATGATGAAATTTCGTGACTATCACGTCAATAATAATGAAATCTCCTTTTGTGGGCTTTCCAAGGCAGAGGCAGATGATCACTATGAACAAAGACAGTGTAATAATCTATTACTGTATGCGAATTTTTTCGACCTCATTACGATAAAAAAGCCAATGCTAGTTTAAAAGGCAATCAACATGACCGGTTTGATGAAGCAAAAACATTGTTATCAAAACTTTTCATGTTTTCATTTTCAAATATAAACCGATTTTTACGCATAATCGTTGTTTAAAGAAAATATTTTGGGGACGACGTTTATAATCTCTCTTCTTTCGTTTGATAATATTTAATTCATACACCGATTTGTTTGTATCGTATACGCCGAATATGTTTTAACTCTTTTGACACTCCGATCGATGACTTTGCTCTTGCTTGATATAAAATTTAAAAAAAAAAAAAAAATTGGTTATGTCATAAGACCCAGAATGCCTAAGAAAGTCACATATTTTTGCTTATAATTACAATTCTAAAGACTTATTTAGAAAACTGTTTCCCCAATGTTACTAGTAACTTAATTGACTTTAAAATATATATATATATATAATTCAAGATTATACACCAAATAGCAAAAACACAATACAGATATGAATTTTTTTCTGTTTCAGTTTCGCGAATTTTTTCTATCGAGAATTTGTTTATTAATCGTGTATTTGAATTCAAAAGCCATTAGATACTAGAGCATGCACCCGGTTCTACCCGGTTCCAAGAGAACCGGGTATACCCGGTTCTTACGTAATCTGGAGAACCGGTTCCAAAATTGTAATACCCGGGACTACCCGGTTCTTCGGGTATTTTATTTTGTTCAATTGGATAAAGATATTTGCATTACAATAAAACAACCATGTGCAAAAGTAAAACGCGGAATGTTGAAAAAAACGGTACGGGAGCTAACTAACAAGCCACGAGCGGCGACAAGGCGCGCAGACTCACTATTCCACCAATTCATCCACCTTGCATCTTGATAAAAGCTTAAACGTACGTACGTAACAAAAACGACCATATAAAACGAAGGGAAAACATTTATAATTTGGATAAAGCTCTTTTAAATGAGACATAACTGTAGTGATGTATATCAAATTCATCGTTCAAGGCGTTATATAGATTACTAAACCTATGTATTTGTACTGTTTTAAGAGACGTTATTATTAGTAATTGCATGCTAAACAATCGCATATTACGCAAACGATGTTTGTTGTCTCTGACACCGTTAGTTGTCTTGTGAACAAGGCACAAGTCCATAGTTTTACGTCTGACCTAAATACTGAAGATGAAAGTACTTCAGGTAATCATTATACTCTAGAAGTCTTTTCCTCAGGTCCAGCTTAACGTTGATACAGCGCAGGAAACGTGCTAGAACTGACTCGACTCGATTAATATGAACCTGACAAATCGGACACCAAACAGAGGAACAATATTCAAAAAGCTACGGACCATTGAAGTGTAAAGTATTAGAAAGGACTCCTTTCTTCTGAAGGCCTTAGTGACTCGGAAAATGAACCCCAGCATCTAGCAAGCCCTGCCAACCATCCACCCATAATGAGGTCTGAGCACACTATCAAACAACACCCCCAAATCACGAACCACGTTGGCGCGCTTCAATGGAGACCCGTTTATATTGTACGGATAGTAAATTATTTTCTCATTCTTGGTGAAAGATGTATAGTGGCACTTCGTAATATTCATGGACATTAGATTATTCTCGCACCAAGAGTGCAACAGATTCTAATTGTATTGTAGTACAAGACAATCTGATGAATGGATAAGAAAAGATTGAGATCATCAGCATAAGATAAGCAGTTGCAAACCAGAAGGTCACTAATAAACTCTAAGAACAGTAATAGTCCTAACACTGTGGAATCCCAGAGGTTGCCATGAAAGGGTAGGAGTCATATCCGTACGCACACACCAACTGCGATCGATACAGTAGATAAGATCTGAGCCAACAATGCAAGGATCCATGAATTCCAAGGTGCTGGATTTTCGCCTGTAAAATTTCGTGATTGACACGATCGAATGGCTTGGCAAAATTTGTGTACACTGAATCAACTTGAATTTTATCATTAAATACGCAACAGAGATATTTACTATAGATGAGCAGATTGGAGGCAGTAAATCTATTATTATCAAAACCATGCTGGTGAATACTCAGTATATGGCTGAAATGGTTAAATAGGTGTTCATACATCAAGCCCTCAAATAAAATATTAAGACAAAGCAGTTTAGAATACTTAAAGGTTTATAATTAGATACGTCGTCCTTGTCACCTGTTTTATGTATTGGGGTAATTTGGGCTAATTTCCATAAATGGGGAAAAACACTCTCGGCTAAGGATTTATTGAAGACCAGCGACAGTGGTTTCGCCAAGGCAGACGCACAAATACGGACAAACACAGGTGGAATACCGTCAGGACCAGCTCTTTTCTTTATTTACAATTTTTTAAGATGAGTTAGCACTGCGCTTTCGGGCAGATGTACCCCGAATAAAATGAATTGGGCGGTAAAAATAAAGAGATGAAATGTGAACTTATTGATGAGGCATATATTGACGAAAAAGATTCAGCTAAAAGATTAGCAATGCCGAGACCTGTATCAACCATGAGAAAAAACCGTTTAACATTGCAATACGTTCAGCTGAACTCTCCGTATATAATATACCGCGTGTTCGGCTGAACGCAGTCCAAATTTATTGAGCGTGTAGAGTTTACGGAACTAAACAAAAAGTATCAAGTGAGTAGATGGCGCAAACGGTCACCGAGAGAAACATGTTTAAAGTTTCATTTTTTTAAATCACTATTTTTTTACTTTTTGTTCTTTTGGTTAGCTCTATACGCTCTATAAGTTTAGACTACGTACAGTCGAATACCCGGTATAGTTACGCAATACAAATAAAAATACTTTTAACTAATATTTCCCGATTTTACGTGAAAAACCGAAAAGAACCGGGTACCCGGTTCTACCCGGTTCTTTTCGGTTCCGGAACCGAAAACCCGGTTCTTGAATAAGTGCCGGTTCTGCATCCTCTATTAGATACTGTTGTCTACAGTCACGCGGTTTTTATATATAGTGGTATTCGAATTTAAACTTGTTTGATTTTTGTATATTTGATTCTTAATGACAAATACATATCCTGCAGCTAGCACGATAAAAGTAGTTGAATATACTTGCCGAGGCATAAGTGTACATATTGCAGGCATAATGTGGTTTGGTGCAATCAATGGTGCTTTCACAAAGGTTCCCATGTGAAATGAAATTCGCTATTTATTCAAATTACTTTTTAACTAAAATATGTTAAAATTAAATTAATTGAAGTAATTTAAAATTGAACTAATTAAATTAATTTAAAATTGAAATAATTAAAATAATTAAAACGTTTTTAAATTATAATCTAATTATTGATAATATTTTAGGGAGGCTGTTGCTCGAAAGTTTCTTTTGTAAGGTTATTTTATATTCGTCTTAAAATATACTTAAATTAAATAATAAAATAAAATTAAAGTCTTAGTACTATAGGTAATATAATTTCTTTTGTTTTGTTTTGAGAATAAATTGAAGCACATTTTAACATTCGTTACTTCTAAAAAATAAAAATAGTAATATTGAAGTAATAATAAAAGTAAACATAGTCAGATTTAATTTTCCTTTGCCCAAGTAGATTCATCATTGTCATGGAAAAGACACAATTTATTATTATTATAATAACAATACATACGTGGAGAAATGAAAAAGTTGTGAGAATAATATAGAATATAATGACTATTGATAAGTTAATAATTTATTTTTCTACATTGTCTCCTAGTCTCTTTACACACCGAGTCCAGGGCTTTTCTAAGGCTTTATCCCTTTCAATAAAAAAAAGTTTTGTTTCGGCCCTGCAAAAAGCTCTCCACGGCATCCATCACCTCGTTATCGTCAGCGTACCTGTTTCCCCTTAAGTATTCTTTAAATTTGGGGAACAGATGAAAATCGGTAGGTGCCAGATCTGGTGAATAAGGGGGGTAGTCAACCGATTCGAAGCCAGCTTGTTGAATGGCAGCCATCGCGACTGCCGAGCTGTGCGCGGGTGCGTTGTCGTGATGAAACAGCATGCCCCTTCGAAGTTTCCCTCTCCTTTTTTCTTTGATGGTTTTCCTCAACTTCAGAATTAATGCTGCATAATATTGGCCTGTAATAGTGGTTCCACGCTCCAGGTAATCAATCAACAATATCCCTTATGAGTCCCAAAATATTGAGGCCATAATCTTGCCAGCCGACGCCACGGCACGAAACTTCTTCGGGGTCGGTGATGATGGCCGTTTCCATTGTCAAGGTTGCTGTTTTCTCGAGATCAAAATGATGGACCCATGTTTCGTCCATTGTTACGAAACGAGACAAAAAGTTTTCAGAATCTTCTTGAAACTTGTCCAACAATGTGTTTGAAATGTTAAGTCGATTTTGTTTCTTGCTGTTTGTTAACATTCTCGGCACCCATCTTGCGGAGACTTTTCTCATATTCAAAGATTGTTTCAATATGGATTGAATATTTTCATATGAATTGCCCGTTTCTTGAACTAAGTAACGGATGGTAATTCTTCGATCGCTCAATACAATTTTCTCGACTTTAACAACATTTTCTTGGGTGACTGACGTCGATGGGCGGCCGCAACGATGTTCGTCTTCCGTGCTTGTTCTCCCTACTCTAAATTGAGAAGCCCACCTTGCGGCAGTGGAATACGGCGGAGCAGACCCTCTTAATGTTGCATCCAAATTGTAGTGAATCTCTTGCGTCGTTAACTTTTTTAAACAGAGGTATTTAATAACGGCTCGCACTTTGTTTTTCTCCGTTTTCGAGAACACCTTCCGAGTTCCGACACGAAGCAAACAAATGACTACATTCAGAAAAAAAACAAAAGAGAATCAAAGACTTTTTCTTTATTAATATTACAAATATCTGAGCTATGCCTGCCAGTATTTATTTTTCTTTTTACCAAAAAGTATATATGTCGTTCTCATTAATTTTCGATCACTTCTAGTACGTTATAACACTTTATACTCGTATTACAATACAGAACGCTTAATGCTAGAGTACAACTTGTACTTGGCCGGCTTTCTTACATCATGTATTTTCATGTTAATCAGTTTATAAATTGTATATATCACAGAGAGCGAAGTATTTTTGTTACTTATGCTTTTTAATCCCTCATTGCGCTGAGGATTCCAACTTAGCATTCGCAACAACGAATAGCGAAAAAGCTATATCTAATAAAATGAAAGAAACGAAATTGCAGTTCTTTATCTAAAAAATGGATCCAATTTATTGGACGTATCGGACTAATATTGAGCGTCCTTCTGTAATTACATTTGGTGTAGTAGCGTCACATTTTCCAATTCCGTCACTCTTAGTTCGATTGTTTGCATTTTAGTCACACGATTTGTATTTTTACTGGCGCGTCGGTGGAAACGCTTATGGGCAAGTCATTACGGCAACAGACTTCGGTTGTTGCCAAAAGGAACTAACATTCTAAATAGTTGCCATGCTGTTGCCATACACGGAGCGAAACAACACACATGTTGCCAATAACGTGGTATGAGCGGTGAACGTATTGTTTATTTTATGCTAATAATAATAATAACGTATACATGAAAACAACGTCTAGGCCCCAAACTAAGCATTAGCTTGTGTTTTGGGTACCAAGCGAAGACAACACATGCATATAACAACTAAGACCCGGTACCTATTAAATATTCCCAATTATTATTATCGGTATCAATATTTATTATATAAATACTGACCCGACCTGGGATTCGAACTCGGAACTTCCAGCTTCGTAGGCAGGGTCGCTACCCACTAGGCTAAGCGGTCGTCAATACTATTATTAAATTGTAAGTTTTGTATGTAATAGATATTGTTTGGAAAATTGTAATCCCTGAATCAAAATTATTCATCTCTGTTGGTTCAGTGGATATCAGTATGCGTTTCAAGTTACCTCCTCACATCAGAATGTTACACACCAACTCTGTGTCAACATCGACTCGTTGCTCAAACTCAATATTTTCTGCGCTTAGACACCTTGCCGTGTAAAGGCAACTCACATTGCCTTTACAAAGATTAGAATCTTCAGCTTGAACCTTTCACTTGGCAAGTTCTAGTTAGTTTTTATTTGATAAATCAAAAATCGTGATCACAATAAGCTCATTAGCCAAGCATTAAATAAAGTACCTATTCAGAAATACAAGCAAGTCCATATCTATAACCACATAGTACGTTCCAACAAATCAACGTGCGTAGCACACAGTTTTCTTTTTTTGCACGCCTGGTAAATTGTACGGGGCGAAAGTAACAAGCCAAACAGAGAAACCATCCTTTTTAGTCTAAAATACCGACCTCTCTTGTGAACCCCTCATTCTATTCCTAGGCGAAATATTGTTCATTTACAGTAAAATATATTAATAAGCATTACTAAGGAGGGTTGGCACCCTAAATTCGGTCTACACTATTTTTTAATTAAATTTTTTAAATTAATATTAACATACAAAAATAAGGGTAATTATATTAGAATAATAAATAAAATGATCAAATTCAAAAATTAATAAGAAAAATTTAACTGGTCTGGTAAAAATCAAGCATTCTTTCTCAATTTTATTCTCATTAGAACTATAATAACAATAATTTTTATTATAATAACACTTGTTGGTGTCGTAATATACCTTGAAAGTCACACGTTTTGGACCATGCAATAACTTTTGGTACAAAAATGTATATGGTAAAAGAGTTGTTCTAATTATATTAGTTAAAAAATAAATTAAATTAACATTTTTAATTATAAATAGCTTGGACCGAATTTAGGGTACCAACCCTCTTTAGTAATGTTTATTAATATATTTTACAATATATGAACAATATTTCGCCTGGGAATAGAATGAGTGGTCCACAAAATAGGTCGGGATCTTGTGCTATTTGGTTCCAAATAGTTAAAAAGCAAAAATGTCATGTGCTCTAATTTTTTACCTGTCGTTCGTCCTAGTCTGACTTTTGTCAATACTGAATATCAATCTATCGCAAGCAGAGAAGCGTAAATTCTCTCTTAAAATGTGATTAGATAATGGGCTAGTGGAATGGAATGGAATGAATGTTTGCAAACCACTCATCAAATCAACTACAATCACTGGCTTTCGCATGCCCCAACCACTCGCTTTCGCATGTGTTCAGGCGACGCATTCGGCGTGGCGTGGCAGGCTCAAGAAAACACTTTTGCTTGTCCTCGCCTCTCCCCAAGCTTCTCATGACTTGGTTACTGACTTCTAATAATATCTTATATGCAGTATATGACATAATAGTAACAGAAATTCCTAATTCATTACCTACTAATTTAGTTTTTATGATAGACTCCGTAACAAAACGGCCTTTAATTTTTTTTTGTTTTTCAAACTAAAAAAGAATTTAAAAAAACATTTGTTCTCTATTCAATGTTCTAAACAATGACACCCCACATGCTAGGGTAAGAAAAAACAAAAACATTTTTTCCACTTCCGTTTCATATGGTAGATTGTATAAAAAAAATTTGCTGAATTTTTAATTCAGTATTCAATTTTGGGTAAACACTACACCAAATGTTCAAATTTTAAGCCTGTAACCATCCTGTAACTCATTTTGTTTCTAGAGACCCGTAACGTACGGATGGACAGCTAGACAGCTAGACCAACTGCCACCGCTCGCACTATATCTCGGTGCTATATGTAGGACATGAATTTAGAAAAAGTATACATATACATCAATTACCAACTTTCTTTTTGTTTCTGTTCATTCTGTTTCCATTTCACTCCGGATTATAGCAGTAAAGATCGGACTAGACTTATTAATTATGTGTGTGTGTGACACAAGGTCAAGTGCGAACGTCGGCTGCCGCTCGCTTGTTTCTATGTTACGTAATTGGTATACCAATCTTCACACAATACCAAGTTCACGACACAAACTGTGCTCTGTTTGAACATACACTCTTGAGGTTGTGTATTTTGTTGTATCAATTAATTAATATTTTTTATTCTTTAATTGTTGCGTTGACCAGTGTGGTCATGTCGCCCCATTTGTACAACGATATATATGTAATATATACTTAAATAACAGCTATTTTGCTGGAACTCGCTCCTGTCATATACACTCATTGAGTGCCTTTCTATTTAATGCTAGTTGAATGATTCTAATAAATTTTGTAATATTTTGATCAAATGATTTTTTTAGTATGCCGAATATGCTTGTTAATAAATGTCAATGGATGTGAGTCAACAATTTCAATAAAATAACTTCTTTCTGATTCAAAATGTTGGCATTCAATGAGCAGATGTAAGCGTCGTCGGTTTTTCGATACGATTTACACTCGGGTGAGTCCCGCTTTTTCATTTGGTTGGAAAATGACCAGATCTTAGTCTAAGCCCACAACTAATTACATCTCGACCAGACTCTTCAATTAAGCACCAAGGTACTGACGGTAACTTATTTTGGATAACTTTAAACCAATTTTATAGAATCACTTTTGCGTTGAAAATACTGTTCCCATTCCGTTTTACATATTGTTTTCATTTTAGATAATAATTCTTGTGCATATATTTGAGGTTCACGTAGGGTAAATCAATTAATGAACCTCACACATATTTACAAAGTACAGTCGAAAACGTGTTACACTGATAAGGCGAATTTACCTAATCTATGCATGTAAGTCACGAGCGTTTCTGATTACTAAAGGCTTTCTAAAATCTTCCTTTATATACATATGGATGGATACGGCTCTGTCTGTTGAAAATGCTTACCTATTTTGCCTATTTATTTCAGTAGCACGGCATTGGATGACGTAGATAAAATAAAATAGTGTGTATTTACGTGGGTCACATATGAAGACACGAGTGGCCAAAGGTTGTAACTCACAAAATAGATATTTTGAGAAAACAGAGTTCAAAGTTTCTCTTAATATGAACCTTGTTGTGCATTTTCTACTTGTTCTTTAAAATTAATTAAAAATTATAAAAGAAACCGCTCTTATAGCTTTGGGAATACATAGATTAAGCGCATCAAAATGCCTTTGTTCCACTTAAAAAACAGGTTTTTGATTTTTTGCAAATATGACCTTTGGCCACTCATGTCTTCATATATGTATTGAGACACGCGAACAAACAATATATTTTTATAGTTTATATTATATTTTATCATAGTATTCTCCATTATTGACAATGCAAATTTCCATCCGCCTAAACCAGCTCTGAGAATATTTATTCGAGTCTTTCTCTTACAGGTCAGAAATGGTTGATTCGTAGGCAGCCACCGCTTTTTCGGCACTTGAGAAAAACTTTCCTTTTTATTTAATCCTTGACAATTAATACTAAAAAAGAATCACAGTGAGCTAAGTCGGCGCTAAGGCAAGATTTCAATACCAAATTCTTGAATAAACGTCTTTGTTCTGAGGAAAGTGTGTAAAGACGCGTTGTCGTGGCGCAGCATGATTCCCCTAAGCCTGGTCTTTGGTCTTTTACCTGCGCAGCTTTGAAAACTTGTGGCGATGCGGTTGTTGCGTTCAATTCTAAATTAACTGATCGACAAATTATCGCAAGATATCAAAGCTTGAAAAAAAAAACTGGTGAATTGACAACAAAGGGTGAAGAATGTCGGGCTGGACGGAAATCGTCACCAAATACAGTTATTAAACCTGAAAACATGATAACGCCTCAGCAGACGGAATTTTTGGAAAACTATCATAACAAAATTAATTTACGTGTTGTTCAACGATTTCCAAGAAGCTATACATAATGCTATCCAATGCATAGGTGATGCAGACTCTACTATAGTTGTTGCATTCAAATAAGATAGAAGTCAACAATATCTAATGATGGCAGCGACCGATACTGATTTTTTGGTGATATTACTTGCAGAGCAAAGAAGTATTCGAATATAACATTTTATTAACCAAAAAAGCAGAAAACCTTTCAATATTGTCAAATTAAATAAATATTTAGGTGCAACAATAAAAAAAAAATCTATTCAGGCGGCATGCAGGCATGTACGGGTTGTAACACAACAAACATCTTTTTCGGAAAAGGAAAAAACAAACCTGGAATAATAAGCTTAAAAACTTCAAATTTTTGTAATGTAATAGATATTTCTTCATCATATAGCGTAGGGAAACAGTCAATTGTTACTGCAGGAGCCAAATTCGCCACTTTTACTATAATAAGTGCGATTGTGAAATGCTATATGAGCTACCAAAGAGTAGTAAAATATAGTAGAAAATTGCTACTCAACTACTCAATGCTTCATTTCAACTAGCATCCGTACCACGGCTTGTGCACAGCATTCCCTCCGGGTGTATTTGCAAGTACAAGAATGGGGATGGACGATTGTTGTTGAATCGATTCGTCTTAATCTTGTGAGTGTCACTAAAGATATGACAGTAATTAAAAGTCAATAATGGCGACAATCAGACGTCATATTATGAAAAGAAAAATAATTAAGTCAATGAACTATATAAAGTGGGCTATTATTGAAAAGATGTTCAATAGTACATTATGATGCAAGTACGGTAAGCTGGATGTTATAGTCGAGATGTTTATAGACACTAGGCGAACCCGTGTGATTGTAATAAACCGATGACTATAATAGCCAGCTTACTGATTACGAGCATCATAAATGTTTTTCCATATATTTGCGATTAAAATTAGCTTATTAGCATTTTCGCGGTTAACGCATACGTTATAGTACAAACAAAATGCTCGTTTGAGATTGATGTAAAGTAAAAGGACCTAGTCCGTAAAATGCAACATTACGATCTAAGTTTCGATGTCCGTACCGTATTAATAGCAAATGTATTGAAAGAATCATCTTAGGTTAGGCTGGTAAGAATCTCTAACAATTTATAGTTGGTTAGCAACCGTTCTCAAATTTTTTTTTCTAATAATGAAATGAGAAGAATGTGAAAATCTTCTTATAATAACTAAAAGGTAAAAAATTAAAAATAAAGTCTGCAGTAATGCGCGCCTCCATGCGGATCGGAAGCGTTACTTATTGCCGATAAATTAAAGAAGATACTTTCGACGGCTGTGGGATCGGAAAGAGAAGTAGGACATATTGTTTCCATCTTTTTAAAGTTAATTTTTCTAAGCCGGGTTTTTGTATTTTATTTTTTTTTATCAATTCACCGCATCTTGCTTTGCTTTTCAAAACTAAAATGGAAACTGGGAATCTTTAACAAATCCTACAAATTAGCATTCGGCTCCTATGGTTCAAGCTACATATTGATTAGGTGGCAATTATATCTATCACCAAACCACAATTTCAAGACTTCCTTTATTATTCTCAACATAGTTCTCCGTTTTTTCTTCTACAGCGAGAGCAGCATGTTCGTGTCGCGCCGTCGATGGATACTGAAGACCTGCGGAACCACTACACCTTTGAGATGCGTGCGAGCAGTACTTTCATTGGCGAGAGAGGTGGCTGGCCACGAACGCGTCCACAACGTGTTCTACTCGCGACGGGAATTCGCCAGATCTCATGCTCAGTTGCCTCCTCATAGGAACTTCGATGCTGAGGTTTGTGAACTCCGACAGGTCTTAAAAAGCTTGGTGTTGAGGTATTTCATTCGATATGTGGGAGTGATTGATGACGAGTAATTAATTGGCGCGAAGGGAAGTCATAATATTAGTGGTAAATTACATGCATAGGGTACCAGAGCTATAGTTTGACCTTAGGTATGTGCGCGGCGCGGAGGGAGGCAGATCTGCTCTATCAGTTCGTCGTCTACGCTTAGGAGCTGCCTTCCCTCCTCGCCGCGCACATACCTAAGGCGCGGTACAGCGGTTCCGGTCAAACTATACTTTAGATTTTTTTATTTTAGAAATAAATTTGAAGGGATAAATTACATTAACTTGGAATATTTAAAGTATTTATATTTCAATACTAATGGCACACTGGACTCAAAAGTCTTTAAACTAAGAAAAGTAAAGGAGGGCTAAACAAATAATAATGTATCACCATTATTATGTACCGTTCCATGACTAGCTGAGACTTATTTACAAAAAACAGTGCCACTTTGTTCTAGAGCAAATTTTTGCCGCTTTCAATATAATCTTAACGTCTTAACCTTCTTTATGAAGCTGCTGATTTGGTTGACATAGGTACCTTTTTTTAGTGCGCCCCTTACCGATCGTTTACCTTCCATCACACACATCCAATTTAACGTATATATTTCTATTAACACAGTACCACACCGTTCTCTCACAGCACTACTAATAATAATATTTATTGAAAACTATTATCACATTTACCTTTCAAACACACTGTACATAATTGTAGGTACCTACATAACGCAACCGCGTTATTTATGCACGAATAAAACTAATTCTGGTCAAAATGCATCTCTGATGTGTTTTTCTAGTTACAGAAAATTAAGAAAATTGGCGTGACATGAAGGTTTCTGGCTTTTCCTCATTAATCAATAAAACAATGAGAAATTATAGTTATATATTCATGTTTGATAACTGAACTCTGTGCCCTATACGTTACAAAGATTAGATTACTGGGTCATTATATTAACAAAGGTTTATGTTATGACAAAGTGATGTATTGTTTGTGGCAACAAAGATATGGTCCATTTAAAGATAAAAATAACAATGAAATATAAAAGTTAACTATCTGGCCTATATGGCTATAATGTATTATAATCGTTAGAATTACCAAAACTTTAATTCATATAGATTTTCCTAGGTAACAGCGAATTTATTTAGTAATTATACTATCAATCTATCAATCAAATTATTTTTATTGAAGCCGATTTGCTTGACAATTACAGTTTTTTTTCTTTAGGTACTATCGGTTTAGAATTTATTTTGGAAAAAATACATAAGTAAATAAATTACCTAAACATGTCAACTGCTTAGGTCGACGTCCAAACATCTCGGTCACTTAAATAATCATCTACTATGTAAAATAGCCCTTTTCAATTGAATTTATTTTTCAATATGAATTTATGCAATGGCAAATTTGTAATTTCTGGAGGCATTCTGTTATAAATGGGTGTATATTCTTAATAATTCTTTTTGTCGTGCCAGTTTGAAATTAAAACTTTGATGAGAGTTATCTCTTTAGTTATCAATGTTCGGGTTTAAAAGATTTCGTTCCATTTTCAAATTACATTACACCGCTCGAGCACGCCTGCTAAAACATTGCGGGACACTTTCTGGTCCAGTACTGCAAGTATGATTTATCCCAAAGAAGGTTGTGCACGATATTGTCGTATATCATAGCATCTTTGAGAAAAATACTTTATAAGGAAAAGCAGACGAAAATAAATGAAAGGAAAAATCATATTTCTTAAAAATTAAATTTCGGCGCATTATTTTCAGCAATAATGGTATTTTAAATTAATTTTCTGTTTGTAGTATATACCGTGTTCTACTGAACGTAGTCTAATCAAATATTTAAGTATTATATTTCTATAGTTAAAAGTTAATATTAGTGTTTTCACTGGACATAACTAAAAAGCTATTTTGTTAAAAAAAATACCTGACTAGGTCGATAACGGTCAGAGCACATTCGACAGTACGATTAATGATTTAAAGAAAGCAGGTGTTTTGTGTATTTTTCCTCTATTATTTATATGCACATCAAAAAGTAACTTGCAAATTCACTAGAAATGTATCTAAAAAAAGAGTCCATCTTTTTCTTTGAAGCAAATCTTAATACCACACGGAGTTACCAAAAGTTTTGATCTTTCATAATTAATAGTTTTTTATAAAAATATTGACAGTCTGGAGTTATATAATAATTAAAAAAAAAAAAAACCTGATTTTAAAAACGGATAGCTGATGAGGTCACTATTATTAATTATAGCTGTGATGTTCTACATATTGCACTTATTTGTATGGCCGTCGACCGCCGTATGTAGTAATGTGAGAGTAGTGACGTCACATTAATGTTTCACCTTTTCTTTTTTATATCTCGTTATTACGCCTGGAATATTTTTTTTCTATTCAATAAGAACATGCATTCCTATAACTGTAAAAAATATGCGACCAAAATATTGAACAATTCCCATAGCCAATTAATAAGATTATTAAGTTTATTTGGTATAATAAAATGTAAATAAAATTTATATTGTGCTTTCAGGTGGAAATTCTCGATTCATACTTTGGGGAAGGAGCAGCCTACATCATGGGCCCAGAGAAGGATTGTTGGTATCTTTACACCCTGCTGCCTCTGGAAGGTGAATATAGTTTTGTGACCGATTGGTCGGAGACTCCAATATCAAAGCTATAGGTCACGGGGTCAATTCCCGCCTGGGACAAATATTTAAGTACATGAGTGAACAGTCTGTTTAGTCCATGTCTGTAATGTCATTCTATCAAAATGACCATTGTGTCGTATGGTCCACAGTATCATAAAGTCAAAAATCGCCGTAAAAAATGGAATTGTCATAATAAAATTGAAAATACTGTGTGTAATATTAATACCAATATCTAGCATATATAGCATACATGCTATTTACGCATTACATCAGCAAAAATAATTGTTTTGGAATTTTTGTTAGTCTGAGTCGTATATTATTTATTATACTGTTTATCCAGCACATCGACGTGCTTCTACGTATAGACGTCACAATATAAAATGTGTGTCGTAGGTACAGTGGACGCTTTGGAGGCGGAGCAACGCGAGCGCCATCTGGCGGTGGGCGAAACCGATCAAACTCTAGAAATACTGATGTCAGACCTGGATCCCGAAGTGATGGCGTTGTTCAGTCGCGCAGCATGCGCTGATGCTGCACAGGCTACTAAGGTCAGTTTTGATAAAATATTACTGAAGATCTGTTCATTTTGATATTCGTCCTATTTATTATTTATTCTTCGTATTTATTCACGTAGACGTCAAAAAGCATATGTTAGATGTTAAATAATAGTAAATGTTATTAGAATACATAAAAAAACATTAATGAAAAACACGTTAATCTGTTTACACGCTTTACTGAAGTTTAAGAACCAAAAAAAAAATTTGACACATTAATAATAATACCTGGGACATCCCACACAGCGCCATCTAGTCCCAAACTAAGTAAAGCTTATATTATGGGTACCTAAAAATAGACTAATAAAAATACTTAAATATTTTTTGCAATCTTTAATATTATAAATGCGAACGTTTGTTTGTTACGGTTTCACGCCTTAACTACTCTACCGATCATCATGAAATTATGCATACGCGTTGTCAGGCGTACAGAAGAGGACGTAGGGTACCTTTTTTCCAGAAAAAAAAAAATTTTTGATGGATACAAAAATAACTTTTAACTGTCGTCCGGCATAACAATTCGGCCCACTATTGGGAAGTAAATAGGTGGGGAAGGTGAGAGGGTTGGGGTGGTAGAGGGGAGGTAATAAGTGCGTGCAAAACCGGGGCGGGACGCTATAGGATACATGTGTGAAATGGTAATGTGAGTAGGAATAAGAGCAGGAAATATTTATTTTTATTTATTTACGTATATAAAGAGACGGAAGCAGGAGTTAAATGAGAGTAAAAGTGTGAAAGGGAATGAGAACAGTGGTGAGAGCAGAAAGCGACTATCAAGGGCGTAACGTCTATCTGCGCGTGCGAAGTCGGGGCGGTAGCTAGTATATATATATATAGATATAGATCTTTTGTACTAAGTAACGGACCAAACAGACGTGTCCATGCACACAAATGTTTGTCTCGGGCGTGAATCGAACCCGCGATCTTTGGTTCTGCTGTTAAGAGTCTTTAACCACTCGGCCATTCAGTCATTGTGTGCAGGAGTGTGTGCAATTAATATATCTAAGAACAAACTGATTGACCGGTTGATCGCGTCTTGATACTAAACCCTGTTTTGTATGTTTCTCAGTGCGTATCGAGAAAAACTTTATGTCCGCTTTGAACACGAGGCGTATGCGTGTTTGCAGCTAACACCTATTTGCTACTACGACGTTACACAACGCTATTCGGATCTGCCATAAAGTTTTGCTTGATCTGCATATACTTTAATTTATTTCTATGGTGTAACGTTTATTATTCTTCTTTAACAGAAGTCGGGCATAGACAAGATTATTCCTGGGATGGTGATAGACGACTTCCTTTTCGATCCTTGCGGTTACTCCATGAACGGGGTCGCTAAAGATGTAAGTACCTACCATTGGACTTTTTAGTAGTGTTTTTGTCCGTGCATAATAATATAAACACGTTAAAAGTATTTTTTTGTTGATATATGCTAACCAGGGCGATGAGGATTCATCTAACGTAAGTCTTTTGGATGCCACGATATATTTTTTTTTTATTTCGATAGTTATTTGGCATTTAAATATGTTTTTCACATTTATCGATTTTGTGCAAATCTATACGGTACCTATGCACAAGCCCTTTCTAAAGTTCTGTTGCGCCCCACCATCTCTGTGATAATATAAGTTTTGAGTAACAGTTATAGGTTAGATGAATTGGAGAATTCAAATTGTACAGTAAAGCTTTACGCGCCGTCTGCTGGTCTAATGCAAACGCTGACGCTATGCAAATTCGTATATGCAATATTGTTGCTTTTGCCTTTGATTATATAATGTCTGGATAGAGTCGGTGTCGAAAAACGTAGATAAAAATATCACCTGACGGTTCGGTTACAATTCACGCACACAAAGACGGTTAATACAAAGTCATTATGGCGTAGCGAGAGTGTGTGGTCTGTTGAATCACACACACAAATGACATTGTATTGCGAGAGTCTATCCAGACACTATATAATCAAAGGAACAACATTAAGATTTCATAAACGAATTCTACTTGAACCGCAAGCGTTGACATTAGACCAGCAAACAGTGCGTAAATAAGCGATCCCGCAGTGTGCAGCTACCGGAGAGAATGCCATCGTCATGCGGTATAAGTTTAGTACCACTTTGTTATTTCCACAGGGCTGCTACATGACGATCCACATAACGCCGGAGCGTTCGTGCTCTTACGTCTCATTCGAGAGCAACGTGCCTGGCAGTTCATACGACGCGGTCATCGCTAGAGTCCTGGCCGCCTTCCGCCCGGGACGCTTCGTGCTGACGATCTTCTCCACTCCTCACGCTTCGGCGGCTGACGCGGCGCGACGTCTGGCCAAGAACCGAGCCTTGGCCAATTACGAGCGCCGTGACGCGCACCATTGCCGCTTAGCGGGCTACGAGCTACATTACGCCCTATACGCAAAGTTCCCCAGCTGAGACGGCGTGGACGCCGGGCCGCGGCACCGCCCGCACTCGTGACGCTGATTGCCGCGACATCTCCCCCAAATCTAAGACGCATCGTAAATAAAGATGCGACATTATTGGTACATCGACATGTTCATATAATATTCCAAATAGACCCTACCATGCAGACTACCGACAGAAATTTGAGGAACACTCACGAAGCGTACTCGCATCTCACTCGCACAAAGGACTGTTTCGATGAAGTGATTTGTTTGAGATCAGCATGTCTTTCTCGAATATTAAATTAATATGTCGATACATTGGTATACTATAATAGAACTAGATGACAGTCTGATGACTAAAAACGGCAAAGATAATAAAAAGAATACAACACTATTAGAGTAGGTAACAATCTGATTTTAGTTCTCTTAGAATCGAACGCCCGATATTTCGACATTCTTCTTACGCGCTAAATACTTTAACCATATATGGCGTTGTTCTCAATTGATAGAATTCAATTTTAATAAACTACGATTTTGATGATATAGGTATTGTTTACAGACGTTTTCAGCTGTGAAAATCTTAGAAAAGTATCTTCTTTGTTAATAGTATATCAATGGGCGATACGTTGAACCGACTGCATCCCTTTCTTTCCAAACAGGTCAGTAGATAGGTGATGTCTGCCTTGAAAAATATCAACAGTAAAACGAGTAATTAAAGTTTTTCAAGTCGGAAACGTATATAGGAAGATATGATGAATATATTTGTCATTACATGTTATGTGTTGCAATTCGTAGTTGTAGTTTGGTGAAAAAAAAATGTAGCTGCCGATCCCCTAATCCGCTCCGTAGACAATAGTAAGCTCAATTTGTATAGCTATTATACTATAGGGTGGTTGACTGATATTGAAAATATATATTCGTAAGAAAATTTATAACTAGATTTGATATGGATAGCAAAATCTAAAAACAAAATCAAAATAGTTTTAAGAATATAGAACTTAAATGGTCGTGACGGCACGTCACAGAACTCTAATAGAAAATTTCGTACATAAATTAAGATATACTGTACCATATAACGTTGGCCCTACCTGCGGTAACCGCGTGGTATGAGGACGATTCCGCGTTATCTGTTGGAACAACAAACAGCGCGCAATTATCCCCCCCTGCACCGCAACAACCGCAAGAAAGATCAACGTTGTGTGGCCTTTTAAAGTTTGACGAAGAAAGACGCTGACGATAGCCAATGACATTTAGTAATTGTCTAGCAGCTCGTCTCGCCGACCATTGTCGATTTAGACACGAGTGAAAAAAACAAATAATCATTTTTTCACGCGCCGTCGAATTAACTTCGAAAATAACGAAAAAAAATTATTAATAGGGTAAAATCTAGCTGCTTAAATAAAAATATTAAATAGATGTGTATTTTAACACGCTGTGACCGATGAAGTTAAATATTGTTTGAGGTAGACTGGTTATTGAAATAACCAAACTACCTCAAACTATATTCAATGACTGACAATAAAAACCACAATGGTCGGTGAGTGTATTGAAATACAGACGAAACCTAGAACGCGGCTCTCGCGAAATTTCGAATGATTGTACTTATAGACATACGATATGAAGTTTAATGTGTGGAGATGAAAATAAATTTGTTTAATAAGAATATATTTTCATAATGAAAATTCTACATACGAATACTTACGAATGTAACGTTATTTTTTGGTCTTTTTCTAGTAGTAATCATTCCCACAGTTACGCATTACGAAGACATTTTGTAAACTGAGGCAGAAAAAACACAGAAGCTATGTGACAGATCGACTGCGTGGGACTGAGCGTATGCTTAGAGCAAGTTAGGCTTAAAGCTAACTTTGAGCTTCCCACGCCGAGAAGGCGTATAACATGTCTACCTAAAAACTATATGTAATGTCATTGGCTGTGACAGGGTGACTTAGTAATATTTTTCTACGGAATAATTTTGGTTAAAGATATTTTGGAATCAGACAGGATTTTTTTTTTTTTTTCGCGTCGCTGAATTTTTTAAGGTATTTGTGAGTTTTTAATAAAAAATAATTTACAAGTGTCAGCGTCTTATACATTAAAAACGTAGGTCTTAAAGGAAGCGGACTAATTTAAAAAAAAATAAAATAGAATTTTAATAAAATAAGTCAACTACCCTAGATTCGTTTTTAATTAAACTTAATACGGTAGATGATCATAATAAAGTTACAAATATAAAAAATAAATTGTTGAAATATAGAACATCATGTTGTATGTTTTGATTACTTCTATTAGATGGAATTATGTCAGAAGCTCTAAAATATAATTTACGCCCCGCTTTAAAAAAAAAAATTGATATTTCGCAAGACGTCTTAAAAATATCGAAATGGTAATGCGGATGAAATTTTTTAGAACGTTTTCTCATTTCGTCTATAGTATTAAGGCGACCGTATCGTACAAATTGAGTCTTTAAAAAATTACCATAAGAAATCGGAATTCTATATGATAACGTTTTCACGAGACCAGCGTTATTGTAGGTTTGAGATAGATTAGAGCTGTAGTGCGACTTAAGTTGAATTAGACAAACACAACATTATATCATCTACGAATCGGTCTAGTATTTATATTGACAGATCTGCATTATATATATATATTTAAGCGTTTTCAGTGCATATGCCAAATCTATTGTTAGGTTAGGTATAACGTATATTTTTTATACATATAAAAATTCTCAAACCTACAGACGCGGTATGTACATATAGAATTAAGCGTAAATATTAGAGCAGGGTGCCGTCGTATGTGATGATAACAGTTCCATTCCATTTTAAAACGTGATCCTTTAGTGATAAATAAGGTGTTTATAGGTGATAGCGAGCTGCAGTCGTAGACGAGACGCGAGCGGTATTTTTTAATCGCGAGTTTCGATCGAAAATTATCGAATTCTCAGACCAAAAAAAAAGTAAAGAGAGGCCACGACATAAGATTAGAACCCGCGCATAAAGATTTAATTTACCCTTTTATAAACCATTTCATGACACGCGTTGGCTAAAATGCCAGTATTTTTTATACAAGCAGTTCTTTTGATGTGTGCATATTTAGCGAATTGGTAAGTAATTCGCGACGCTTTGCTTTTTTTGGTCTGAGATTTAAAGTTACTAATCTCACTGAATTTAGGCACTGTAAAAATACTTTAGCCGATATCGGGACGTCATTTTTGCCGTGTCGTGTGTAACACGGCCGCGATATTCGACATGTTAAAGTCGATCGAAACGGCGCTCGTGTTAAATTAACATTGTTACATCTAGTCTGGGCGGATGTGACCTCCGTGGCCGCGGCCCCTCAGCGTTTCCAATGTAGCCACACGGGGCTCAAATGGTTATTAATTGTATTGAGAAATTATGAATAAAGATTTAATCTCGATTCATCGGTGTTTTATTTACCTTCGACTTGCTAAACGTTCCAAAATAAAAATCCTCCATTTATTTTCAATTAGGACTCTTGAAGGTTGTAAAGCTAATTCGACGCAGATTCATACTCTAAGAAGAATACTGCAAGAAAGTTAAACTGGCTTATTTTTTTAGTGACGGCATTACAAACCATTGTCTTATAAACTGTGAATTAGAGTTATTTATTCTCAAGAATTTTTATCAATATTTTATTCTTGTAATATGCTTGAGACATACAAAATACAAATAAACAAAAGTTTATTTAATAAGATGTTACAATGAGTTATGGTACGTCTTTGTATTTACCTTTTTATTACATGTATGAATGTCAATTAAGGATAAACAATATGTTTTAACAGCGGATCTCGCAACTGGATTAGCCTGTATCGGGGTATCTAAGAAGTAAGCAATTCACGCATGTAGCGACAAACCTAGTATCAAAAATACCATTTGCACAGCAACAAAAACAGTAGTAAAATCACGTTACACAGCGACATAATATACACTAAAAAAAATTTGTGTGAAAAATAATTAAAAATTAAGCAGTATGCGTGTGTGTGATAGAGGTAGGTGGGTGGGTGGGTTTTTGTGATTGAGTACATGTTTGTGTAACTGTGCGAGAGGTTATATACACGTGTATGTATTTGTGTTTTAGATAGGTGGTAGGGTAGACCGAGGCGAATCGGATCGCAAGGCGAATTGGATCACTACGAAGGTGATTTTAATTATTATAAATATCGGAATGATAATTAGATGGCGAAAGTGTCTAGTGTTGTGCGTATGCAAGTCGATATTTATAATAATTAAAATATCTTTACATTTAATTAAAATATATTTATAATAATAATCTGATCACAATAAGCTTATTGTGATCAGATTCGCCCTGCGATCCGAATCACCTCGGTCTACCCTACGATGAGCTCTTCTGTTCCTCTATATGACATCTTCAATAAAAAATTTGTGAAGGTGCATTTCGCTACTTTGACCGTTAAAAGTTTAAAATCGCACAGTTTAACGTGCGATCGTAAATGAACGGGAACTTATAATCTGAAAAGCGTTGACCGAAAGCAATTTTTACCGTTACAGACTTTACCTTAACTAATCGGGAGAGACAATAACCCTGCTGTGCATTTCGAGGCAAGTCCTTGGGACGTAAAGTTGGCGTATGCTCAGAACTTGTGCCTCTACATATAATCGGTCTGTGGGGGTACTGGAAAGGTTTTCTGTGTATCAGTTTAATGCCACTGCGTTGGGTTCTCTCCAGTTCTAACATTGCATTAGTGCCTGCTCCGGCCCAGACAGTTATACAATAACCAAGTAGCTATTAGTAATATAATAACACACATAACCACAACAACGTCTAGGTCCCAAACTAAGCATTAACTTGTATTTTGGGTACCAAGCGAAGACACCACATACATATAACAACCAAGACCCGGTGCCAGTATTAATATTCATCATATAAATACTGACCCGACCTGGAATTCGAACCCGGGACCTCCAGCTTCGCAGGCAGGGTCGCTGCTCACTAGGCTAAGCGGTCGTCTTAAGCGGTATTAGTAACGAACATAAATTCCCCGTTTAGTATCGAGATTTTGTAGATCGCGGCAAAGTGTGTGCGACCCTATTGCAAACAATCCATACTCGCGTGCCTTCGCAGTACCGACCCAGAGTATATTATTTGGGACATTTCCAACAAAGTTATTTAGTCCCAAACTAAGCAGAGCCTCTATCGCGGGCACTACATAGTGATATACTTTATTATATTTTATTTCGGATGGGAATCGAACCCGCGATGGTTGAGTCCGCAGTCGGCACTTCTGACTCAGAGCCGGCCCGTTCACATAGGTTATGCTCCATACGCATTCATTACGTAACAGCCACGAACGCCACCACCGTGAGCGCTACAAAAGTTGGCTTCTTAGGCTCTAATCAGTTCATCATCAGCCCTTGTCTCTCCACTGCAGGATATAGGCTTCTCCTAAGGCTCGCCACCACACATCTTTCGCATCCAAATACCTCCGGTATGGTGCTTCAGTTCATCTGTCCACCTGGTCGGGGGCGTCCAACGCTTCACTTCCCGGTACGTGGCTTCCACTCGAGAACTCGTCTACTCCATCAACGGTTATCAATTCTACAGCAAACGTGACCGGCCCATTGCCACTTCAGCTTGCTGATCGCTACGGCTATATCGACAACTTTGGTTCTTCGACGAATTTCAGTGTTTCTGATTTTATCCATCAAAGAAACACCGAGCATAGCCCGCTCCATAGCACGCTGAGTGACTTTAAATTGGTGGATCAGTCCTGCCGTGAGGGTCCATGTTTCGCCACCTTACGTCACTATATAGGCGCACAAAAACACAATGGCCTCTGTCTCCGGCGGCCCTTCTTATCTGTTGCGAACAATTAATTCATTAACACGTAAACTGTGTTTGGAACGGTATTGAATATAAAATGACTAAGCTACCTTAAGAAACGTCAAAACTCAAAATGAACGAATACCGAGGGTCGGTCTAACGTAGCAGATGCGTAGCAGCTGTAGCAGTTACAAACGCCCAAAACGAAGCATCTGAAGCGCATGAAACTGACAGCTAAACTAAATCACCACACGTACGACGACGCCACACGTGAACGATTTTGGCGATATTTTTCTCTCTGGTATGCAAAAAACTGGCAAAAGTGTCATTATTGTAGCTGTAATTTGTTGCAAATTGAATGCACCCATATGCGAACTAGGTGACGGCCTAGAGGGCTCATGTCGGTACCGCGGAAATCATCGATGTTGAAATCGAAAAATCTATACTAATATTATAAAGCTGAAGAGTTTGTTTGTTTGTTTTTTGTTTGAACGCGCAAATCTCAGGAACTACTTGTTCAAATTGAAAAAATATTTTTTTGTTGGATAGTCCATTTATCGAGGAAGGCTATAGGCTATACTACATCACGCTACGACCAATACGAGTGGAGCATCAATGAAAAATGTTGCAAAAACGGGAAAAATTATTCCTTTTGAGAGCTTCCGTCGCGCGCGCTGCGTAAACGGTTGATGTTAAGCAAAAATCATGTATTACGGAATTGTTCCCCTTTAAAAGTTCTAATCAAAAGTCCGCGACAGCATATGTGTATCTTTTAAGGTTAACTTACTATAACCTTTTTTATGACGATCAAATTTGTTCTAACATAATGTACTATTTGCGAAGATGTTTTTTATACGTGATATTAATCCTTATCAAATTAAATACGTTAGTTGTCTTAAGCATTTCATGCATATTATAATTGCCCTTTACATCATACAATTTAAATTAATATCTTAGCAGTTTTTATCGAACTTCGAAAACTATAGCGGGAGAAAATAAATTCGCTGCCTCTGTTCGTTAACTTTTTACTTCCAAACCAATAGACTTTGATACGATTTTTGGTAATATCTTATTTTCTTATTATCTTATAATCTATATAATAGAAATACTTATTGTAAAGCTGAAGAGTTTGTTTGTTTGTTTGTTTGTTTGTTTGTTTGTTTGTTTGTTTGTTTGTTTGTTTGTTTGAATGCACTAATCTCTGAAACTACCAGTCGGATTTAAAAAATTCTTTTTGCCTTTGATAGCCTGATTTTAGCTGAGGGTTATAGGCTATATACATGAAAACGAACTGTCTGTCTATTCGAGCAAATCGGCTTCGGCTAAAACGGCTTAACCGATTTTGATGAAACTTTACATATATAATTCCATATGTGACATACAGAACTTTTTGTATGTCTGTCTGTACGTCCATCTGTCTAAACCGATCTTAATGATACATCACAAGTATGAAAAGAAGGTCGTTAAAACTAACAAATGTTACTTTTTGTCCGTCTGTCTGTCTGTACGTATATCTGTCTATTTGAGCTAATCTCCAAAACGGCTAAACAGATTTTAAGGAAACTTTGCAGACGGGAAAGAAGGTTGTCAAGAGATTTGACATTAGCTACTTTTTGTCCGTCTGTTTGTCTGTACGTCTATGTGTCTATTCAATTCAATTTTATCTATTCGAGCTGATTTCCAATACGGCTGAACAGTTTTTAATGAAACTTTGCAGACGTGAACGAAGGTTGTCAAGAGTGTCATAAGCTACTTTTTATGTTTGTCTGTCTATCTGTCTGTCGTTTGTCCTCACTGATCTAGCAACATACAGCCGAAAGTACTAAGTCTAGGAAGCTTAAATTTGGAACATAAGGTTTTTTTATAACGTGAGCATTAAGTTAAGAAAGACTTTTTTAGAAATTTCAAACTTAAGGATGGGAATGGAGGGACTTAAATAATGACGTGTTTCAGGGTTTTTAGATTTCCACATTTTAAGGGTGGGAAACGGGAGATGAAAAATTGTATCGGTTTTTTAAAGGGTGGAAGGGGAATGAAGATTGAAAGTTTGAATGGGTGTAACCAAAATTGGTTCCAGCAAAAAGTACGTATAAACCATCTCGAACGTTAATAGTACCTATAACAGGAATTTGTAGTTTACGCAAGCGAAGCTGCGGGCGGTCGCTAGTAAAACAGTAAATCTGTTTAATAATTACCATTTGAAAATTCTCCTGATTTTTTAGCCACTTTTATAATGTTTTCGGGTGTCTTTATAACATTTATGAGATGCATAATAAAACTTCCAAAGCCATGTAGACTAAGGATGTTGATGCAACAGAGTCAAATTTTTTGATAAAAAATCACACAATTTATTCACAATATTGTTTTATTTGCTCACGAATTTTCTTAAAACGGGCCGTATCATTCTTTCGCCTAGGGCGCCAGGAATGCTTGAGCCGGCGCTGTTCCAACCAACCGTTCAGATTAAATAAAAATATATATCTTTATTAAATTTTCTATAATATATATATATATATTATAAAAGAATATTTATGTATCTATACCACTTGTCTGATACCCATAATACAAGCTTTGCTTAGTCCGGGGCTAGATGGCGCTGTGTGGGATGTCCCAGGTATTATTAGTATCAATTCGTAGTCATAGAAGGCTATTTTTAAATATAAACTACATGATTAGTTAAATCCGTTTTATTAAAACACTTTGCAAAGAGGTGTATATCCTTTGAACTCTTTTTCCAAAAACTCCGCAACTGACAGACAGATGGCGTCGTTGTAGGGAGCTGCTACTACTTGGATGCCCAGAGGAATCCCGTCCGAATTCAACCCGAGCGGCACCTAGAAAATATATATTTATTACGACTTTGTACAAATTTTTCATATTAATAGGCAATAATACTATGTATAATATATAATAATATAATATTTATATATTACTATCATATAATAATCTAATTTAAAAAATAGTCAAGTAGTAACGACACGATTAACTACTAACGACAGAAACTTATGAGCAAAAATATTGAGTTTATTCAGAATTGACCTATGCATTTACTTTATTGGCTATAACTCGTAAACTAGCAACCCTACATTGTCCTGATAATTTACCTAGTAAGTTCCTGTTCGATAGTTTGCGATTATAATGACTGTGAAACAGACAAAAGGAAAAATGGCCCTAAAAAGTACGGCAAATTGACATTTAGGTAAATTTCTTATAATCGTATATACTGAAAGCTTTGTTCTTATTTTTTTGATATTTTTGACGATGACCACCAGTTTGGGGAATTTTGTAATTTACTAATATAATTATTAACATAGACACCTGCGTGGCGGGCATCCTTAGCGCGTTGAATATAGCCCAATACGCAAAGTTGAAGGGACGTAGAAAAAATGTATAGTGGTAGGGCGCCGGGTGTGGCGCGCTCGGGAAAATTAACACGCCATCGTCGCCCAAAGTTTTCTGAAAGGAATTACAATTAAATATATAGGTACTTAATATTATTATTATAGACCGAACGCAGCGAACCTGTTTCAAATCATAAGGCCATGTGGCCGTGGTTCGAATCCGGGCGTGTGTACCAATGAGTTTTTTCTGACTTAAGTACATTAACAATCACTGACTCCGGGCCTCGGAGAGCACGTTAAGCAGTCGGTCCCGGTTGCTGCCAATAGGTGACGGTCGTTACAATCCGTCAACCCGCATTAGAGCAGCGTGGTGGATTTAAGCTCCAAGCACCTTCATCTTGAGGAGAGGCCTAAGCCCCTGCAGTGGGATATAAAAATGGTCTGATGGTATGGAATATTATTATCTGTTATTTATTATTATGTTTTTAAAGTATAGTTACGATATAGCGTGTTCGGCTGAACGCGCTATATCCAAACTTACAGAGCGTATAGAGCTTACCGCAGTAAACAAAGTTTTTCAAAAAATTAGTAATTTAAAAAAAATTAAACTTTGACATGTTTTTCTCGGTGACATTTAGTTTGCGCCGTTTGCTCATTGAAACTTTTTGTTTAGTTTGGTAAACTCTACACGCTCTGTAAGTTTGGACTACGTTCAGCCGAACATGAGGTATATTATATGCGGGGTGTTCGACTGAACGTAGTTAGTTCAATTTTAAATTTTATTCAATTTAAATTACATTCAAAAATTATTCAATTTTAAATGTTTTTCTCGGTAACCGTTGGTTTGCTCAGTTAAAACTTTTGTTTACTTTGTTAAACTTTACATACTCTATAAGTCTAGACTACGTTCCGCCGAACACCTGGTATAATATTGACGTAGCGTGTTGTAAAAATAAATGGTTTTAATTTAGTTTATACTGTTTCCCAAGTATTGTGAAAAACTGTCTGATGTCTACCATTAAATCATCTCTGAGTTCTTTAAGCAGTTTCTCGGCCCATTCACGGTCGACGGCGGGCAGCACCTGATGGTCTATCAACTTAACCACTGCCGCCAGCGTGTATGCGCTGAGGCCCATCATCTGAAAACAATCTATCTTTACTTAAAAATAACCGGCCGAGTGCGAGTCGGATTCGCTCTTTGAGAGTTCAAGCATTAATTTTAATAAAAACATAATTTATTGAAAATAATTTTATTAAATTTGGCACATAATTTAAAATCGTTTACTTTGCCATAAAATATAGTGTCAAATTAATGGCAAATGACCTCCTCTACAACCTCATAACGGTAATAAGTCGTATCAATAGAAACCATGTATCACTACACATTATAAAATAAAGTCCCCCGCCGCGTCTGTCTGTCGGTCTGAGCGCGGTAAACTCTAAAACTACTGAACGGATTGGCATATGGTTGACATCGATGGACAGAGTGATTCAAGAGGAAGGTTTGTGTATATAACTTATTATGTTTTGTGGAAATTAGTTGAAATATGACGATTATTGTTGAAGAAGTCGGAAAAAAATCAAGCCGGCTGGGAGCTTTCATCGAAGACGCTGCCTACTTCCATTGAGATATAACAAAATAATGTATGGAGGAATTTTTCTCTTTTATAGGACTAAAGAAAAGTCCGCAATGCCATATGTCGATCTTTTATGAATAGTTTACTATAGGTACCTATTTGTATGTTTATATAAGTGTTGTCATATGATGAGGTTTTTACGGATACAGTATTAATCCTTATCAAATTATATACGTCATTTATTTTCAACATTTCATGCACATTATAATTACCCTTTGCACCATACAATTTAAATTAATGTCTTAGGAGATATAGCGAAATAAAACTATCGCGCGACAGAAGTAGTCCGTATAGTTCTATTGTTCAGTTCTACTAGTAGAACTAAACGGAGAAAAAAGTTCCTTTAGTCCTACTAGTTTCGGTACGATATTCAATAGGACTAAACGGACAATAGGTACTAACTAGTTAGAATAACAGCACAAAAAGTAAAGGCCTGCTGTTTACAGAGTACAGGTATTTATTAGACTAAATGGAATAAAATACCTATTGAATTTTAATTTGATATTTTTCTAATGAAAAATAAACAAAAGAGACACCGACATATGTCTTAGCTAAACAAATACGAATACAAACATAATAATTATGACATATTTTATTTCTAAGATCCTAAAAACAGTGAAGTGCATAATTGGCCATTGACCAGTATCATTTACTGGTACAAAATACTTATATTTATTAACAAGTTTAAATAAGTAAATCCAAATTATAAGTTCCGTTTAGATTTGCCTTTAATGATTTCGAATTGTCAGTATGTCAAATATTCATTTATTTTGCTTTATAATAACTATTAGTAGAACTGAATGGTAGACTAAACGGACTGCTTAATTTTTTTGTCCGTTCGTTTCTACCAGTAGGTCAGAATGGATAAATAAATCCGTTCTGTCCTATTAGTAGAAATGAACGGATTTTTTGTCCGTTTAGTCCTAATAGTAGGAGTTAACGGTAGAAGTATACGGATTATTTCGCGCGACAAGCGGCCGAGTTATCAATATTGTATACAAAGAAATATTGTAGTTTGTTTTTATGTTTATTCTTTACTTTTTCAAATATTTATAAAATTGGAAATAAAATACATTAAAAATACTGAATGAATTTACGTTACATTTAAATCTAATTAAATTCAATCCACATGTTTGATGTAACAAGCTGACAGGACACTAGAACAGAAAAAACACTATATCTTATATGCTCTGCTACCCGTGCGAAGCCGAGGCGGGTCGCTAGTATGTAATAAAATTCTCTAAAGAGCAAATATTGTTTAAACTGTCCAGGCCGCATGTTTGAACAAGATCGCCTCGCACAAGTATAAAAACGTAGATATAAATAATTATATTAAAAAAACCGTGGCATAGCGGTAACAAAATTCAACACCTTTTTAGCAAGCTCAAGTAATCCGTTGGCTTCGCCCTGGTTGTCGGTCAGTTGTTTCGCGAACACACCTTCTTCCAGCGTCATCTGGTGTCTCCATAAAGAGTACATGTGATCGAAACCGGCGTGATCATATCGCTGGGGTAAATGTTCAGTAATTTTTGATACTTTATCGATCACGCTGAAAATATAATAATAATAATCATTTATTTTCAGGTGCTAGCCCCATAGTAATTTTTACATATTTATAAAGAATTAAATTTCTGTAAGACGAACGTTCGATTTATCGGAAATATTGGGAAAAAATTTAAAGAGAAGAATATATGTACTACTTGTCATTGATAAATTAAATATTCTTAAAGTGTACAATTACTAACTATACAGTGCTCATCGATTATAGTGCAATATTATTTTTTGTAGTGTTTTTTTACGAGTCCCATTCCTTTTCGAAAAATTTTGTTAGCTTTGATAATAAAATGTCTGGATAGAGAGTTGGCGTCAAAAACCCAGATAAAAATATCACCTAACAGTTCGGTTATAATTTACGCACACAGATAAGGTTTGTGTAGGTATATGGTTAGTATGGAGTAGCGAGAGTGTGAGGTCTGTTGATTCACGCACACACAAGTAGGTTAGTTTGAAGAAGTTTACCTTTTATTTTTTTGACACTATTGCCAGTGTCAATCCAGAACGGATTTAATTTTTTGTTTGTTACGGATAAATACGAATATAAAAAACTTCTTAGGTGATTTAAAAAATTATTTCACCTATAGAAAGCTATATTATCAGCGAGTAACATGTGCTATATTTTATTTTCAAACTAGCTTTCCGCCCACGGCTCCGCTCGCGTGGACTACACAATTGTACCGAGACCGCTATAATTTTTTGCATAGATATAGTTTATAAGCTCAACTACTTTTTATCCTGGAAAAAGGGGTCCCGGCACAGTGCTGTGTAGTCCACGCGAGCAGAGCCGCAGGCGGAAAGCCATTCCATCGAAGCAAACCAAAAGTGTGAGGCCACGTTTTCCTCTAAACTTACTTCTTCATTGCTTTCCTCAATTCATCGCTGATGGAACTCACACGTAGGTCCCTTGATGACTCCACGAAGTAGAATTTTATATTCTGAACAAATCCCAATTTATTAAGTACATATTATATAGATAATTTCGGATGAAACTAATTTGATGAGACGCAGTGTCCGAAATAAAGGATATAATTTAAGTTCTTAGATAACATTATAATCAAGACGAAGTATTTCATATTTTGAAAATGATCGAAAATGTGCGCAAAATGTCACTCTCAGGTATTAGACAGGCATCATTTATTATTATTGTTATATATAAACATTTTGTTAAATTACAATGAAATGTAATTTCAGGATTACATTTTCTTTTTCAGTACGAATTTCACATGTTGGTCACACTTTCTATTCACAGCAAACATTTTAAAACATCAACTGGTGTATGTTTGGTCGACAGCGTATATTTTTTTGCTCACATTTTTAATGAAGCGAAAAAAAAAATTAAGTAACCAAAATAATATGAGGTTTTCGCTATATTATTAATTTGGTTCACTGTACAATTATCTCGAATGAAATTCCATCTCAAATTATATCCCTACATAGTTTTCCTTAAACTATAATTCATTTTTTATCTCTTAGATTGCTCTTTTTACAATCTGATTTATACATATAGGCATAAATCTATTATTAGCTTTCTGTTTTTTTCTTTTTACTAATTTTACTGTGCTATTTTTTAAGCTATGACTTACCGAATAAAAACAAATATATATATATTTTAATTCAAACATACTTGAGCATGCAGGTACTAAAGTACCCACCTTTATAAATTGTCAGTTAAAACACAACTATAATATCATTTAAAAAACGACAACTCTTTAAAAAGACAGTGGAGAGAAGGTTGAAAAAAGTCACTCACTTTAACGTTCACTTTCCTTTCCAATTTCAGTAAGTGCGCTTTGTCTCCAGCCACGATCCTCGTCAGAGGTGCTAGGTCTTCTGCATGTCGGCACACAAAACCGATCGAGGCCATGGTTTTGTCTTCGTCAGTATTGATGCCTGTACCTGATCACAGAATATTATTACTAGCAATTTTTTCTAACATTAACTTAATCACTTTTTAATAGGTAAAGGGAAAATCCCTTTCCTTATCCCTTATCTCATACTAGCGACCGCCCGCAGCTTCGCTTGCGCAGACTACACATTTCTGTTTTAGGTAGTATTAACATTCGAAATGGTTTATATGTAGGTACTTTTTGCTGAAATTAATATTGGGTACAGCCATTCAAACTTTCTATCTTCATTCTCCCCACTCCCTTAAGAAAACCGATACTCCCTTACTGTTTACCTCCCGTTTCCTACCTTTAAAATGTGGAAGTCCAAAAACCCTGAAACACGTCATTATTTATTTATGTGAAAATTTTTATGTTTCTAACTTTAAAGAACAAAGACTCTCATACAAAGCCCCTCCATCTCTCCCTCCTTAAATTCGAAATTCCCAAATATTCCTTTCTTAAAAAATTAATACTCACGTTATAAAATAAACCACTCTTCCAAATTTCGGCTTCCTAGATTTATAGTTTCGGCTTTATCTACGCTGATAGATCAGTGAGGACAAACGACAGACAGCCACAAAAAGTAACTGATGTCACTCTTTACAACCTTCTCTCACGTCTGCAAGGTTTCATTAAAATATGTTCAGCCGTTTTGGAGATTAGCTCGAATGGACACATAGACGTACAGACAGACAGACGGACAAAAAGTAGCGTATGTCACTTTTGACCACCTCCTTTTCACACCCGTGAAATTTCATTAAAATCGGTTTAGCCGTTTTAGAGATTAGCTCGAATAGACAGATGGACGTACATACAAACATACAAAAAGTAGTGTATGTCATTTTTGACCACGTCCTTTCTACATCTGTGAACTTTCATCAAAATCAGTTTAGCCGTTTTGGAGATTCGCTCGAATAGACAGACAGACAGATAGTAATATTTTATACATATAGCCTATAGCCTTCCTCAATAAATATACTATCCAACACAAAAAAAAAATTTCAATTCGAACCAGTAGTTCCTGAGATTTGCGCGTTCAAACAAACAAACAAACAAACTCTTCAGCTTTATAATATTAGTATAGATAATAGTATATAAGCAATTCTTATATATATAATATTAATAATACCTGGGACATCCCACACAGTGCCATCTAGTCCAAAACTAAGCATTATGGGTACCATGCAGACAACTGGTATACAAACTTGAATATTTTTTATAATATATACATATATAGATATTTTACACCCAGATTTATTCCAGGTAATTCGGAAAGGGCTCTTTCTATTTGGATTAAACTTTGTATCTAGATAGATATCAATTCAAAACTGGTTTCTAAATAAGTTTTATGTTTATTGACCACCAGGACGCGCTGCAGTAGATGTGTATCTTTGAAACCACTAGACCGATTTTCATACGGTTTTTTACGTTACATAGGCATTATCTACAAGTAGATATAATTAAATAAGTTGCGAAATTATGGACCACCAGGGGGCGCTGAAATAGATGTTTATCTCTAAAACGGCTGGGAGGATCTTGACGCGGTTTTTTGCGTTACATAGATACTACCTGTAATAACCCGTGTGTCGTGATAGCCCAAAGCGAAACGAACTTGCCTCAAATGTATAAGGCCACGGGCCCTATGGCCATGGTTCGAATCCGGGCGTGTACCAATGAGTTTTTCTAACTTAAGTACATAACTATCACTGACTCCGTGCCTCGAAGAGCACTTTAAGCAGTCGGTACCGGGTGCTGTAAATAGATGGCGGTCGTTACAATCCGCCAACCTGCATTGGAGCAGCGTGGTGGATTTAAGCTCCGAGCCCCCTCGTCTTGAGAAAAGGCCTAAGCCCCTGCAGTAGGGTATAAAAAAGGGCTGATGGAATGGAATGGAGCGTATGTTTCTTGATAAAATGTAACGGTTGTAAAATAAAATTTACGACGCTATATTACTTACTATAAACTGGGTGCTGCTTATGTTTGTACGTAATTTTTACACCACTGTACTATTCACACATATTTGTTCGGCAAATAAATATAAACATCTAATTTTGAAGGTAAATATGGCAATGGCTAAGGAACGACTGCATAAATATTGACAGAAGATAAAAAAGACATAAAAATATGTCATATTATAAATACAATGTCATAGTTTTATAAATTGTGATAGCCCAGTAATAGCGAGCCCGTTCCTTGTTTAGAAGGACGTGGTTTGAATTCCAGGGCATGTACCAATGATTTTTTTCCAACTTATGTAGATACCTACATAACTATCACTGACTGGTTGCCATCGACAGGTGACAGTCGTAAAAACCACCAATCCGAATTGGAGCAGCGTGGTGGATAAAGCTCCAAGCCCCCTCATCCCTAGGGCTGAACATCATCAATGGACTGATGGTATTGTATGCTATTGTCATAAGCAATGAACTCTTTTATGATAAGTACAGTTCCAATCAAACTTTATGGTGGATGTGAACATAGGCACAAGTCGCCTCGCAGTAATCAGTTTTAGGTGTAGCTGTACGCAGTGCAGCGAGGGGTATGTGACTGTAGCTGCGCAAGCACGCTTATATCGTTGTATTCCGATCCGCCATAAAGTTTGACGCGAACTATACAATATTTAAAAATTCTTATATACGATTTCTGAAAACCAGCAAGGCTAATATTCTGATAAACGTAGGTACGTATAATTTTTTTCTGGTAACTGTGCTGCCCAATTTAAGAGCTGATTAGCGATGTCTTCTAACCACTTCTAACTTATGGTTTCTTCAAGAACCGAGTTTGGCATAGATATTGATTGGACTTTTTTGCTGCTAATCACGGTTTAGATTAAATTTAGAATTTGCATTATGCTATTCATGCTAGCCATAGAGTAAATTAATTTGACAGCAGCGTAAAATGAGATATAATATTTGATCAAATTGCCAACAGGATTGAGTACGCACGGACTTCACTCTATTTCACACTTGCGACGGTAGTGGGGGCCACCGTCGTCATACTCATCGCGTTGCGTGAAGTTGGCAATTGTTTAGAATCTGCGAATTTTTCAATCCTTATAGCGATGTCATCAGGCACTGCTTCAGGTGATGCTTACCTTTCAGACTAGTGGTGCCAGCTGTGGGGTAGTGTCCAAACAAACCGCAGCAGAAGGCCGGCATGCGTGTTGACCCATCAATATCTGAGCCTGTGAAAAAAATTATTCTAACTAAAATAAAAATGCGAAAGTGTTTGTTTGGTTGTTTGTTCTTTCTGTACGTCGCAACGCAGCAACTTACTAGTGATTACGCGAATGATTTTTTGTACTCAGATTATTGAAGGAACGAATTTTAAAGACACAGTGTAGGCCGGAGCCGTGGACAACAGCTAGTTCTTTTATATTAAAAGCGTTCAATATAATAACACATTATATGATATTCATGATTCCCTTTGACGAGGACGAGAATTTTAAAAGAATAAGAAAATACATGGTGTAGAAGGAAACGGAAAGAACTGCTTTCGTGGAAATTCACACCAACTATTGTCAAATTTAGTTCGATCAGCTACACTTCGCCATCACTAGTTTTATAATCACTTACATTTTCTAAAAATTGCAGTCGAAAAAAAATATATAAAAAAGGGTGGTGCGGCTTAAAACAGCCCTGATTTTATTTCCTAGACCAAATGCATCTCCGAATTCCCTACCCTTGTACCTGACATTACTCTGTCAGTTGATGTCTCGCTGAGCTCGTGACAACCTTAATAATTATTTATCTGCTGTCACTCACGAGCGCGCAGCGAGAAGCTGTTCCTACGAGCGAGCTGAAAGTGCGAAAGGAACAAGCATTCTTTGGTATTTCTAGTTTTAGGGCGTGTAGATTGTCTCTAGAATAAGCTAACGTAACTAGCGTTACACATTTCATGAAATTCTTTTCATTTTATTTTATTCTTTTACTTAATGTTCACCAAGCCGTAAAAAAGGGAGTTTTCAATAGCGTCCCTCCAACGTCCCTGAATCGGAAAATGGAGACGTTTCTTTTGCAAACAAAGAAAATATTAAAAAAAAACTTGTAGAATTTTTTTAAATCGATAGTCTGGCTGACCGATTCGTTGGGACGTTGTTTTAGTTAAAAAACATAAACTTACATAGTGAGATAGGGACCGCGAGGGAGGCCGAGAGCGCAGCCTCGCCGCCGCTGGATCCCCCGACCGTGCGCCCAGTGTGGTATGGGTTGTTAGTTTGCCCAAACACCATGTTCCGAGTTTCTTTCCTATAATGTAATTTACGGTAAAAGCTCTTACCACGAATATGAAGTAAAGATGTTTAGGCAAAATCTAGCTAATATTGTAAATGCGAATCTACTTTTATTTTGTCATTTCTTCATGTTGAAAAGAAGCAATAAAATGACGTTGTTTTTTTTACGCGAAGATATTTGGAAGGACGGGGAGTAATAGGTTACTTTTCACTCCCAGGAGAATACCCCATTTCCCCAAGAATAATAGTATTCTTGATGGAAAACTTTAATCAAACGGTCGATGGTACAGATGTAAATAAAATTACTTACTAACATTACAATGAAGCAAAGGACTCACTTCTTATCCTGCGTAAGGATAACCGTGTGGATAATGAATGATAAGTGCAACTTTTTACTGCGACAAAACAGTGGAAAACGAATTAGAGTTTGGATAGTGACGCAGTACAATAACTATTTAATACATGTGAAGAAACAACAGATAGACCGTTTTCACAGGAATAGCTAAAAGGATAGACGAAAAAGAACAATCCCCATCTTTTGCCGTGGTAAAATATCTTCTTTGGAAAAATATAAAACGTGCGGATGAAAACGTGGATGAAAAGGCGTCGAACGGGCCAGAACCAGCTTTATTACCGACGACGGATGACGAAAATGTAGTATGAAGGTTATTTTAGTACATGATATCGCCTCGGTGACAGTGATCGCTCTGAATAGGGAAAATGCAAACCACAATATTAACCATCTATTAATCTCAGGTACGTTGGTGACACACACAGGTATTGCTCCAGCTTCACGTAGCAAACGCACGCATTCTGCGTCTTCACTCGCACGAGTGTGGCGTCTGCTTTGGATGCCCAGGGTGTTCAACATACCAGCTACGCGATGAGATTCCTTTGCTGAGAACGGTACACCTGGGAATTCATGAGAACAGTAATTAATGATTTTTATGGGTTCAAACTATGGGATCTCCGTTTGTCTGTGCTTATGTGTCATAGCTCCAAATTTTAGAAATCTGGAAAATATTATGACTGTAAATTTGTAGTTAACAGACCGGCCAAGGAAGCGCGGCGGACGACCTTTGTGTGGGCTGGTTGTTGCCAGAAGTGATTCAAAATGCCAGTACCTACTGTATTTACAGGCATAGTTTCCCACCGATTACTTAGTACCTACTTGCTCTTGAAGTCTTGATCAAAAGTCTATGTAGAACTCGAAGTTAGAAGTAACCTGTTTGTTCGCCCTTTTATACCCTATTCGTAAATAAAAATTATATACTCATTATGCCGTTTTGCCCAGCGGTTATCGACGGGCGATTTAGTCCGCGAGTATAATATACGCCTACTTAAAACCCACCAAACTAAATGCTGATCGACGCGCGAGTAAATTCCTTAAATACTATCATGTGACTGCAGCGAGTGTTTTTGCTGTGAATTCAGAAAATTCTTTACTCTATCTGGATCTAGCAACAACCATAGTAGCTGCTGAGTTTGTAATATCAAAGATCTTGGACAAAAGAAGACTGGTTATATTTGGGACTTGGAGTATTCTATTTACTTAAAAAAAGAAAACGTCCCAAAGTATGGATGAAGTCCGATTTTTATTACAGAAAAATAATCAAACTTAATTTAAAAGAAAGTAAATCTACGTGTTACACCGTTCGTGTTTTGTCAAAATGACGGCTCGTGGATCGCAGTCCCTGATCCCTGATCGACGTTCGTGCTTACTCGGCAAACCGAGGCTGTCAGAGATTTATTCGCGCTCTTTTTAGCGTACCAATCAGGGCTTTTTAGGAAAAATCGTGCATCGTCCGAGGGCAGTAGGTAGTATATATATGATCATCATCGGGTCATTTACAGCCCCTGGAGGTGAACAGGTGCGGCTGTAGGGCCCCCCCTGTACCCGGACATCATCTCACCGAGGAAAAAAATGAAATCCAAAATTTGCTCATTTATTGCCGCTAAGGCGGAATAATGTTCGCCGGGTCAGCTACTCACGACAGAAAAAATACTACAGCTTTAAATGCTCTACTACCCGGCGTGCGAAGCCAGAGCGGATCGCTAGTAATTTATAAATTACGTATTTTAAAACAATTATCTTAGAATTATTTAAAAAAAAAACAGTTATATACACATCTTGTAATAAAGAAATTTTCCAGTGCATATTTTTCAAATAAGATCAGTGCAACCCTGTTTTGTGTAGGTCGTAGATACGTCGTAGAAATACCCTACTGCAATTGTTAAAACTTACAGCAATGCTTTTCCCGGTTCCAACAAGTTCTCATTGACAGTTTGAGCAGTTTTTTTTTTTTTAAATCCATTGGAGTCAACAAATCGTCACTATCGCAATTAGTAGACGTTTTAAGTAAAATTATTACGTACATTAAGCAATTTATATATCACAAAGAAATCCGCTCGCTTTTTTATATCGATTGACGCAGTTTGACGGTTCTGAAGTTAGTTCGCTTTTTTTAAATTGTTATTAAGAATAAAAAATAAGTGGCCAGTACCATTTTGCGTCTTCATATAAAAGATTCGGATCTTAATATTAGAATAGATAGCTAGAGTAATGGATTTTCCTATTTTTTTTTTCTCCAACGGGAAAAAGGAGGACTTTCTACCTACTTACTTCTTTAAAAAGTATTAGCTTTCCAAGCAGGTGTACATTTTCATTGGAGCTATCAACAGGGAAATTACCTTTGCACGTATGATGTATTTACCTAAATAAGGTTTCTTTGTTAATTCTTCATCGGTCATTCCAGCTTCTATCATCATGTCGATTTTTTGCGCCTCTTTCAAAGCTGTTTCGAATCGTTTATCCGTAATGGCATTTATTATTGGATTCACCTGAGAACAAAAATTTTTAGTTGTGATTACACTTCAAAATAATGTTATGGAAAAACTAGTAGTACATTCAACTACCCAGATAACAAGCCTGATTCCCTCCACACTATCTCTTTAAGTACGCATACATTTGCTTCATATATATATTATAATATTATATTATAATAGGTATGTAATACCTACACCGGCGAACCCCACAACAGTTGGTTGACGCGAGCTCAACCAAATGTAGCATTATTGTCGCTAGATACACGTCCCAGAGTTCCACGTGTTCGTGGGCGTGTCGCCAGAACATGCGAGGTTCAACGAAACACGAACGCTGCTCGCAGCTGGCTTTTAGATTTAATTTAGCTTGCGTGTCATGACCACCGTAATGCAGACAACAAAATATAGCCTAGGTGTGTAAAATAAAAACAAAGAAAATAAATTAATCTAGTAAAATAGTGATTAAAGACTTCTGATTACAGAACGGGTTCGATCCCCACTCGGGACAAATATTTGTGTGCATGCACATGTCTATATATTAAATAAGCCCACGACCTTTACTACAGTTAGGGTATCTAACCCCTCGGCCAATCGGTCAGTCTATCATCTTCCAGGTAGGTAGGTACAACTCCACAGATAGTAGGTACTTTAGTTCGTTACACCATATGGTTATACTTTCACAAAACAAATAGTCAATACATTAAATAGGTACTCACAGCTTTTATTCTCTGAATGCAAGCCATCATTAATTCTTCAGATTTGAGTTTATGTTGTCTGATTTTTTGAGCTAATGATGTCGCACTTTCCGTCAACACATCAAGAGGTTTTCCCAAATCAGGTAAAGCTCGACGATTGCCATTCCAATAGAGTGAGAAAAAAAAATCTATCACAACATCCAGGTACCATCGAAATATCATTAAAAAATATTTAATTAAATTGACCCCCATATCGCAATGTAACAGGACTTTACAGGATTATTTCTGTTCGAGAATGAGTGTAAAAAAGATTTGCTAAGGTAATAAATAATAAATGCATCTATTTACACTGTCCTTTACATAAAATTAAGTGAAGTATTGATTTAACGATGTTTAGTTTACGCGTTAATTAATTTTACAGCATCGTTGTGTTAAATTTAACCTTTTGGCTGCCATGCGTATTCGACGATCAGGAAAATGATGGTAATATCGAAGTTTATATTCGGCAAGGTATGGGCTTTATCAAAAAAAGGTCAAGTGCGAGTACAACTTGCGTCCCAAAGGTTTCAAATTACTATAAAGTATTTACCGCTACTTACCTACCATCGTACCGTAAAAAAGATCGGTGGTCCGGTCAACTGAACTATTCAACTGTACCACGGCCAATATACGGTTTTCATTACAAATCATAAAATAACTTTACATATTTTCTGGAAATCGCAGGCAAAAAGAAATCTGTTTTTATTTTACAATTACTTAACAAGATTTTGAGAGCTCTTTAGTACCAAAACGGACCAATTCCTTTTAAAAATATGCTTTATACCTTAACTTTGAAACTGTCTTCTCAATAATATACACCATGATTTAAAAGAGGACCCAAAGTCTCAGTTTGCTAGTTGGATTTTCGATATATCAGTCTATCAGGAATAATGTACCTCACAGGTCGACTATGGCGATCAAAAGGTTAATGCCAGGTCAAGGATAGGCCTATTGTATTTTATAGTAAGTAATAAAACCTGCGTCATCTTTGTTTTTAATGTCCCGCTCTTAGTGATATTTATATGAAACTAGCTGATTTAAAACGTATATGTATGATAGCCCCCCCCCCACTGCTGGTAGGCAATGACTACAAACTTTATCTAAGAAATTGCTTTTACGTGATATCTACGTAAAGCGAAAAACCACGTCAAAATCCTCCCAACTCTCAAGAGTAACATATCCATTGCAGTGCCCCCTGGTGGCCCATGACCGCAAACCTTATCGAAGAACACGCTCTTAGATATCTATTTATCACGAAAACCGCTTACAGATCCATACGTTTTGGAGAAACGTATTTATTGCAGCGCCCCTGGTGGCTCATAGCCACAATCCTTATCTAAAAACCTACTCTTAGGTGATATCTACTATACGCGCCACCAAAGTAAAAGGCTCTCAAGTTAGCACCAAATACTTGCGCAAACACCAAAAATATGGGCAAGGGGTGGTGAGGGAAGTTGGTGTGGGGAGACGGGTCGGCCGTGAATACAGTGGCCCTATTCTGACTTTTCACGACACCGAAGTAGCGCCGAATACGTTCCGTTTCAAAAATCCGTTTATTTTGAACCCTTTTTTAATTTACAGCATCAGCAAGTATTCAGATGGATATGGGCCGTTTTTTAACAAAAGAGGATTTTTACCAATTGTTTACTAATAGGCAATAGTCTTGGCAAACCACATATTTTATAATAAGGAAAGAATGGTTCGGATGTCACAATTAAACTAATTTAAATCTTTCATCTCATTTCAATATCAGAAGAGAAAATAAAATATTTATTCGTGAACTGTTTTTGGTGTCAGCATTTTACATTTGCAATTATTAACAATTTTGAAAAGTTAATTCAAAGCACAATGCGTAATGTTATACTCCATAGCCCAGGTAGATATATCATTTCTGAACTCATCTTTTCCATGTCACTCTTTATATCGCTGTCGTTCTCATCAAATGATTCACTATCGCTTTGAAATTGGTAATCTTTCAAGAAATCTCCATTAAATGCGTCATTGTTATAGTTTTGTGAAAATAATTATACAGAACCCTCAACGTGGTTTTTTTCATTTTGCTCTTAATGGACTCGCTGCTGAGGATAATGAATTTGATGGTATCATAGCCTCGTACCTTTTTTCACGTTTCTTCTTTATAACACCACTCTGCTTTAATTTTATCCAGTTTTTTTAATACATTTTCACAACACCGAATCATTAAGAATCACCAATTCTAAAATGGCTGATGATAATGTTATATAAAGACAAAGTCAAGCACACACATGAGTTAAATGTTCTTGTAGCTGTCACATGGAGAATCTGCCAAGATTATATTTATTTACAAAAGCAATGTAATTTGCCTTTTTGCATTAGCTTTATAGTTGCATTTAAATGAACATTATAAAGGTATAGGTTTTTTAATAGTCATATTAAGGTTTCAAATCGTATGAGGCCAAAGCAATTATATGGCTAAATATTATATGACTGAAAAGCCATATTATATGCTTCTTTAAGTCTGTTGTTTTATAGGGGACATTTATATTGGTATTATAAACGCATGTATGGTTAAGTTACAAGACCGATATACTATATTAGGAAAAAATACTTATCGCATGATTTTATAAAGACAAATGTAAAACAAATGCTGTTATAAAACATGTACAAGAATTAATCTCTTATAAATCATTTGTTATATAACGTTTCTGCTAGTTAGGAAGCAGCGCAATAAGCTCAATCGCCTAGATGACGTCACAGGGACAATTTCAACATCAGATAAATTTTCTTTAATATCAGGTGTATTCGATAATAGAAAAAAAAATTACATCTTGAGAGAATATTCTTCCTTTTAATTGTAATGACCATTAAAAATATTTAAAATTTTAATTTTAAAATTCGTATCTAAGCCCTTGTGCCTTAGGACAAATTAAAAGCTTTCATGTTTCACAAATATATTTTATTATTTTCATAATGGCTTTGATACAAAAAGTATTAACATATTAACCTTCACCGACAAATTATACATTCAAAATTGTTTATTAAAGAAAAAATAAAAGTTTATTTCAATAACAAAATAAGCCCTTCAAAATATAAATAATTGATTTTCTATATGCTCGCAATCTGTTGGAATTTGAAAGGAACGATAATTATCACAGAAGTAGATAATATTAAATACCATCATTTCTAATACAAAAGCTTGGCACTTAGATATATACATATACAATATTTTTTGAATAGGTATATAATATTTAACATATCACATGAATTTAATTCAGGAAACATATTAAAAGATTCTTTTAATAAACAAATCTTAATGGCTATATTTCATACAAAAATGTAAATAAATGCTTTGATATACGAAAAAATTGCATAATAATTAATTTTTAATTCTAATTAAGGCACTACAGAGAATTAAATGCCGTTTAATTTCAAATTAAGTACTTTATATTTTCAATTAAATGAAATTATGTTATGAATTCAGTTCATAACAATCAAAAAAACATAATTAGAATTAAATTTCAGGAATTTAGATTCAGGACCTGATTTTAATACTGAACCCCTTTTGATTTCGATGTCCTTGCGTTTGCCGGTCTGTCTGTGTGTGTTAAGTTTTTTTCATATTTGTAGTATTAAATAGTTAAGAAGGTACTTAAATTATACAAGACAAGCTGCAGGCTTAAAAAATTGTTTCGTACGAAGCTGATATGATCGCCCACAAATTAAGACTTCAATAAATAATAGCAACAATTTTTTTTTTGACGTGTGAAAAAAAAATATATAAACATAACAAAATTGGAATGAAAATAAAATACTTTTTCTAATATGATACATTCATTTTTCTCTGATGTTAAATCTTATTTTGTAAACTAGCCTGTTTATATTTTATTTTTAAGTTATTTATTAAAGGTGGATATAACATCTATAAAAAATACTTTGCTTCTCTAGACGAAAATGATCAGAAAAAAATTGCGTTTCAAGACAAATTTCACTTTGTCTTGAAAAACTTCAGACTTCAGACAAACTTCACGATTCGAGTCCTCCAATATATTATAAATATTATGTATTCATCAAGCCCTAAATTAAATTCTAGAATTATCTCAAAACTAACAAAGATAAAAAATTATAAAAATCATAAAATACAATTTATAACATAAAATAATAAATTAGAATACATTACAAGGAGGTTTGTACCCCCCGAACTCCTTTTCCAATAAATCCGCTACAGACAGACAGAGGGCGTCGTTGTTTGGAGCTGCCACCACTTGGATGCCTAGAGGGATCCCGTCCGAATTCAATCCAAGCGGCACCTAGGAATTTTTTATAATATTAATACCAGTACAAACACACAACACAGTGTTCAAAACACACAATCAATATATTTACTGTGCTGCCGATTTATATCAGAAAAGTACAATTTTTTCTGTGGTGACAAATAAAAGCAAGTGCGATTCGATATAGCTATCAACACCAGATGACACGAAAACACATACCAATAAATATATATATATTTAATGTGACTTAACTACAAATAATCAATTTTCAGATTTTTTTACTCAACCTGCTTGAAAAATTTCATGATTCTATGTCAACGATAATAACAGTTCCGATCAAACTTTATGGCGGATGTGAACATAGGCACAAGTCGCGTCGCAAGTAACCAATTTTAGAAAGCGGGACGCAGTGGAGTGAGGGGTATATGACTGTACCTGCGCAATCACGCCTATGGCGTTGTATTCCGATCCGCCATAAAGCTAGAGGCGAACTATACGCTATTGGTTTTGATTTATTTGCGAGTGTCAATATCAATAATTATGGATAAAACAATTCAATACAACAAAAGCAAAATACAAGTACTTTTGTAATGCCTAAATATTTTTGTTTCATTATTATTAAGTAGCTCTAAAGTTTTTTTTTTTGCTTTTGTTGTATTGAAATAGGTCCGGTTAAGTACCGCCGCGTGGGCGTGAAAACACACTATCTATCATTATAACCAAAATGATAAGCATCTGAATTTTTACATCCGTCACAAACTTTGTCAACAACTCGCTCTACTTAAGAAGTATCACTTCATAAATATTTTTAGGTTTACCTGCGTGGCGGGCATCCTGAGCGCATTGAATATAGCCCAATACGCGAAGTTGAAGGGGCGCAGGAATAATGAATAATGATACGGAGCTGGCATTGGCGCGCTCGGGAACAGCAATACGCCATCGTCACCCAACGTTTTCTGAATAAAAAACCAATGGTGTTAATATACAGATCACTAATGAAAAAAAAGACGAGCCAAGTACGTGTCGGACCACGCACATTGAAGAGATCCGCAGTGTGAATAAATGTTCATGCTAAAATTCAAATAAGTTTAAAACGAAATATCACAAAATAAGGTAAACACCCCAATTATAAACAGTTTAAGGAGAAAAATTGTCATATTTGTAAAATTTTACTAATATTGCGCAAGTTTCAGTACTGAACATACTTAAACTTTAAAGTCCTGTTTTTATTCAAAATTTCTACTGCGTTACGCGTGAGATACAGCAAAGCTTGTTTCAATTTATTTGACAAATAAAAATTCTAGTTTTATAACCAGTTATGGACAGCGAAATACACCTAGAGCCTAATCGAAGAATCTATGATGAATGTCAAGCTGTAGACAACTTTAATTATTGAAATGAAAATAAAATGCAATAGAATAATATATATATATATATATTATTATTATTTTTAATTATCTTTTTCCAAATTGACAATTTTTTTTAAATTAATAATGTGATTAACATTAAAGGACTTATTTAAATTGCATTCATGCTCCGTTTTTATTCATTAATAGGTAATTTTAAATTTTCTGAAACTAATGACGGTATATACGACCAGCAGGTCTAACACGCCACTTTATCCGAACCTTATCCGCGCTGTTATTTCACGGAAACACTAAATGCGTAACACGAAACCACTTTATCTGCCGCGGATAGCTCTGGCGGTGAAGTCGCGAATCCGCTAACTGTCAACGCTTTCTTGGTCTAATTTAGTATGAAAATCGGTAACACGCCACTTTTATACGCCGAGGTCGAACGGATATTTGACGATATTTGAGGTCGTAAATAAATGTGTCAATCTGAAAAACCATACAAACATTTTTTTAACTTGTCACATTTCGTTATCCGCTTCAGCTGCTTCAATCTGCCACCTATCCTTTGGCTGTCATGAAAGGATAAAAGTGTGCATGTTACCGATTTGACAGAAGTTGCCGAATCCGCTATAGCTCAACGGCGATAGAAAGGTTACGGATAAAAAGTTGCGTGTTAGACCAGCAGAGTAGGTTGACACAGACACAGAGTAGGTGCAGGAGAGTTGACCTCTCCTGCAGCATTTCCTGTAACCAGAACGGTCAAATTTGCTTTATCGTAGCCTGAAGAATCATACACATTTTTATCTCTTTTTATAGCAAGAACATGTCTTGGTTTTGAATTTAAGAAATTAGCAGCCATTGCTAAAACAATGAATCAGTATAATTTTATATCAAAGTCCATAACTGGATTCCTATAAAATACCCAATAATGGACACATATGTTTATTACTGGTACACACCATTTTTATAATTTACAACTAGCTTATAAGTACCTAGTAAAGAATAATAATTAGAGTAAAATTAGTTAAAAGTCTGAAAAAACAAAAGTAACATTAAGTTTCGACATTTGTCCATTATTGGAACTATTCAATTGCAGTGCATCAGTTATAAACATCATTAAAATATCAACAAACATAACTACTCTGGAATAACAACAATGTGCGTTGTTGTCTTAATTTCATAGTTAACTCAATAAACAAAACACATTCTGTTTGGAGATGAAACTTTCTACTCGCCGCACTAACAATTTCGTTTTAGAAAAGCCGCTAATATCAATTTACAATCACAGGTACAATTTGTGTTCACGCCATCTTCTCTATATAACAGACTGAATTGAATAAAATGTTAAAATTTTACAGCTCAATGTCTGTAGTCTATGTCACAGTATTGGAAAAAAAAAACTGGTTCATGTCCTTATTCTAGACGATTTCTTTATTTTTTGTCCATTCCCGGCTCCTTGTCTATTACCGGTGCATTTACCTTTTAATGGGGGGGATTACAAACACACATTTTAATTTTTTTTTATACAATAAATCTGAAATAAAAAAGACTACGTACCAAAAGATCATCCTTAAGCTCTTTGAGCTCTTTTTCGGCCCATTCGGGGTCTACGGCTGGCAGCACTTGATCATCTAACAATTTAAACACCGACGCCAATGTGTACGAGCTCAGACCCAAAAACTGAAAAATTTACAAATTTCTAATTTGAAACTAAGAAACATTAACTTTTTGGATTGACATTATTAATAAGAATATTAATATGTATAAAGTGTTAAGGGTGAAAACCAGCGTAGTAGCTTCGCATGTATTAATCTACTTTGCACTGAAACGTTAGTGTTAGTTCAAAGTATCATATACCATGGAACGTTCGGTTGTACGTAAATGTTTTAAAGGTGTACTTCAAAATCTAAATGAAGTCATTGCTGAAGGATCAATGAAAGAAATTGAAAAATTAAAAAAAGGAAAATAAATATGGATGCGGCAATGGATTGCTCGAAGACAATTTCTTGGTGGATCAAATTTGTTTCAAATGTGCTTCTGGTATTCCATAAACGTGTTCTATATTTATTTTTATGAATTTTATTGTGGTTTCATGACTCCACCTCATTTTTACGAAATAAGTACAAACGAAAAACTATTCTCTTCTCTTGTTCTCCAAAACAAGACAGAACTTGCGGCAGTGGCGACGCGCGCCGTTCACACGATGCGCAAATGCCGATTGCTTGGCATCTGCACGGGGGTCCAGAGGACGTAGTGAGGGTTAAGTGAGTGTCACTGGCGCGAAGTCCGGAGCGAGTGCTACTAAGCTACCGCACCCGCGTCTTTATTAAGCACAAACCGTGTACACTTACGCTTTTTAATTAATTTGATTTGATACTTAGTAGTCGTACTTGTGCAAGCTACTACGCATCGTGTGCAACAGGCTTAAGAAATATAAGTCAATATTAGTCAAACATGTCACTAATTCCATGCCTGTTTATTTTTCACCATTAGCAGTAAAAATATTCTTCAAAACGATGATTCAATCTTTGGTTGTGATGAAGTAGGAATAATGATGACAAAAAAAACCCATAAAAAATTATAATAATATCTGGGCCATTCCACACAGCGCCAAGTAAGCAAGTAATATGCTCGTATTACGGGGTACTAGACATTTGATGTACATATTTCAATATTCTTTATTATACATAAACAGGTAAGTATTTCACACCCAAACACGGAACAAATAGACATGCTCCTGCACACAAATATTTGTCCCGGACGGGAATCGAATTCGCGACCCTTGGCTCCGCAGTTTACTCAGCAGATCGGTAGTCAAATAATATTCGTTGAAGAAATTTTGTTGACGTTGGATACCACGTGTGCTCTCCGAAACGAAAAAAATCAGTACTGGAGTGGTTCCAACAAATGCGACTACATTTCGAAAATTTGACATTGCGAGATGTTTTCTCTAATCATTACTGGCGACGAAACGTTAATATATTAGTATGATTCGGAAACCAAGAAACGTTCGTCGATATGGAGTTTGCAGATGTAGGAATAATAACTACACTCAGTCACGTATACAGTAATATTAAATACGCTCTATTCTTACGATAAAACTAAAAAAAAAATTACCTTCTTAGCGAGCTCGAGTATCCCGTTGGCTTCGCCCACGTTGTTGGTCAGCAATTTGGCAAACACGTCACTCTCCAGCGTCATTTGGTGTCTCCACAGAGAGTACATGTGATCGAAACCCTGGTGATAGTACTTCTGGGGAGGACTTACAGACACTTCTGATACTTTTGCGATCACACTGGAAACACATATTAAGGTTGCATTGACATGATCCTGAATTGAATGTACTTAAACCGAATATTATATTAACAAATAATAAACTTGTATCAACATCTTGGTACCCAAAACACAAGCTAATGCTTAGTTTGGGGCCTAGACGTTATTATTGTTATTATTTTTAGATTTCCAAATCCGTAAACGTAAAATAGAACCCTTATAGGATTATTATATTGTCCGTCTGTCTGTCTATCTGTCTGTCTGTCAAGACCCTTTTTCTCAGTAATGAATGGATAAAACCTACGAGGTATATTCTCGTTGATCTAGAATTGTGTTTGGCATTATGTATGTAAAGGGAAAAATCCGAAGGTCGTTAATTTGTAATTATATTACATAATTATATTTATTTTTTTCGACTACAAACTTAAATACTTTTTAATTAATATGTTATACAAATATGTTGTCTGGTGAAACGAATCCTTCGGAGCGCGAGTCCAACTCGCGTTTGGCCGGTTCTGTTCAGATTCAAATTGTTAACAAAGTTTTTAGTGTGTTAAATAATAATAATACATGGGACTTCCCATACAGCGCCATCTAGTCCCAAAATAAGCAAGTATTATGCTTGTGTTATGGGTTACTAGACTACATACTTAATCATTACTTATTATACTTACTAGATTTACATACTTATTCTTTATAATATAAATAATTTACACCCAGACACGGAACGAAATAAACATGTAAACATGCGGGTTCGATTCCCGCCCGGGACAAATATCCCGGGCGGGAATCGAACCCGCGACCTTCGGCTCCGCAGTTAGGGTCTCTAACCACTCAGCCATTCGGTCAGTCATCATCAAATATAATTAATTTAAAAATAAAAATTGTACAAGTCGGTACAGCTCGGGTCAAGTTTCTAGTTCTATACATAAGTTGACGCGGGTGCGTTTTGCCCGGGTGCGAGGCCTGCTCTCATTCCTATACCTATTTTTCCTACTGCGACGCAACTCGTTTCGACTTGAGCGAGCTTGAAGCTTGACGCGAGCTGTACAATGAAGGCTATCGTTTTGAAGTTCACCAGACGGCGCTTACCGCATAGATCAGCTGTAGAAAGTTTTGTTCTCTGTGGTTACTGTTACGTTACATGAAAAAAGTGTTTAAGGTTCTGTACCTAAATGGAAAAACGGAACCCTATTGCTGTCACCCTGTTGTCTTTCCGTTCGCACGTCACGAATTTCCTAGCTTATAAAACGAATAAATTACAGACTTGAAATTTGGATATTTAATGTAAAATGTTGACCAAAATAAGATATCGGATGTTAAAAATTTCATGGATTATAATAGCTATACATTTCATAAATATTTATATATGATAAATAGTTAACCAACTTGAATTAACCAAATTGACGACCGCTTAGCCTAGTGGGTAGCGACCCTGCCTATGAAGCTGGAGATCCCGGCTTCGAATCCCAGGTCTGGTCAGTATTTATATGATAAATATTGATACTGGTACCGGGTCTCGGTTGTTATATGTATGTGGTATCTTCGCTTGGTACCCAAAACACAAGCTAATGCTTAGTTTGGGGCGTGGACATTGTTTTGATGTATACGTTATTATTATTATTATTATATAACTATTAAGGGTGTAACCTGAACTTTGTTAATATCATAAGTTACAGTTGTGTGTTTCTGTTCATTATTCTGTTTTATTAATTGTACTTCTACCTGTGAGGAGCTGTAATCGTCTTCGTCGAAATAACCTTGTAAACCGTGTACACTAAATTAAGCTGTTGTTCCTCCAAAAACAGTAAAAATAAAATAAATAAAATAAAATAAAACATAAAGTGCAACAAACGCTTGCAATAAAAAAGCGAACTTACTTCTTCATGGCTTTCCGCAAATCGCTGCTGATGGAGCTTACACGTATGTCATTCGACGACTCCACGTAGTAGAATTTTAAAGTCTTGAAAGAAAAATAATCTGATAAGATATAATAATGGATTTTATTCATAAACAATATTAAATTTTTTCCACGTATAATTAGTATCTAATTTATTGTGTTACTAAAATAAATAGCAAGGGTTCAATATTTATGTCCAATATTTATTGTAAAAGATTGATTTTAAAAACTATATTTGACTCGTTCTGACATAGTGCGCGTAATGCAACTAAAAGCAGTTAAAACAATTTAGATCTTTTGCGTTTATTACAACCCTAAGTAACGTTATTATGAGTTTGACTAGTGTGTAGCAGTGTGGAGTAGGCGGGTCAGTTGTCGTCCTGTCCCGAGAGACCACGACGTACTTGTCAACACCCCACGTAAGTACCGTGGTATAACACGTATCGTTTATAAGTGGACATGGCGGTTCGTCACTACAACTGTTAGCCACGTAACCATTCGAAAATGTACTTCTTTGTTTGTATGTCCTTTCTTCACGTCGTACCAGAGTAACGAATCGACATGATTTTTTTGCACGGTTTTAGATGAAGGGACGCCAAATAACAAGCTGTGCATTGTGTTCGCAAAACTAAACTAGATACGAGAATGAAACTGCGGGCAAAAGGCGGGTTCTGTTGCATGTATTAGAATAAAAAAAATCAAGTGAGTGCAAAATCTGTAGAAAGACCATAAATAGTTGAATACTAGTTAAAATCATCGACATATTTTAATATGAAAGACGAATATGAATGTTGTGACGTCTTTACTTAGTAGCACGTCGGTGTTTTATAGAAAGTTCTCGAATGATCACGCGGCTTTACAAATACATTTGCCGAATGCAGAAGTAACTAGAAATTCGAGATCAAAATAGATTAGAAATGAAATTCTATTTTTGAGACAGCATTAGTCGAAAGAAATTACGCCGCTCAAAATTCTATTTTTGAGGCGGCGTCGTGTATACTCAAAGGTTATTCCCACGATAGATTACAATTAGAATTTGAAAATGGAATGTTCGATGATGGAAACTTCGAGATTCTGTTGGGTAGGGATTTCGGCGCATATATAAGGAGGGCAACAAGGCACCAGGAGTCAGTTTCTTGAAAGAATCAAGAGCGAACAATACTGCAAGTGCGATACAAGTGTGATTATGAAGTTGTGATTTCGTAATTAAGTATAAATAAACTTAAATCGGTGATTTCGTGCATCTTAAATATAGTAACAATATTATAGTAGATGCAACAAAAAAGGGTGCAAGATACCGTACAGTCATGTGTGAGGATTGCTCACAATACGCGGCGACTATTTGAAGATCATAGTAGGTAAGGCTAAATTTAATAATACACTAATATGAGTTAAAATACAGTAACTCACTTTAACGTTAACTATCCTGTCCAAATTCAGCAAAGGCGCTTTGTCTCCAGCCACTATCTTCAGTAGAGGTGCCAAATCCTCAACATGTTTGGACACAAACCCAATTGAAGCCATGGTTTCCTCTTTGCCAGTACGAAGAGCAGAACCTTTGTAACAGTTTTACCTTAATCAATTTTATGATTTAGTGTCATCGTCATTGTGGTTGTTTTCTTTTTATGTTCTGACGCATATTTAAAATGTATCGGTTATTAAGAGAAAAGTAATAATGATACTTGGGACATCCCACACAGCGCCATCTAGTCTCAAAGTAAGAAGCGCTTGTATTACCGGTACTAAACAACTGACATATAACTTTTATAATTTATACATACATAGATATTTTACACCCAGAAACGGAGCAAATAGACATGTATAGAACCCGCGACCTTTGGTTCTGCAGTCAAGGTCTATAACTACTTGGCCAATTGGTCAATCAGTATAAGATAAAGTTTTATGAAATATTTCAGAAAAATATATGCATACATACTTAAACGCTAGCCTGTTTTCCAGAGGTTACAAATTTCCACTCAACAGATCTCTATGTTAAGATTATGCTAGCTGGTCATTTACTCATACAAATTGTGAAGAGTGCTCATTCATTATTTTATTGATGTAGGTTCAAAATCAAATTAGTTACTGATTTGTCTTATCTATAGGTGGGACTGTTAATAAAACTAAAAACTGTTCAAGTACGAGTCCGTGCCACCGCACAATATTAAATAAGACGTTTCTTGTATGGGACCCCCCTTTAATTTTTAACTTTATTTTATTTTTATTATTTGTTGATATAGTGGCCATAGTAGTACATACTCCATGAAAATTTCAAGTGTAAACAATGACCTCACAATTACTTATCATCAAAAACGTCAAAAAAAGTTTCTTATATCCCCATACAATATTAAAAAAAAAAACACGTTACTTGTATGTGGACCCCCTCTAATTCTTAATTTTATTTCATTTTTATCATTTGTTGTTATAGAAACAATAGTAATGCACACTAACGGTTTGATTTGGATGTGTGGATTTTATATATGTTTACGTAGAAATTAGGTAATAAATATGTGATAACTTTAAATGTATTTTTAAATAATAGAAGTACCTAATTTAAAAAATGTGCCGTTATCCTGACGTCAGAATGGCGGTACACTTTCAAATATTTTTGAAAGTAGGCCGATACAATTTTTTGATGAAAGGTACTAAATAGTACAAATTAGGCACTAAATTTACAGCATAATCACAATCCTAAATAGCAACCTTTTACTACCTTGTAACGCCATTCTGACGCACACGAAAGTGTATAAGGACCAAGTGAAAATATATAGTCTCAGCTTGTCTCTAGGAACCACAAGCTAGCTTAAATATGTATGTAGTAACTAAATCAGACCTAACAGATTTACACAAAAATATTATTATGCGTTTGGGGTCACATTGCTGAGTACATGCAATGGCTGACCGGTTGGTCGAGTGGTCGGAAGCGCCGACTGCCGACCCAAAGGTAGCGGGTTCGATTCCCGCCTGGGACAAATATTTGTATACATGAACATGTCTATTTGTTACGATTACTTACCTTACCGATTATTATTACTATTTCAATTACTTATCGAATATTTAACTACGTATACCAGTTGTCTAGTACCCCTAATACAATCATAATATTTGTATACTTTTGGACTAGATGCCGTTATATCGAATGTTATTGTTATCGCTAGAGACTAAAATGTGTTAATTTGGGATTTTATGTAGCCCTAAAACAATGTTTACACACCTTTCATGCTAGTTGTTCCAGCTGTCGGGTTGTGTCCAAACAAACCGCAAGCGAATGCAGGTATGCGCGTTGAACCGCCAATATCTGAGCCTGGAAAATAACATGTACACAATTAATTAAAAAAAAAGAAAATTCCAAGTGCGATTCAGTCTCGTGCATTGATAGTTCCATACGAATACAGTGTATTAATTACACTATATTACAATTATTAATTACAGTACATTAGTTTATATTTGCATATATCAGTTCATTATACCCCACTGCAGGGGCAAAGCCGCCCTTCGTAATGATGGTGTTTGGAACTTAATATACCGCGCAGCTCCAGTGCGGTCGGTGGATTTTAACAACTGCCATCTTATGATGACAACCGGGACCGACGGTTGAACTTGTTCTCCAAGGCACGGAGTAAGTGATAGTCATGTACTTAAGCCCAAAGAAAGCCTTGGGATTCAAACCTCGACCTTTTAAATAAGAAGCGGGCTCGTCACCACACGGCTATCACGGCATTCACATTCATTCCTATCATGTCGCATACCTAATTTATAAAATATCAAAACTATGAAGATTGTGGTCTAAGCAAGTCGAATGCAAAGAGCATTATTTTTGATCACGGGTTAATAAACATGAATGATTTGCAATCATAAACTTACATAGTGAGATAGGGACCGCGAGGGAGGCCGAGAGCGCAGCCTCGCCGCCGCTGGATCCCCCCACCGTGCGCCCAGTGTGGTATGGGTTATTAGTTTGCCCAAACACCATGTTCCGAGTTTCTATCCTGTAACATAAATCACTGTGATAACTCACTTGCCATTAAAAGAAAATTGTCCTTTGGGGTAACTGCACATTATGTAAAAGGTTGAACATATTTTTGTCATGTATAAATTGATATGTAAGTATATTTAACTTATTAAATTGTAAACATTTAAAAATCTTTCTTTGTAATTGTAATATAATTTTAAAAATCCAGAAAAAAATTATTACAAAAACTTTTCTTAATTTCTATCATAGAGTAAATTAATTTGACAGTAGCGTTTGGTTTTAACAGAATCATTCATGTCAATTCACAGTATCGAAAGTGACATTACGCAATTTTCCGGGGTTGAAGACTGGCGTGCGGGAATTTCACGGGGGTGCGCGGGGACCTTGCGCACTGAAACTCGGACTAAAACTCGTCATCTTGCACCAACTAGCTAGAGTATGAGTGGTCAGACGGTAAACCCAGAAAATGGTTTCTAGTAAATTCGTACTTTTATGATTTCTATACATAATTGACACACAGGAATTATACTGTCGGCTTTTTAATTATTTCATTTATCCTATAAATAAATAAAAACTTTATGTCCATTTTTGGGGTAAAAAATTATATTGTGCATCAGTTCGTTCGCACTTAAACATTATTATTTTCCAAAGGATTTTTTTCGAACTTGACACAAGGATTCCCTTTGATCTCTACCTCTGCAAGTACCATTTTGGCCTTGATTGGATAAGTCTAAGGGCCTAAAATGATAAAACTATAGCTGAACTTCTTTTTAAAATCTTATTTTTGACTAGATAGCGAAATTTTTTCTAGTACAGCAAACACCTATTGCCTAAAGCAAATGTTTGCATGGCCAAATGTTTATGTCGAATAAGTGATTTTGTATCACATTATATTCTGATTGATGAACGGTTTATAAGTACCGATATATTCTATGTCAAATTTTTCGACTTTTGTAAATAACATGTGAAGTCTTCTGTTAATGGCTGATTGTTTTATTAGAGATTGAGAAACATATTACATATTGATTTGAATGTTATATGTAAATGTAGTTATTATGAAAATAAATACGAGAAGTACCTAATTAAGTCCATTCTATTCACTTCACTTCATCAGCCCATTTTTTTTTTACCCCACTGCAGGGGCTTAGGCCTCCCCCAGGGTGAGGACCTGCTTAACGTGCCCTCCGAAGCACGGAGTCAGTGATAGTTGTGTACTTAAGTCAGAAAAACTCATTGGTACATGCCCGGATTCAAAGCATGGCCCTATGGGGCCATATAAATTTGAGACAGGTTCGTTGCGCTTTGGGCTATCACGACTCCATTCTATTAATAACTTAAATTAAAGGTGGACTTTGCATGTCATTTCACACTTTCTTTGTATGATACAAATATAGCTTAATTATGCAATTTATTCAGGTAATGGATTCATTAAAAAACGTTTGCACGCCATATAATATTTCACATTATAATTAAATGATCCCCAGTAACTAGATCATGTTAAGAAAATTATGGAATGCCATAGGTTCTGTTCATCCTTAATGGCTATATATGGTGAATAACCATACAATATTCCATATGGTATATTGCTGTGGAATGTAATATCCTTCGATTAAGTAGGTATCCCTAATTATCGAAGTTTTATTTATCAAGTTTCAAGTATCATTACATTTGCATGCATTTGTTTTGTTATTTAACATTATGCAATTAGAGTGAATGCACCTAGTTAATATTAAGGGGACTGCATTCCGATCATAACCGTGACTAAATCACGATCACTGTACATTATTAGAATCGAACCCCATATTTATTTATTTATTTGGCTCTTCAGCAATAGGTACACCATTCAAAAATACAATTCAAAGTTTACATGTATCAGTGCCATATTACTTACAGAAAAGCTACCAATTATCAAAAATAGAACTGTCTTATAAAAATCTGTTGAGTTATCGAAATGTCAAGAGCGGTAAGATATCTCTATAGTTGGTCTCACCAAAATATTGAAAATTAATGGTTAAGAATGCTGGTCAATCGCCCATCAGTAATTAAATGACAAAAATGGAAATTGGGCTATAAAATTAGATAAAAAAATAGACCACAAATATAGCCATCTTTCAATGGATTACTTCTTCTGAGTTTCGCCGAACCTATTTATAATAAAATATATATTTAATAAAATATATCTATACTTAATCAATATAATATCTATAATAAATAATATCTATTTATAATCAAAATACCATACATCAGCTCATTATGCCCCACTGGGGGCTTAGGCCTACCTTCAGAATGAGGGCGCTGAGAGAGCTTAATCCACCATGCTGCTTCAGTGCAGGTTAGTGGATTTCTACGACACTTACCACTACTTACAACGATCTTCTAAACAAAAGGCGGGCTCACCGCCACACGGCTATCACGAACTTCATAGTAAATAAAATAAAATTATATTATATTTATATTCATAAAATAATAGTGGTATAGTTATAATTAGTACAGTTCAAACCAATATTTTTTTCTAGTTTACTATAACTGTTTGTTAAGTACGTCCGCCGATATAAAAACCCACTCAAAAGTCGACCGCCATAAACACCGTACGTTACTCTCTATCTCTTCATCGATCTCCGTGCAAAAAACACGTTGTTTTGTTGCCCCGTTCCGACGTGAAGAAAACCCAAAATAAACACACTTTCGTATTAAAAACATTATTGTGGATTTAATAAATACACTAACCATTTATTAACTTCAGGTACATTAGTGACAGCTACAACTATCGCTCCAGCTTCGCGCAACAAACGTACGCATTCAGCGTCTTCACTCGCACGGATGTGACGTCTGCATTGGAGGCCTAAGGTGTTGAGCAGACCAGCTACCTGATGAGATTCCTTAGCCGTGAATGGTACACCTGGGGATCGATGAGAAGAGATTACATACACTTCCCATCACTAGTTTTGTGCCAGAAAGCGCGGTGACGGTCAAATAGATTTGATGGAAGTATTAAATGACATAAATCCGTATATATTCGCTTTTTCATACAAAGTGCAATATGACATTACATAAAAAGAAGTGAAAAAGATTGAAATACGCTACACTACTTTTTAGCTAGTTAGTAAATTATGGAGGTTAAGTGAAATCACCAAACCAGAATGTTATTTCTTGTGACTTAAACTGTTGACTGTAATCAATGTCTGAGCCCGAAATACCCTTTTTTTTATTTGTGTTTTGTATTTTCGTTTAACACTTTTAACTCAATGATTTTAATAAATTTTTTATACATTAGGTGAAATCATGATTCAACATAGAGGTTTAAGCATCATCATGCTGTTTTTTCATTTCATCATGTAGAGTTTCATAAAAACCAGTTCAAGTTTGGATGTAAGAAACATCAAAATAGGGGCAAATCACATCAGCTCACGAATAATAAATACCCACTTAAATTTAATTAAGATGGAAAAATATGCGTTAAAAAATAAATTAAATATTACATTAAAAATAGACCAAGTGCGAGCCGGACTCGCACAGGAAGGGTTCCATACAATAAAAACTTGTATGGGGGCCCCCTTCAATTTTTAACTTTATTTTATTTTTATTATTTGTTGTTATAGCGGTTATGACAATCGCTTAGCCTAGTGGGCAGCAACCCTGCCTGCGAAGCTGGAGGTCCCGGGTTCGAATCCCAGGTCGGGTCCGTATTTAAATGATGAATATTAATACTGGCACCGGGTCTTGGTTGTTATATGTATGTGTTGTCTTCGCTTGGTACCCAAAATACAAGCTAATGCTTAGTTTGGGACCTAGGCGTTGTTGTGATTGTGTGTGTTATTATTATTATTAGTATACGCACTCTGTGAACATTTCAAGTGTCTACCTATTTCACTTCAGATAATACCGCCCTGTGACAGACAGACAAACGATCAGCGGAGCTGTGATAGGGTTCACTAAAAACAAATAATACGGATAGTGAAAATCTTCATACTGTGTATCGTCGTTTCATAATTAATGTAGGTATATGTTTGACAATATAAGTATAAGTACACTTCTCATTGTGGAATTATTTCCGAAAACTGTACAGTATTAACATGTGTTATCTATAGTAATAATAAAATTGTAATGAGGTCATTCCTGCACATAATACAGTTTTCTAAAACAACAATTGTAATGGGTTATGTAGACAATACTGAGAACAATAATTTTTGTTTGTTTGTATGAACACAATATACTCAAAAAAATACTGAACAGGTTTAAATGAAACTTTTTGTAATTTATTAATCGTAACCCAAGGTCTAATCTAAAATACAATTTATTACGATTTGTTGCCTAGGAACTAGACAGGAAACGATTTTCTCAATGATTAGGCAAAACAAGATCCATCTTTAGGTACATAATATTACCTGGGACATACCACACAGCGCCATCTAATCCCAAACTAAGCACAACTTGTATTATGGGTACCAGACAACTGATATAAATATTTAAATATTCTTTATAATATATACATATATTTTACAACCATACATAGGACAAGTAGATATGTTTATGCGACTGGTTCATGCACACAAATATTTGCCCCAGACGGGAATTGAACCTGTGACCCTTGGCTCTCTCTCTTGGCTCCGCAATTAGGGTCTCTAACCTCTCGCCCAATCGGTCAGTCACAAGATATTTAACATTTTCTATAAAGTGTAACAATGTCCTTTAGCAGTCCCAATACAACTGTATAGTCCTTGCAGGCGAAGCCGCAGACAGAAACCTGGTCCTTATTAAAACATCATCGGTTTTATATATAGGTCAAACTTCAATTTGTTTTTTACTTTTCTAGGATTTTTTTTGTTTCAGAGTACTTTATTACATAAAACTATATAAATCAGGAAAATTCCTTAATTAATATTCTTTTTTTAAATTATGTGTAGGAGGTCATAGTTATACCTTAAAAGATAAATATTTCAAAACGCAAAATTAATGGAAATTTTGAAGGTAGATAAATATATTATAACATTGTTATATTGTGAAAAACATCAATCTTTGAAAATCAATATTTTTATTAACAATACAAATGTATGTAGTTTCGGAATTTAACACCTTTAATGAATCTAGATTAAATGAAATGACTATTGATGATAAATCTGAAAAATCCATTATTAGCCATATGACCTAAAAGTTTTTACAGGCTTTTCAGATTTATACCGTTCACAAACAATCTGCCAGCAATTAGTTGACCATACAACATGCAAGTACATCAGAATGAAGATGTGTTTCAAGTACTACACAGTGTGTCAACTTCAGACCAAACTGTAATTAGATACCTAAATCAATCCCGTGCTAAGTCCAACTTTCGTGTTTGAAACCTATTTTTGTTTTGATAAATATATTTTACTTTTTTTATGCAATGGACCAATGGACGCAATAAATCAATATAATTGATTCCCATGGTGCCTATTGTCCAACGTATTTTTCTATAGTGTATGTATATAACTTTGGAAAATAAAATGTTAATTGTACTTACCTAAAAAGGGTTTCTTTGCAAATTCATCATTGTTCAATCCCATTTCAATCTTGTTGTCGATTTCCCGCGCTTCTTTCAAAACGTTTTCATATCGCTCATCTGTTATGGCGTTTAATACTGGATTCACCTGAAAGCGATGTTAATTTTCAAATTAATCAATACTAGCGAATAGATGTGTTAACCATATGTAAAGGCGGACCGAATTTTAACCAAATGAAATACGAAACAATAACACAGAAAGAATAACACGTTCATCTTCAGTCTAGTGAGAGTTAGATGTTGTGCTTTGGTTACGCTCGGTGAGTTTTTGGGAATGGTGTGTCAATTGGACGAAAGATTTGATGGCCTTGTAGTAACAACCTAAAAATTCTTCAAAAATAATTCCTTAATAAATTGTCTATAAAACGCATAGAGTATATTAATTTGAAAGCAGTGTTTGGTTTGAATAGAGTCAGAAAAGTCACTTCAAAAATGTCAAACGCAATTTCGAAGGGTGAAGACCGGCGGGCGGGGACCTCGCGGCTTGAAACTCGCCATCTTACATTAGTTAGCTAGAGAGAGCTAGAACATGGTACTTATACAATTTAGCCACTTGAAACTTTTTGCTTAATACGGTTAGCTCTACACAATAAGTTTGGACAATGTTCAGCCGAACAGGTATATTATATACAGGATGTTAGGCTGAATGTAGTTCAACTTTAAACTTGTTTTTCTCGGTAACCGTTAGCTTGCGCCATCTGCTCACTTGAAACTTTTTGTTTAGTTCGGTAAGCTCTATATGCTCTATAAGTTGGGACTATGTTTAGCCGAACAGCCGGTATTATGTAATTAAGTCCGTTGATGAATACTTGTGTATGGCAGATTGCAATACGAATAAAAAATATTTTAAGGACTTTTGCAATGGTGTTATGTATTAATATTAAATTATTGATAAAATATAATTAACACTAACCGATTTGATCCTTTGAATACATGCCATCACCAGCGCTTCAGAACTGAGTTTCCGTTCCCGAATTTTCAGAGCCAGTGAAGTAGCACTTTCTGTTAGCATGTTGAAATTAGTTTCCAAATCAGGTATTGCTTGACGCTGCCCATCCCAGTATAGTGAGAAAACAAAGTCAATCACCATATCCAAATAGTATCGGAATATCACAAACAAATGCTTGAAAGTATTGACAGCCATACCGCAGATTATTGATCTAACTTTACACGTTTCCTTCTGCGAAACAAATTATTATAATAATATTAGTACATCATTCATATGATTTGCTTTGGGTAAAAAAGATTTTTTACAATAATATATAGTGGAATACTACGACAAAACTTAAAACATGTATGACGTAAAACAAAATATTCAACAAATTGTTAAGTCGACGTCAAGTCACGACCAAATTCATTGTCTTGTTTAACAATTTATTTTAATTATTCACTCATCATCATTTATCGTAGAAGGTGCACGACAATGCTCAGGTAACTTTGCACTTTGGTAATTTCAATTGGAACATGTTATTTGTGATGACTGTACTTGTATATATACATGTATATATTGTAAAGAATATTTATGTATATCAGTTGTTTAGTATCCCATAACACAAGCATAATACTTGCTTACTTTGGGACTAGATGGCGCTGTGTATTATTATTATTGTGTAGTTTTTGCATTTTGAATTTAGATTTCAATCTACCTACGTAAATATTATCTACAATAATTTATACCTTTTACATCTTAAAATTAAACTGTTTTTAGGATTTCAGAGCTAAAAACAAACAATTAAACCCTTATAGTTTTTTATGTCCGTCCATCCAACTGTCTGTCACAATTTAATAATTTCTACATCTATAGAGAATGGGGAAAGAAATTTTACTTGTACTTATAGAAAAGACAGAATTATCAATTTTTTTTTCATTTTATCCCATCATACATGTGGTGCATCATTAGGAAGCTCCTTAAAATGAAATAGAGGTTTTTTTATCGGACATCTTTTAATTTTAGCGTCTCGTTTCTGAAGTATTCTGTTTTAAAGTAACTAACTTGTCAAGCCCCCCCCCTCTCTAGCATTACCAATTAAATTTCTAGCAACTCTTGCAGATAGATATTAATTAGGATGTTCAATCCAAAAAATTGTTTCCAGTAACTCACTGGGTACGTACTCAGTACATCAATTTCAGAATAATTCGGGAAAGAAATTGTGAAATTGGATCAAATGTGCTATTTATGCAACTGCATGAATAAAACTGTGCTGCCTACAGAACCCTACACTACACATGGCCGGCACATACTTGGCAATTTTTTTGTACATCTGATCTATTTTGTGTAATACCACTTTCTTTGCTTTTTTCTACTACTCTGCTCCTAAAAACAATAAGATGATGAATACCATAATATCTTAAAGCATATCATCTATTCAAATGTAAAAAAAATATATCAAAATTGGTTTAGTGCTTTTTTATCCATAAGAGTAGAAATCACAATTTTCCAGACAGTATTTTCCCTATACAAATATCACTTAATAACAGTTTTTCATTAGGATTTAAAGGGATTATGTGAGCAAGATTTGAAGTTTAAAGATCGTTTTAGCACTAGGTGTAACATAAAATATTTGAGGGTAGGTAGTCGTATTGAATTTTAAAATTTATGTAGGTAGGTATGTGGGTAGATTGGAATATATGAAAAAAAAAATTTCAAATAAAAAGAATGTGATCGGCTTTTTCACTGAAATCAAGAGGCGTCGTGTTAAATTTCAGATATCTCCGCTACATACCAACGTTTTCTATCATGATATTAATTAAATTGTATTTTTGTAATTATTTTTATGACGGTACTTACAAATATTAAACTATATTTTTATTAATATCCGGCATAAAGAAACAATTATAAGAAATAACAACAAATCTAAAGAATAATAATATACTCACAGCAGTAGTTTGAGTTTCTGTCATTATTTGTAAACTCGATAATTTCCGACGCGGTGTAAATATATTACGTACCTATATTTTTTAACGATGCCGCAAGAAAATACTAACTAACCGAACTATTAAACCTTTGTAAATTAAAACGTGATTAAAACCAATTAAAACAAACTAAAAGCAACTAAAAGTTCACTCTGACGTGAGCTCGTTCACCAAATCACCAACCAAAGACGCCAAGAACCAAGAATGAGGAATGTGGAGGAATAATGTCGAGTGACAGTTCACCGACCTGCAAATCAAACACGTAGGTAGGTACCATGGACGTACTAATACTAGTACCTACTACGTAGGTACAGGACAGTGCACTCTGCAAATCGTATAATACAATACAAAAATGAAACCTTTGCGTAGTATATAAGGTTCACTTTAAATTCTAAGCCATAAGGAGGCAAAACGAGTTTGTAGGAGATAGCTACCGGAGAGTCCGTTTGTCTCTTTCTAACACTTGCCATTAGAAAAAAATATTTCATCTAGTAGGTACATTATCGATTTTTATAAATATGAATACTCATCTAATATCTATTTTCTGTGACTTCTGGTTTTTGATATGACTTGGTATTCGGATGATAATAGTATTCTCGAAAGTAATTCGGGTACATTTTACAAATTTATTAAATTTTTGAAATATATTTAAAAAGGATGTCTTAATTTATGGTTTTATACTGGCAACTAAAACAAGAATTTGGGGAGTTTTGACGTGTATTTTGTCAAAGTTGAAGTTTATGACGTCATATTACTAAAGTGACCGTAACATTTTCTAAAGTTAGTGTGAATTTTTTATTAAAATTAAAAAAAATCAGTTAATGGGTTCAAAATTTCTAGTTTTTTTTGCAGTGCAAATTTAAAATATTGACTATGTTAGACACAAAAATATTTTGATATAGTAAAAAATGTTTTTAAATTTATAGACGTCATAGACGTCATTTGTACATACGTACAAATACCAATGGAGCATCAGACGGAAAATCTAAAATGCTAAATACATCTCTAAAACTCAGTCTTGTCTTGTGTGAATTTCACACACATACTCATTCCTATTTCGGTAATGCGTCATTGAAAAGTCAGGTCCTCTCTTACGCCAGTTTAAGTAGCTACCTTTATGGTACCACCCACGTACCACCGTGGTACCATCTGTGGGGTCTGTGAGTACCACCAAATAATTACTGCAAAAGCTGCAAAACAAAAAAGGAAGTGAAAGTAAAACAACATGAAACACAGTAAGTATAGTCACCAAGTGTTGCCAGAAGGAAACTTTTTAATTCCCCGCTTCAAGGTGATTAATTCTTTTTAATTGTGAAATCCCCCTCCAAAGCTCCTTTACTTTGTGAAAAAAAATTTAAAAAAAGCGATTAAAAAACAGTTTACTCATCAATAAAAATTGCTATTAGGTATTTTTCTTTAAATTGAACTTTAGCAACACTATATCAACCTCATTCATTCATTTAACAGATATAATAGATGGCACGTTTTACTATTAAAAAACCACTAACTCAGCTTTGTTCGTAGTTGCCGTGCCGTCATTTCTTCTTCTTCTTATGCCGTGATTTATCACAATGACTGCGATGATAGTGTCAAAGGGTATAAAATCTTTGAGCAAAAGTTATGTTTCCTTGGTAACGTACTTTTAAGAAGCAACAAATTGGTTATACCTTCTTAACTCAGAGTGTTTTGTATGCGGCTCAAGAATGACACCCCGGAATCGTAGCGATGAAGGGACGCTTGAGGTGTGCTTGAGGTGCAAGGTATGGTGACAAGAATCGATAAAGATGCCGAGAGTCTAGTTAAAAGCCGTAAGGGTTGTACCTTGGTCGGATTACCAAACGCACCTGTCCCCATGAAGCGTCCTGTACTCCCGGAAGCCTCTTGGGTGGATATGGCAATGGACTTGTTGGGACCATTGCCTAGTAATGATTATTTACTAGTCGTAGTAGACTACTATAGTCGTTATAAAGAAATAAAACTAACTAAGGCAATAACCAGTACTTCTATAATTAAATTATTGAAAGAAATATTTAGCCGACTAGGATATCTCTCATCTATAACAGCAGATAAGGGAAGACCGTTCGTAAGGTAGAATTTATGGAGTTTCGTAAGGAGTGTAACATAATTCTTTTTCACACAATCCCTTAGTGGCCTCAACAAAATAGCGAAGTAGAGAGGCAAATCGGGACATATTAAAATGATAAAAAATTGGAAAAATCGAAAAGAAGGATTTACAAAAAACTCTAAATGATTATCTTATGATGTATAATTCTACGCCTCATTCTGTAACAGGGAAAACACCTATAGAATTGTGATTGAGACAGCTGAACAGAGATAAAATTCCTGCGATACCAGATATACAGTGTAATAAAGAAGTTGACGCTGAAGTCAGGGACAGAGATAAACGGGACAGAAAAAACGGAGAGCTCAGGATTTGAATCTAAATGAAGGAGAAAAAGTGTATAGAAATGTATAAGCTAAACAAGCTTACCCAAAATTACAATCCTACGCCGCACGTAGTTGAGAAAATAAATAATGGAGATGTTATGATCAGGAATGAAGAAACTGGACAGACTTTAAGGAGAAACATACTACATTTAAAAAGAATAAATAGAAGGCGAATGTACGACATTATTAAAGAATAGTGGGACATATAGTCAGGTGTGAAAATATTGTGATTTTATTATGTAATCAGATGATTAATAAAGTTTTGATAAGAAAGGAATGTAGTGTTTGTGTATTACTGTATACCTATAAAATAGCTATAACACTTCTTCTTCTTCTTCTTAAAAGTTCGCGACAGCGAGCAGACAGTCGAGCGATAGTAAATAGCGTAGAAATAACAAGAATTTGAAAATCGAAAAGAATGATAGTTGTATGATTTGTAATGTTAAAAACTGTATAGAATAAATAAAGATGGGCTATAGTTGCGTTTTCCTTCCCGCCAACCCTTAGTACTTGCTGAAAAATAGGGAAAACCGTGGAAAGTTCGCCCAGCGAGGGAAATCGGTTCTCGTTAGAGTACTGCCGCGGAGACGTGCCAAACGGCCAATCGGAGCTCTCCATGTGGTACTGCCTTCCGAGGGTGCCTAATTCTTGATGGCTCTCGTTTGGTCTTGCCCTCGGAGGGTACCAAAATTAGCTGAAAGAGCTCTGATTGGTCAACTGAAAACAGGCGCGAAAATCATGAAAACGCGCGAAATCTCCGCGGGAAAACAGTACCTAACGAGCACATAAGAAATTATATACAAATCGTGTATAAAAAGGGCGGACGATCCACGGTATAGGCAGTCTGCTCTGAGCGTTCGCCCCGCGCGGACGTTTCACTGTGCGTCCGCTGCCCACTCGGTTTGTCGACTAGTTAGGCCGCCTTTTGGCTTCCCGACTTCTTGATATTCGTGTCGTGGTCATCGCTACGGCACTTGTGCCGTTAGCATTTTCAAGTTTTAGTGATAAGCTAGTGTTTATTCCGCCGCCGCGTAAACCACCAGCTTTTAGGGCCGATATCGTCGCCGCAACTAGCCCCCCGCCCCGCGGCGACGCTACCGTCACCGTTTTTATTAGTGAGTAATTCGTTTTACCGCTTATAGTTCCGGTGAAGTCGTGGAAACAGGCCGGGCCGCGACATCACCGCCCGCACAGATCGTGTGTACCACTACACACGATCTGTGCCCGCCTCGTGGCCGCTTTCACTTCACGTACCTACGTCGCCCGTGCGACGCCCAGGTACTGTGAGTCACACGCCGCGCGCCGCCTCGTCCATTGTTCTCGCGACCTTTGCGCCCTATTGTGTGGTACCAGGTACGGACCGACACTTGTTTTCAGTAAGTCCTTTCATTTCATTTCATTATTTTATATTTGTATTTTTTTTTTATAATAACTTAAATCACTTTTTAATATTAAACTTTTAAATACTACTTTATATTTTATGTAGTCGTTACTACCTTTAATTAATATAATGGAGAGCCGTCTCCAGTCCATGGAAGCTCGCTTCCGTGACCTGGAGAGCACTCTTTTCGCCTTCCTCAACGAAACCGGCATGAAGGAGAAATTCAACTCCTTTCTCAAGCGCCGCTCCGCTCCGTTACCCGACTCGCCCGCGTCGCCAAAGTCGCCAATCGAGCCACAAGATGAAATTACGGACAATACTGACGCTCAGGACCTCGATTCCGATTTAATGGAAATTTCTGAAGCCCCTCAGGCCGCCAACAAGCGCCCACTTAACACCGATGAAAACTCGTCCGACTCGGAGGCGGACGAGTTTAAAAAAGACCCAGCCGCAGTCCGCCGCGAACGTAAGAAGGCACGTCGTCTCACGAGAAACGCCGTGCCCCCGCCTTCTTCCACCCCCGCGCCCGCGAGCGCGACCACCCCCGCCTCCGCGCCCGCCGCATCTCAAGCGGCCACCGCACGCCCCTCGTTGCCGGCCCCCGCGCCTTCCGCGCCTACGGCTCACAAGCCCATACCCCCTCCCGCGGGCAAATCACCTCCCCCGATCATCTTGAGGGACAAAAGCAAATGGACCCACGTGTCCTCAGTCTGTGGCGCTCGCCACATTAGCTACAATAAAGCCGTGAAAACCACGGAAGGAATTCGCATCACCCTCAGCGATAGCGAATCGTACAGAGCCCTTTCTCGCTTCCTCATTGAAGCGAAAATTCAGTTTCACACATACGCGCTCGCTGAAGAGCGCAAACTAAAGGTCGTGCTTCGCGGTATTCCCGACGAAGTTGACGACAACGTTATTCTCGAGGATCTTAAGTCCCAAAACTTCCCCGTTGTGGCAGTCCACCGCCTACATAGGCGCGATGGCTCTTCTCTGGGCCTCGTACTTGTTATTTTGGAAAAAAATGAGACCAGCAGGCTCCATTCCGAAATTTCGAACTGCAACAACACCAAGGGTAAAATCACTGCTCTTACCCGTTATCCTAAAGTAGTTAACTCTTTATTTTAATTA
>OX453257.1:2314741-2359829 GCA_949709985.1 Luffia ferchaultella
CCGTGACCGGTCATAGACAATCTGCACGCTGTAGCTTCTATATTTATGAGAGTAGGCGTGTCGATAGGGCAGCAGTACAGCGAGCGTTTGAAATACACTGCGGTGCCACCGCCCCTTCCGCGTTCACGGTCCGTTCTTAGTAAATTATAATTATTTATTTTACAGGCCCTGGGCCTTTTGTTTGATAAAAAGGTTTCCTGAACTAAAATGATGTCTACGCTGTACTCAGACGCACATTCGCCTAACTCGATATGGTTATTTGTAAGGCCGCGCGCGTTGAACGACAGAAGCGAGATCGATCTCGGCTTATGTCGTCCAGCGCGTGTGCCTAATGTGCACGCGGGTGCAGCCATTGAGAGTGAAAATTTGATTTAAAGGTAAAATTGAAGTTAATTAAAATAAAGAGTTAACTACTTTAGGATAACGGGTAAGAGCAGTGATTTTACCCTTGGTGTTGTTGCAGTTCGAAATTTCGGAAGTTAAAGCGGCGACTTCCTCTTCCGAAACTTCGGCTATAGCTGCTTTAATTATATTTAAGTTTGCGAGGAACGAGTTTGCGTTTTTAAATTGTTTGTTGGGCACGGGCCCGTGAGTAAAAACGACCGGTGCGGCCGCCACTGATGGTGTACGGCCCCAAGCCATCGCCGGTGCGACGGGGCGGGAGGTGGTGGGAGGGGAGGCAGCGCTAGTGGGCGGGCTATTATAGTGCGAGCGCCTTTGGATCAGCGCCGGGAAGTGGGTTGAATTATGTAGGGGCGGGGCCCACTGTTTATGTGGAGGTTGGTGACGCACTGGAGGCGTGAATTTGGGTGCCTTAGGGCAGCCTCTGTAATTGGCCGTGTGGCCGGTTTGATTACACAAGACACACGCGGGTGGTCCGTCTTTTGACTTGTCGCGTGGACATTCCGATGTAAAATGCGGAACTAGGCATTTAACGCAACGCGGATTTGCGTTGCAATTAAGTGAAGCGTGACCATATAGCTGACAACGATGACATTGCCCAGGGCTGCCTCTCCTTAGAGGAGGTTCAGCCCGAATGCCGGAGAGACCAGCGACGCGGATATTATTTTGGAAAATGAGCCTGCTGGTCTCATTTTTTTCCAAAATAACAAGTACGAGGCCCAGAGAAGAGCCATCGCGCCTATGTAGGCGGTGGACTGCCACAACGGGGAAGTTTTGGGACTTAAGATCCTCGAGAATAACGTTGTCGTCAACTTCGTCGGGAATACCGCGAAGCACGACCTTTAGTTTGCGCTCTTCAGCGAGCGCGTATGTGTGAAACTGAATTTTCGCTTCAATGAGGAAGCGAGAAAGGGCTCTGTACGATTCGCTATCGCTGAGGGTGATGCGAATTCCTTCCGTGGTGTTCACGGCTTTATTGTAGCTAATGTGGCGAGCGCCACAGACTGAGGACACGTGGGTCCATTTGCTTTTGTCCCTCAAGATGATCGGGGGAGGTGATTTGCCCGCGGGAGGGGGTATGGGCTTGTGAGCCGTAGGCGCGGAAGGCGCGGGGGCCGGCAACGAGGGGCGTGCGGTGGCCGCTTGAGATGCGGCGGGCGCGGAGGCGGGGGTGGTCGCGCTCGCGGGCGCGGGGGTGGAAGAAGGCGGGGGCACGGCGTTTCTCGTGAGACGACGTGCCTTCTTACGTTCGCGGCGGACTGCGGCTGGGTCTTTTTTAAACTCGTCCGCCTCCGAGTCGGACGAGTTTTCATCGGTGTTAAGTGGGCGCTTGTTGGCGGCCTGAGGGGCTTCAGAAATTTCCATTAAATCGGAATCGAGGTCCTGAGCGTCAGTATTGTATGAAACAAGGGAATTCCTCTAGCGACGGGGATTCCCGAGCGATAGACAAGCAAAACATTATGTCCCGACTCTCGAGACACAGACTATATAATACTATACTAGTTCAGAACGCTATGCGTTTAAAAAGCCGATCTTCAAGTGTTTCGAGGCACGATATTCAAGTACTACAAAATGAATTTATCAATTATGATTTCAATGATTAGTTAACTAGTTCAATGAATTAGTTAACTAACTTTATTTTAATTTACCGTTATGTTATAACCTTAATAAATAATTAAGACTCAAAATCAAAAAATTTAAATAAAAAAATATTGTTAAAAAAATTTTCTATGATACAATATACTAGGGCACTGTCAGCACGCTGAAATAATTAAGTTTAAAATTGTAATTAGCATAATAACTCATTTTAAGTGAACATTGTTCTTTATGAGTATAATAAAGTTCTCAAACCTCAAAAAAATCCGTATTTTTTAAAAATGTGCTTGCCGCGAGGCCCCTGCAAGAGCGAGGCCCCGGGCGATTGCCCTGTTCGTCACCCCTTAAAAGCCGTTGCTGTTAGTGATATCAGGATATTAGTGAAGTCTAGGTACATATAAGTCGATGCTAAAATCATTCCTACTCATTGAATATTCTTAGTATGTTCATAACTGAGGTTCATACAATACTAGTAGGTAATTAAATAGGTTATAATAAAGAAAATATGACAATAAATAAATGTGAACACATTTAATTTAGTATTTATATTTTATCAAATACGTTTACAATATAAAAATTAATGCTGACACGGTGGAACGAATCCACCGAACGTTTTTTCTAACATCTTAGCCACTTCTAAACAAAGGACATCATTGAAAGGAGTTGTCAAAATCTCAATTCCAATTGGAAGAACTTCGTCCGTCAAACCCATTGGCACCTGTGAAAAAAAAAACTTATAAAAAACTCGCGGACTACTCTCTAGACTTTTCGAAGAACTACAATTCTTTAGTATGTACATTATTTCGATGCATCTCAAGATAAGCCCGCATAATGGCCCACATAGGCAAGAATCGATTTTTTGAAGACTTGATTACGAAATTTTACAAAAAAGTCAGTTTACTGACGATAGTTGAACGTGGCAATGTCATAAGAAAATACTGATAGAACGGTCGCATTTTTCAAAAGAAAATTTTAATTTTATTTGTTTGATAGATATTTTGTATGGATATAAAGAAGGAGGTAAACGGAAATCACAATTGAATTCATTATTTGATTAAGTTACATTTATTTGTACGCATAAATACAATTGTCAATTTTTTTTTACAATGCACATAGTTTCTACAAGTATGAATGTGCGTTGAGTAATTTGTTTTACATGGAACGCCTCAGAGCGAGGTAACGCCGCATGCGCCATGTTTTTTCGTGCGTGCAGCCGGCCCCATCGAATTATTAGACGTTGTCACGTCAAAAAATTTTGGCTTTCAATTATTTTACTTCATTTAGTGACATTTTCATGTAATTGTGTGTCCGTTTGATGTGTTTATTGCCGTAAGATTGTAAAAACCGTTAGTTTATAACATGTTTATAAGTGATCAGTTTAGTGAGATTGTAAACGTCTTACTTGTTGATTTTAGGAAAATCATAATTTCTTGAGGCTTTTGGATGGCTTGTCGCTCCGCTACGCTTCGCTCCTCGCATTGTCGCAAAATAAAAACCTAACCTAGTAGATTGCAAATAGTGTCTGTTTACAATCTATCGAGAGTTTACAATCTGACTGTGAGATGTCCATTACAACACGAAAACACTTTTACGAATGTTTTTGTGCCCGAAGGCGTAAGAATTATTTACCAGTAGTGTGGCACGTTTATACCTACACATAAAAGTGAAATCCGTAATAATTTAATGCATAATTAAAACCACAAAAAATTTATGTTTTATAATTGTAATGTGTTACGCTTTGTGTGCATTGAAATATATATGCATGAGTGAGCCTGAATAATTATGTTTCATTAATACGTTATATGCATGAATGTGGTAATATATCCACACATAAATAAAATACATACGAAAAGTATGTGTAACCCAAAGAAGTTTCACTTCTTGGACGTGTACACACTTAAATACGTAAGTACTCTGTAAGTATCGACCCGTTTTCTTTTAGTTAAAAAAAATAATTACCTGTACTGCAGGAAACTGAAGCAGGCTAGCCAAACTAAAGCAACTGCTGTCTTTGTTTCCCACAAAACTGTTGTAGTGATATGGTGCGCCTTTTAAACCAGCTGGCAGAATCAAAACTCCGTTTGATCCTAATTTGTCCTAAAAAAGAATAAAAACTTAAATATACGAATGCATTAATGTAAATACGTAAATATATATCATCGGAAGACGTGCGGTCGGATGCCCCCGCTACCGAATATGGCATGCATGCCGCACCAACATGCCAAAAGCAAACAACGAAGTGTCACTATGCAGCACCACTTGCAAGTCAACTGGATAGAGAGTCGGCGTAAAAAACGCAGATATAAATTTCACCTAACTGTTCGGTTATAATTCACGTACACAGAGATGGTTTTACATGGTTAGTATGACGTAGCGAGAAACACACTAGTAGGTACGTAAAAGTTAGGTTGTCATTTTGTTGACAATAAATTACATGTATTGCGAGGGTTCATTCAGCTATTATATAATCAAAGGTAGTTTCCCAATAAAACACGATTGTTTGCTTTTGGAATCCAGTGTTGGTAGGTAGGTACTATATAAATTACTTGCGGCTTTTGAACTTTTTCATACGTAGATATTTAGAGCAAAATGGTTAACAATCATGAATAAAATGTAGGTACCTACGTGAATATTATAAGGAATTTGATTAATTTAAATTAAATTTTAACAAAACAATAGACATAGCTATTTCCCAAGTAAAAGACAAAATAAAGAAATACTTTAAATTCGCTTGAAATGGTAATAACTGACTTAAAGAAATAGTAATGAGTTATTTATTTTCGTGCTAACGAAGATATGTTTGAAAATCATATAATTTTAGATTTTCTGATTCTGACACATATCTTTGTACGTCAGTAAATATGCGTGAACATGGGACACGATGATTGTTGGGACAGATGACCTAGCCGTGGGCTAACTGACCAATCGATAAACTGAAAATATTACATTTAACTTCTCTTTTAGTGCAATCAGATTATCTTCGGCTTTACGTAACTGGTCTTCTGTGACATCTGAGTCCATTATGGACATTATAGCACCCAGCGTGTGTCTGCTTAGTCCGAATAACTGTGAACAAAAAATACAATAATATTATGTTATGCATCTGATGCAATCTGATGCAATCTGATGCAAACATATAGCGTCTGTAGGTGGTCTGTAGTGTCCTCAGAACAATGTAATGTAAAAAATAATAATTTAGGTGACAGGTGTCAGTAGGTGTGAGCAGATGTCATAGAAGTAGAAATAAAGTAATATAAGGTATTCCTACTTCTATGGCAGAAATGCTACTCGTATACCGCCTTAAACTTGCATTCGCCTCGTGATTAGGGCGAGCGTCAAGTTTTGCTCGATCTGTAGCCTACTAGAACGAAGTTGGGTACACAAGGGAAGCGAACAGGATGCGAAACTATTAGAACCTTCGAATATACAATGTGTTCGAATCTAAACGAATAATTCTAAATTTCGGAAGTGTATACGTAGCGGTGAAAAGTAAACTGTAATAAATGAAATTGGGGTAGGCAGAAATGGGCTATTACCGCTAGTTTTTTTTCCCGTGATTTCGACGATTTTGTTCTGAACGAATACAAAACTATCTGGAGCGATTCGGCTGGTATAGAAGGCTGCGAATTTTGTCGGTCACACACGTCACAGAAGATCTCGAATTCGTTGTTTAGAAACGTTTTCACGAAGTATTTTACGGGTACGACATATAAAGGTTCCCGAACTCGTGGGCAAATGCCTGGACCATGGTATCGGCGCTGTACCTCCTTGTCGATCTGATGCGAACTAGTTTAATTTTCTTGGGCTTCTTTCTACATAAGACAGTAGAGGCAAACCCTCTCTGCATCCGAAAGTGGTGTTGGTCGAGATCGAATGCGAATGGAATGTCTTTTATGTTGTTCTTCCTTGTTTTCCGTTTCAGTATTTTATTTTCGTATCGTCTCTATAAATTTGTTTATGTTGCCATTTTCTTGTTTCTCAAATCGACAATATTCTTGGTTATTAGGCACAGCTTTATTTGTCCCCAACAGAAGTAGTTTGGTCGCTAGTTTGCTTCTTGGTCAGTGGCGTCGGCGCCTCGACAAATTAGGGCAATTTTCTGGAGGGTATTATGAGTTATTGCTGATATTGGAGAATTAAAGTCAAATTTTTGTATTGCCGCCAAATAGATCTTTTAGATGTTATCTGGTATAGTTTAGTCATGCGAACAGGACGAAAGTACTCTATTTTCGTTAGATGATTTTTGCAAACGTGCGACCCAGACAAAAAATACTTTTATGATAATTTATGTGCATAAGTGTTTTAAATTTTTTTTTTTTCTAGTTATCCAATTTATTTACAAATTAATATTGCACCTATTTCAGTAACTGAATAACATTTTAGATGTATAAATAAAATACCATTGTTAAAAATAAATAGAAAGTTAGTTACGTAAACTAGGCTGTTTACTGCTGCCTACTTGATAGTTTCATAATTTCGTCGGTCTTGTTTTTTCAACCACGGTCATGAATTCGCAAACTTTTATGTGCGTCGATGTGAGAAAAACAGTCATTATTTATTTGTTCTTCATACAATGGTGGTCATATTATTAAAAACGATATTTAAAGACAAGGTTTTTATAAAAAAATCGTTGTATCGCATAACTTTCCCCAACTAGCGGTACATTCATTTGTACACATGATTAATTGAACAATAAACAGATTAACTTAATATATGCGATCGGAATCGAGTATTACTACTTACTGGCTGGTCAAATAATTAAGAACGTTGAATAGTTTATTTTTTTATACGAATTTAAATTTAGAACACTTTGTGGCTAGGTCACTGTTCGTATAATTTTAGCGCCATTTACTTGGTTCCGCAATGGCTTTGCAAAAGTGGCAAAAGTCTAAAAAGTAGAAAAGTAGATAAGAAAAGAATATTTTGATGAAAACAACCTTTCAGCGATCTTAGCATGCACTATTCGAAGGTGTTTGGTAGAAGAGACTTTCTATGGCAAGGAAGGTACGCATCGTTGAAACAGCGTCGTAGGCAAACCCGTCTCCCATTTGCAAAAAGGTATGAAAACTGAACAGTGAGACAGTGGCAAAATGTTCTTTTTTTCTGACGAGACAAAAATAAACAGAATGTGTTCTGATGGAAAAAGACCCTTCGATTAAAGCATTAGATTCCTATAGTACTCAAAAGTGATATTAAAGCATGGCGGGGAAAAACGAAGCGTTGGACGCGCCCCGTCCAGGTGGACAGATGACCTGAAGCACCACACCGGGGGTAGTTGGATGCGAAAGGCGGAGGACCGTGTGTGGTGGCGAGCCTTGGGAAAGACCGATATCCTGCAGTTATGGGACACGGGCTAATGATGATGATGATGGGGAAAACCTGAAAATTCGGGAGCGTTTTGCTGCTGGTCTTAGAGTTAGACTTCTTAGGCTGATAAAAGGAACCATAAATCAATTCCAATACAAAAATATGCGCTGGAAGAGTAATGTTATCACAATGGCTGTGGCAGTATGGTTCTTAAGGTTGAATGTATTTGTATTATTATTTATGTTATTATTTCATATTAGGTCAGTCTAGAATTTGGTCTATTCCTAGCCTACATACTGTACAGCTCGCACCTACTTCTGGTGCACTTTGAAGTTGATACGCGTGTGTTATGCGCAGGTGCGAGGCCCGCTCTCAACCCTCTGATCCCATTTTCCCTACTGCGACGTTACACAGAGCGAAGTAGAAGTTTGGCGCGAATTGTACTATATTTAGGTTTAATATGAGCCCGAAAATTCGAGTCGAAATACCTACGAATCCTCCCCATAACACTTTGGTTCGAAACGCGCTTTCTCAAAGTTTGGAACTATCGAGATTTGTGGGTCAAGATAACATTTCTGTGACCATGTCATAAAAGTTTAGAAAGGTGTGAAGTCAACGTAACCGCTTTTACAACTTGAGGCTGTGCCCCTCTTACTGTACGTGAGAACACAAAACATCTTCGTTATTACGCAGTGCTGGGTCAACTACACAGAAAATGTAATAACATATACATCGCTTTCGCAACGGTACGTACAACTTATGGTACAAACGGTATTCGCTCAGGTTTGCCGTTACGGTCGAGTACCTATAGTTGAACGCCCTTCTCTGATTATTTGACTAATCGCCATTTTTAGAAACGTCAATCGGTCGAAACGAGACAACGCTATACCTTTGGCAATACACTTGAATGTGATAGCAAATGAATAGACGGATGAATCGGCCATACTATAGTCTAAGATCCGAATTAACAACGACCTTCACCCATCTGTTTCAACGATGAAATTTTTTATTATCAAATTTAGTATGTAGAAATTACATCGCGAATGGGTTGGCTAAAAAGCTTAGTCTTCCTCACATTCCGAGGGGAGGACTAAGCCCCTCCAGTGGGGCATAATGAGGTGATATGGATATTCTTTAAGTACTCACTTTTTTGATCAATTCCACTGGCGCTATTGCTCTTCCCATTTTATTAGTTAACAAATTCGAATTCTCCCGTGATTGTTTTACAAGCCAACATTTGTATAACAATGATGTATCTAATTCCAGATTCAAAGCGTTTATTTCCTTTTTCATGTCCTTTCGGAAACTCGTACGTATTCTGTAAAAATAAAGAATTTATAACTGCACATCGTTCTTGGGCTAACATGTTAAACACTAAACAATATGAAAATAATTTTGTTCGAGAGCATTTTTTCGACTGACTTCACTTTGTTTCATTCCCACAGAGGTGGGGTGGGGGCACGGCCATATACATTCTACGCTAAGTGAAGTTGTAGATTGCCTGATATCTGTGAATTTGCGAAATTCTCAGTCCCATTAGCAATTTGATCAGATAGTAGGGAACAGGTTGCAAGGGGAATTACTCAAAATTTGCAACATGGTTCTTTGTATTTATAAAAAAATATGATTTTTTCGGAGGCATAATAACAGAGATGTAAAAAGAAAAGTTTAAACATTAATGTGATGGCACTACTACATGCAGCGGTCGACGGCCATACAAACAAGTGCCAATAGGTAAGAACGTCGTAGTATAATTTAGTAGTAGGTAATGCTATAAATTTTTAACAAACGATTATTCCTTGAAAATCTTTGTATAAAATTAAAAAAAAAATACGAAAATACTCCAGATCATCTATATTTTCATAAAAATGTACTCAAAATTTCAATTATAATGAGTCAGAACTGTTTATGATTGCAAGGCACTTGTCAATATTTTGGGGCATAGTTAATTTTGGAAGGGATCGGATCCTATTGGGATTTATGACAATTGGGACGTGTGTGTTCTATAAAACGTGATGTGTTCTAAAACTGTATTTGACTTTGGTTTTCACGTTATATTGATGTTAAGAGGATTGTGTAGTGGCAAATTTTTGTATAAAAAGAGAACGGTTACACCCCATTAAACCTTAACCGACTGGCGCAAAAAAATATATGGTATTCAGACCAGCAAAAACTGAGTTTGTACGTTTTGAATTTTATAAATATTTTGATAAATCATAAGAAAAAAATATGCATGGGTTTTTTTCCAAATTGTTTCATTTTGTACAACAGTTTCAACATGAAACTAATTGCATTTTCACAATAAGTGATCGATATTTATATTTTTTTGAATTTTTCTTGTCTTTTACAAGTGAAAATGCAATTATTTTCACGTTGAACCTGTTGTGAAAAATGAAACAAATTCGAAAAAAAAATTCCACGTATTTTGTTTTTTTTTTATTATGTATCAAAATATTTAAAAACTTAAAAACGTATAAAACTAGCATAACTCAGAGATAAAACTAGTTTTTGTTTATCTGAATACCATATTAATTTTTTGGGCAAATCGGTTAAGATTTAATGGGGTGCAATCAAGTTGCAACCGTTAACGCCATTTGTATGGAAATTTGCCACTACACAATAATAATAATAATAATAAATGGGACTTCCCACACAGCGCCATCTAGTCCCAAAGTAAGCAAGTATTATGCTTGTGTTATGGGTTACTAGATTACTAGATAGATTACTAGACAACTGATATACATACTTAAATATTCTTTATAATATATACTTATATAAATATATCTAACAATCCTCATATATCTGCGTCGTGCCCCCACATGTACCCATATGACATTCATGTTACTGACACACTAAAGATGGAAAATGGTCACGATGATTAAGCTGTACGTGGATATGGGATTTATAGGCAAGAAATTGGATATATGCTCAGGTCGGCTGTGAAAACTATCGTCATAGCCTAAGGTATTAATGTTACTTCTCCATTCGCGACTCCATGTCTTTCTCGTTGGATTGCAGTATGTTTGTATAGTAGAACTCTATAGACGGGGTATCGATTTCTTGATTGTTTAATTTAAAATCATGCGAACTGTTTAAAACTTTGGCGACGAGCGTCAAATCATCTGCACTTCTAGCGATGATAGCTTCATTAATATTATCATTGTTGTTGGTATCTGAAAAAAGTAAATAATAATGATACAAAGGACATCCCACACGGCGCCATCTAGTCCCAAAGTAAGCAAGTATTATGCTTGTAATATGAGGTACTAGACAACTGGTATACATAATTAATATTCTTTTATATAATGTACAGGAAGACATTTTAACAGCCATCCGAAAAATTCTAGATGTTAGGTACCTATCATTACGTAAATAAAAAATATAAGTTACATTTTCATAATAATTTATTTTATCTACAGTGTTACTTTATAACGTTTTGTTGCCTTCTTTGTGACGACGCACCCGAGACCTTGAGACCAAGACGGGGCGGAGGGTGCATGAGCCATGAATGGTGACTAGAGTTATTGGTTTTTTCGGGAAAAGTTTGTGTAGTCATAACACAATGTTTTTCTATGGAACGATACTAAAGGGAAACAAAACGGTCATCGGGTTTTTACCAAAGATCATTACTTTAAAATTCGGATGGTTCCTAAAATTCCACCTTGTATACGTATATAGATACTTTTTTACACCCAAACACAGAACGAACAAACATGTTTATGTACACAAATTATTTCGAAGTGTTCAAAGTACTAAGTATACCTACTTATAAAAAAACAGATGTGTTGGTTAATTTTATGATAGGCTAGGGTATCTATAAACTCGATCGTTTTCTCCATTCAGATTGGTAGATTTCGATCTACGTTGATTATCTCAATATCGATTTGAATTTCTTGAGATCAATCAATTTAAAACAGATAAATAATATGTCAAAACAGCCGGGAGCACGCTCTGATTGCTACGAATGGAGTTTGGGGACTGGCTGTCTCCCGGCTCCTTGCCTCTGAACAGGTTTCTCTATATTTATGTATGTATATGAGTGTAAAATAACCGGTAAATTAAATACAAACTAATAACCAATAATAATTACTAATTTAAAATGTTTGCATATTATTTTTCGTTTTAGCGATACATTTATTTCGATGTGCAAATTACGTTCTTTTTTGTTACGAACCTGAATGTTGTTTTGATGTCGACGTCGGACAATAAGCGAATACGCCGCAATACGATGATGCCATTAAAGCCGAACCAGCAACGTCTTTACCTAAAAAAATAAATAAATAAATAAACAACCACAAGAATCAAAAGAAGTGGTGCCATGGAACTTATCTATAGGTTTTAATATCCCTCTTTCCGATATTTCTTCTTCTTCTTAGTTGTTGGCGTTTCCGATATTTTATCTTTTTTCTTGGTTATTATATATCTATTAGGTACGTATCTTTAATCGTGTGTTAACCCTCTGGGGAAAGGTTATAAAGGAGTCCCAGATGTACCTAAAGCTGAAATAAAAACTAACTAAAATTCTTGCAACTTCCTTTTATTATCTTTCTCGATGTATATGCGAAAACGTATTTAAAGACGTAAATCTTATTCTCGAGAGTCTTGAATTACGCTTCTAATCTCTTTCGAGTCTTCCAATCAAAGTACATACCTCAAAGCTACAGGCCAATAATACTTCAAGTACTGCTTCAAAGTATATACCTACTCCAAGCGAGATAATGTAGTCCATGCGAGCGAAGCCACGGGCGGCCGCTAGTAGAATATAGTAATAAACGTATGACGATTGTACCGACAATCAGTTAAACAAAATGTCTTACATATTCCGAAAGGCGACGCCAAACAAGCTACGAGAGCCGCTTCAGCTCCACCGGATCCGCCGACTGACCTCCCCGAGTGGTAAGGGTTGCATGTTTGCCCGTATACCCTGTTCCTTGTCTCACACCTGGGTAGAAAATTACGATAGTGCAATTTTTCAATAAATGTATTCATAATATTCTCAGTGAAATTGAGCAACACACGAATATTTTTCGTTTCCAGCGGGAACTCAAAGATTTTTGGTAAAACTGCATACAGCTACGACTGAGGCTATATACTTCGTATTTTTTATTTTATTTCAGTATTAATTGTTTCGGAGTTAAGGGGGGTAATTGTCTAATTTTGTACATGATGGGCATCAAATGGCTCGTTCAAAAAAATATCAATTTCATTGACGTGAATAACCTAGCAATGTCAAATACGTTAGAGTTTTTTAACTAATATTACACCATAAGCAATTTTTTTTACCCAATATCAATCTCAGGAACATTAGTAACGGCTAACGGTATAGCTCCAGCTGCTTTGAGTAACTTGACACATTCAGGATCTTCTGGACATTTTAAATGTTTCCTAGATACCAGACCGAAAGTGTGAAATGTAGATTTCAGTCCTATACTTTCTTGGACAGTGAATGGTATTCCTGAAACAAGCAGTATTTCATGTTAATATGTGCAACAACGAAGTTTATTAAGTACCAAAGTAAATGCAATTATACCAACCTAAAAGTGGTTTTTGTAAGATTTCGTCACCTGGTTTTGAGTTTTCAATACTTTCGTCGATACATACAGCTTCATTGATTGCTGATGAAAATCTCGTTGTGTCGGTAACTGCGTTGATGATCGGATTTATCTTAAACAAAATAAAAATACATTAATAAACATTTAACGAAATTAAACGTCTATCACTATTATTATGTAACTTACATTGTTTATTCTTTCGATTGTTGCTTTTATAAACTCTCTCGATTTTATTTTCTTGGATTTAATGCTTTCTACGATTTCTATAGTTTTTAATGATAGAGCCTCTGCTCTAGCGCTCACACTTGGAATTTCCTTTTTTTTCTTATCCCATATGTAAGCAGATACGTAATGCATAAATATTGCCAAAGCATTCAAAAGAAAAGCCTGGACACTTTGCATTGTAATACCTAAAAAACATTGATACGAACAAATAAAAAATAAATAAAGAGTGTTGTAATTAAAAGTAATACTAAGTAAAAGTGTCACATAAGAAATTAAACTAGATAACTTGTACCTAACGACGTATAAATAAACTGTCTTATATAACGTACTTTAAGGAAATCGCGGTACCAATTAATTTTAATTAACATGCTTAATGTAATAAGCGTATCTAATATATAACTATCTCATTGCCTTTTTAGGGTTCCGTAACTAAAAAGAGAAAAAGGAATTCTTATAGGTTAACTTCGTTGTTCGCCTGTCTGTATAACAAGACCCTTTTTCTATGGAACGCGTGGAGGTTTGAATTTGAAATTAATATCAAATAAACTTCAAATAACATACCTACCTACTTACCAGTTCTCACCAGTTAAAACTATAAGAAGTAATAATCGTAATTTAAACAAACTTAACAATCCATTCTCGAAATTAAAACTATATGCATCCGCTCCTCATTCAATGGTGATCAAAATACACAGGTAATCATCGACCAAATCATATAAAAAATATTATAAAAACTGCGCCTTTTAAAGAAAAAGACTCAAAGAGTTTCTTGTTGAAAAAAGTTAGTTATTATAATATATGTGAATTTTTAGAAGATAAAATAAAATAATTATTACATCCTAATAAATTCTAATAATATCTTATAAATAAATAAATGTAATATAAATTTAATTTCTTTGACTCAATGTGACAATGAATAAAATAATAATAATAATTGTGTAAGTACTCTAATATTTCGTTTTGTTTAAATTAACATTTAGTATTTAATAGTTTAATTTAATTTAAGTGTAGGTACTGTAATAATTTTAGAAATTACTGACCGATGTACAGGTGAGTAAATGAACAGGGGCCTCTATGACAGCTACCCGTTGTAGAAAGGAAGTTTTGTTTTTAGAAATCCATCTTAAGTTTTTGGACTGTATTAAAATGCATTTTTTGAAAAACTAATTTTTTCGAAGATATTCACTATTTTCTCAAATTTTTTTTTTTGCAGAAATGAATCCACCTGTGTACAGCGAACAAAAAGTTGTATGACATATTTTTTTATGTTACTGGAAACAGACGAAACACGACGATTTATGTTCCTTAGATTATTGACTTATTTTCCTCCGAGTGACTAAGAATGATGCCTGAGAATGTCCCATTTGAAAATGGAACAGCAGTTGCTGTTCTATTTTCAAAATCTAACAGACTGAACGACTGCCTGCCAAGAAAAGTACTGGCCACTAATACTTCTTTACTAAGTACCATTTATTTTCAAGGGCGAAATTCAAATTTAGAATGTTAAGTTTACGGCTTTCTTTTGTTATAATTTTTATTCATTGATTGTCATTGTTACTTTCCCGTGTATTTTAGTAAAAAAAATATTATAATATGGTATTAACTAACAACAAACGTTTTGAACTTTTGGAAGTATACTTTACAAACACTAAGTGCATTAGAACTGCAATACGATGGTATAACCATAGAAATCCCGACAGGCATACTCCAACGCGTAAAGTTCTAGAGCGTATTAGTAAATTTAAAACAGTATGGAAGTTAAATAGACCTCTTCTACGAGCACCGATGAACCAAGATACGAATTTGAATGTTTTAAGCTATTTTGAAGCGGAGCGTCACGTAGCTTCAAGTAGATAGTAATTGTTGGTGTGGTATCTTAGATAATAAGGTAATAAGTATACTTACATAGAGTTTTACAAAGGCACATTGACCGCAGAAAAATACATATACATAATAAGGAATCTCATCGATGCAATGGATGACATGCCCCTGCCAATTTCAAGTAAATTATATTTTCAACAAGATGGGGGCTCCAGCTCTTATTAGTTTAGTTACAAGGACTTTTTTAAGAAACTTTTTCAGAGAAAAATTAATTACTACACACGACGCGATAAAATGGCCGGCTAGGCCACCCGACTTGAGTCCAATGAATTACTTTATTTGGGGATATGTAAAAAATAATATTTATAAAAGACAATATGATAATGTCCACGAACTACAAGAGGCTGTGCGACAAACTATTTATAATATCCACCACCATGCGTAAGGCAACGCGTGCGGTCTTGGGTAGATGTAGAAAATGTATAAACCAAAATATACTACATTTTGAACATTTGAATTGCATTGCAATCAAACGAAGCGTTCAAAAGATATAGCAGTTCAAAAAATTCCAAAATTACGTTTTCTTTGAATGGGAAGATTGTGAGCTCGAAGAGCTCAAAAAATCATGAACATCGATATTTTGAGCTTGAGTAGTAGCTTTCCAGCTCAATAGCTTTCTAATAGGGATATTTTCGAGCGCTTTGACCTCGAAAATAGCGGGAAGTTTCAGGGATGGGCTGCAGAGTCAACGAATTTTTTTTTGTTTCTTCTGGTGTGTTTTTGGTTATGTTACGAACTAAACATTCAATTACGAATAGAAAATAACAAGTAAGTACCTATCTATTTAATTACAACATTCCTCTAAATATGGAAGAAGCTCAGAAATAGAAGATTTAATATATAAAAATATAATTTTACATTAAGTAAACATTCAATCTCGTTTAAACTGAGTTGATAACTTAGATTAACCTATTAAATCAAAAGTTTTTTTTTTAGTAACTAGCGTTAAAGAGAGACAAAAGAACTTAAGGCAGCTATCTCTCTCATTAGACCTCTTTGCGGTTTTGCAGTCTGAAATGAACCTTATGCACGAGACGAAGGTTTTATTTTTGTATTTTAATTATATTGTATTTCACGGAGTGTACAGTCCTTAATCTAATATAACGTCCTTGCGTTATGTTTTTCTTGTTTTTTTCTGTGGTACTTTTTTTTCTTACGAGTTGTGGACATTGTATCGTAACCATAGAGATAATAAAACTTGAGTAGACACGCTCACAGGACATGCTCCATAAAGTCCATAAAGTCCTGTACCTATGTAACGGTTGGACCTGGGAGAAGAAATTTTGGAAAATAACTGTACCTACCTTGTTTATAAAAATCAAGGTACTCCTACGAGGTACTCTTATATTGAGACCCGCATTTTGGACTGGCTTGCCTCCTCTATTCTATCAGGTATTTCTATGGTCGTAACATGGTTGAAGGTCGTAACCACAGAACAATAGTCGTAACCATTGTTCAGTCGCGATTGATCGTGATTGAGTTTGACGTACAGGTGACAGTGACATTCACATTAACTTTTGACATATTTGACTGCATTTGAATCTTTGAATGACTTGTTTTGATTTGACTAGGGTTGCAAATATCGTATCAATTGAATATCGATATATCGCATACGTATAAGCAATACGATGTCGATATATGGAACACATTACGATATACTTAGAATATTGATTTTTTCTGATAATTATTTGGTTTTGTGTAGAAAGAATTTATTTCTAAAAAAATAGATACTATATACAGGAAGAAATTTAACAACCATCCAAAAAAATTCTAGAAGTTAGGTGTCACCAATAGACCTCATTACATTAATAGACCTCGTTACAGTTTCACAATAAATTATTTTATCTACAGTGTTATTTTATAACGTTTGGTTGCCATCTTTGTAACACGCGAACGAGACCTTGAGACCGAGATGACGGAACTTGCTAAAAACTAAGGGCCAGCGCGCACAAGTGATATTTTAGTTAGCCACGGTTTGATCGTTCAGGGATTCAGTATGGATTGTAATATTGCAGTGCACGCATCTGTCGATTAAAAATGTAAATACATATACGATTTAAACTGTTCCGAGTTCTGAGGCGGTACGAAGTTCGCCGGGTCAGCTAGTATCTCAATATTATTCTATTGAGACACTAAAAGGAACTAACACGGCCATCGGTTTGTTACCAAAAATTTGGATGGTTGTTACAATATCATGTATATACAGGTTGAGAGTTTAATGACCAGCCAAATTTTAATATAATGACCTTTGATAAAAACCCGTTGGCCATCTTGTTTTTTTAGTATCGTTCAATAGAAAAATATTCAGTTAAGTCTACGTAAACCTTTCCCAAAACTATCAATATACTAGTCACCATTCATGAGGGCGCCAGTGCTCGTGCATGTGCCCCGCACACATGCCCCATGCCCCGATTTTTCGTATGTAAGTAGAAGGTAGCCAAATTTTCTTAAAAAATATTTAGGATTTAATTATTAATTACGAATATTTGACCTATATATCATCGTTATGAGGCCTATTGGTGATACCTAACATCTAGAAAAATTTTGGCTGGTTACTAAAATGTCAGCCTTTATATAGTTATATATTATTCATATATATTTACAATCTTAAAAAAAATTTAATGAGAAACAAATTACGTATAAAAAATTATTAAAAACTTTTACAATATTACATAGCTGTAGTATTATAAAAAGAATTTCAAAATAAAAGTTTTGGGAATCTTTTACCTAAAAGTCTATTTCGGGCCTGTGTAACGGTAGCTTTTGCTTTCGAAAACAAGATATCACAGGGCACCGACGTTTCCACTACTGGCAAATACTTCATTGCCACAGATTTAAATTAGTCCTATTTGGCAGAAGAAACCCTTTTATTATCGTTTTGTCTTGACTCCGTTCAATTTATTTTGATATAAATAAGAAACACTATTATGATAAAAAAAATAATTAAAATTCTTACCTCTAAAAAACTCAAAACTGAACCAAAAAACCACAGAGCGAGTAATACTATACGTACGACGTCGAGGTGAAAGCGTGACAAACTGGCGTGACCGAAGCTCGAAGCACCTAGCAGGAGGCTTGCGATGCGATGTATTAAACTGACCGACTTGACTCAATATTTGCGATATATCGGTAGATGACAATACGATTTATCGATATATCATTTTAAAGAATATCATATTCTAAAGTCGATTTATTTAAAGCGGTATATCGATATTTTAAAAAAATCAAGATGTCGTACATCCCTAAATTTGACCGTTTGACATTGAACTTTGACAAGATTAATTTTCAATTTGCGTAAAACTGCCTAAAACATTGGTACGTGATTGGTACCTATTTGTATTAATATTTCTATTTAAATCATAATGGGAAACGCCAGTGCAAAAGCTCCAGATGTCCCCATACCAGGACCGCTGGCTTCTCCAGACGCCGAGAAACCCAAATTGAAGCCCTGTTGCGCCTGTCCAGAGACCAAACGAGCACGTGATGCATGGTGAGGTTAATAACGTTATTTATTACGCAATATATAAGATAACATTCCTAATACATCATGAATCTTCACAAAATGTAAAATGTTTGTAATATCAAATTCGATTTGAATTTAACCGGGGATTTAGAATATTTTTATTTGATTTTGAAACTGTAAGTAGTCAGTTCTAATATACCTGGATTTATCTAGTCCAGAGCACCGCAAAAAGATTCTGTGATGAGTTTTTATTGCCTAAATCTTACCTCGGAACCACTTTTGATATATATTACAGTTAAATCTTTTTCATGTACAAAATCAGGAAAAAATTGTTCCCATGTGTGTATACATAGGCAACTATATTTTGATGTATTATCTAGAAAAATACTATTCAAATGCGTGTCAGGTCACGCTTAGAACAAGGTTCCATAGTCACAATGTCAACAACAAAAATGTCTCATAAACCAAAATCATGAGCATCAAGGAAAGCCTATCGTTCTATGGAAAATACAAGATGGAGAAGAGTTGCGATAGCATTGAACTCTGTTTTCCTGAGATATACAACAACAGAAGTGCAAAAAAAATATATTACTTTCAACTAAAATAACATGCATTAGCTAAATTTGTTACTAATGACTGAATGGTCAAACATGGCAGAATGAATCTGTGATGGGCTTTTCTGTATTTGAGTCTCGTGATACTGACCAATTGGACTAGTGGTTAAAAACCCTAACTGCAGAACCAATGGCCACGGGTTCATTTCTTGCCCGGCACAGATATTTCAGTTCATGAACGTCTATTTGTTCCATGACTAGCTGTAAAATATCTATATACTTTTGTGTCATAAAAAATATGTGCAATACTTGTCCTGCCTAGTTCGGGACTAGATGGCATATGTTAGATGTCCCAGGTATTTTTTCATAAACTATGTGTTTGTTCAGAATTGAATTACACATCACCTTAATCAGCTATAATTCATGAAGTAGTTGACCCTAGATAGTTTTCGTTTGTACAAAATATATTCAATTATTATAATTTTTGCAGATTATTTGATATACCTAGTGCTTCAAGAGTTAGAGAGGGAGACATGTAACTCATTTGAAAAGGCAACTTTATACCTGAATACTTCATAATCAGGACCTAATTTTAAAAAACTTAAGAGTTATTTGATGATTTGATAATAGCTAGGTATTCATTGATACCTGCTTTGAGGGGATCTTATATATAAAAATGAAGTGAAGCTTTTTACATGTCTCGCTAAAACTCAAAAAAGGCTGGTCCGGTATGACTAATTTTGCTTTTGAAACATTTCTGGAAGTCCACGGAAGATTTAAAGGGGAGAAAATGTGAAGAAATTGCAAAGAAAAACAACAACTTAATAAAAACAACAACTTCATGTTCCCATACAAACTGTTCATACCTGTCAAACAGAGTGCATTCAAAGATCAATTTCTTTACTCTTTTATAAGCTATCTCGGAAACAGCTGTAATGATTTATATGAAATTTTTTATTTAGGTAGATAATATTCCAAAGCAGGTTTCTAAATAGGTTTTATGGTTATTAAGCACCAGGGGGCGCTGCAGTAAATGTGTATCTTAAAAACGAGTGGATTGATTTTGATTCGGTTTTTTGCATTACATGAGTATCACCTGCGAGTAGATAATTAAATAACTTGTGCAGTTATGGGCCACCAGGGAGCGCTGCAATAGATATGTATCTTCAAAACGGTTGGGACGATCTGAACACGGTTTTTTATGTCACATAGGTATCATCTAAGAGCAGGTTCTTAGACAAGGATTGCGGCTATGAGCCACTAGGGGGCGCTGCAATGAACACATTTTTCTAAAACGGCTGGGAGGATCTCTACATGGTTTTTTACGTTATAAACATATCACCTAAGAGCATGTTCTTAGATAAAAGATTGCAGTCATGTGCCAACTGCCACCAGGGACATTGCGATGCCGAATTTTTATAAAACAGCTCTGAGGATCTTGATACGGTTTTTTGTGTTACACAGATATTACCTAAAAGCAAGTTCTTAGATAAAATTTGCGGTCATGGGCCACCAGGGGGCACTGCAATGGATATGTTTCTCTAAAACGGTTGAGTGGATTTTGATGTGGTTTTTCGCTTTACTAGATATCACATGGAAGCAAGTTCTTAGATAAGGATTGGGGTTATGGGTCACCAAGAGTAGGGGGGACGCTACAATACATATACCTTTTAAACTGTTCTGAGTTCCGAGGCGGTACGAAGTTTGCCGGATCAGCTAGTATAAAAATATTTCTTTTACTCACATTTTGTATGTATGGGAGGCATATTAAAAAAAATATTGTGATTTTAATATACACATATAAAGCACTACAAATGTGTATAACCATGTCAAACAATTTCACCGCACTAATAGTTTGTGAGTAAACTGGTTATGCTATATGGACAAACAAACATTGAGTAACTATAAGTGTTACTAGTCGAATTATGCCACTCTAAGAAGTTCTAATCTATAACATAATTGGTCCATCGCAAACTTTCAAATTATGTATTAGAGTACTGAATTACTTAATAATAATCTTTATTGCCAATCAAAGTTACAGTTATATTCAAATTTGGAGTTATATATATATATTCAAAACTTATTGGAGTAATGCAAGATAAGTCTTTTTAGACTAGAATGATTTCCATACAAATGAGAGCTCTAATCATGATAAGTTGATATCTTTCAGGTTGTTTTTGCATGTTGATGAGTAACGTTTTTGTACATAAAGTTCAAAGATCATTTTGGAACCACAATTCCCTTATGTATGATAAACATATATTAGCCCCCAACTAATTTACATATCAAGTATTAAACAGAAAGCTACATTATCAGCGAGTAACATGAGGTATATTATACTTTCCAACTAGCTTTCCGCACGCGGTTCTGCTTGCGTGGACTACACAGTTGTACAGGATCGCTATAATTTTTTGCATATAGTTTGATTGAAACCGCTGTACTGCGCCTTAAGTATGTGTGCGGCGCGGAGGGAGGCAGATCTGCTCTGTCAGTCGGTCGTTAACGTTTAGGAACTGCCTTCCCTCCTCGCCGCACACATATCTATGGCGCGGTACAGCGGTTTCGGTGAAACTATAGATATAGTTATGAGCTGAAGGCATGACGACATGGGCAATATTTTATCCTGGAAAAGGGTTGTAGAACTGTGTCGTCCACACGAGCGAAACCGTGGGTACAAAGCTAGTATTACCTAAATTAAAAAGAATTATAACAGCTTGTACTTTAATTCATTGAATTTATTTTCATTTATTAATTTAATGTATTTCGTTACAGCATTATCGAGAAAGGAGAAGAATATTGTGGGCATTTGATAGAAGAGCATAAGGCATGCATGAGGAAGTTAGGGTTTAATATTTAAATCTATTACAAAATGTAATAATTAGAAATATAATGAAGCAGTTGAATTGTTGCATTTTTGTCATTGTCAGCTGTAGGAATCGTACCAAAATTGTCATTATTGCTTTAATTAGAATATTAAGTTATTCAGGTTTGTGATAATTTTATTTGTACTTAATGCTTCTATTTATTTTCTATTTTAGTTCCATCATTATGCTGTATTTTCGTTGCCTCAAAACATATTGTTTATTTAAAATGTAAAATACTTTTAACTTTTTTTTTGATAAAACAATAAACAAATGAAAAATATGTCTCTGCTCAGTATAGTATGTAATTAGTTTATTGTGATTCATTGTTTCTCAACAATAAATAGGATTAATATTGTTATTGTAAATAAAAAAATAATATAATATTAAAATTATCATTTATTCCCGTAAATATACCGAAAACTTTGTCAAGCAGGATAATAATGATGAAATGTTGTATATAAAATATCTATAGGAACCTATATTTACTGAATTGCTTACTACAATGTAACTTCCACATTAAAGGAGATAATTTAAATACAGTTATCAAAATAATGTCTCTTACCAATTAAATCGTTCAAATGCTCAGTAGTGATATAACGACAGAGTTGAAAAGGCATACTAAAAATGACCAATCTAATGTAACCAATTTTAATAAAACAGTAATAAATAAATAACAGTTGTTAATTTAGGTTTGGTAGATGTTCTTCATACGTCTGCAAATATGTGGTGGTGAAGCTAGGTAGAAAATCAGTCAAGTGCGTGTCGGCAACATATTAACTTAGGGTTGTGCAGCGTGTACTATCAACAATCACCTTACAATAATGTTTTAATCAGGGATAACACAGCATTTTTATTGGTATCTATCTTTTTGAATTGGTGTGGACTTGCCCTGCACTGTGACTTATTTAGATGTATCCCTATTCAATACCATATGGTGCAGCATGGTGGTAAGCTCCAAGTACCATCATCCCGAGGGGACACCTACACCTTCATTATTTGATACTATTGCTGGTCGATGGGTATTCTAATACCTAACTATTAATATGCTCTCTCAATAAAATCCCTCATAAAAAAATACTTGTATTTATATGGGTTTTCAGAGTTAATCTACAGAAGCTAAATGGGGAAGCTTTTTAATTAACTAGCGACCGCCTGCGGCTCCGCTCGCGTGGGCTACATGTTTCTACATCTTAATAGGGTAAGGGGGAGATTCTTTTCTTTCCATTCTCTCTTATAATGATCCCTTTCTTATCTGTTCTTTGCTAGTCATTCATAGCTAAAGTGAGAATTCTGCGATAAATAAGCTCGACGTTCAAAACGACTTAACCATTTCAATGAATCTTCGCAGACATAAAAAGGAGGTTATGAGAAGAGACATAAGTGGGTTTTTGTCTGTGTGTTTGCCTGTCAGTTTGTTCGGGCTAATCGCCGAAACGGCTGATCTGCTTTTACTGAAATTTTCCAAACATAAAAAGGGCGTTATCAAGAGTGAAAAAATATTTTTTTTGTCTATATTAATAAAATTGTAGCGTCTGTCTGTTTTTCTGTTCCGGTTTATATCAAAAATGGCTGACCGATTTAGGACCGACTTGTGTGATAGCTATTCTACATGCTAAAATAACTAAATGGATTTTGTTGAAATTAGGTACAGAGATTTTTTAGGGAGTTAAGTTGCAGAATTTTCTAGAAAGTGTTACAATATTTTGGAGCATCGCGTCCATTTAGCGGTACCGGTACAACTATAGTTCACGTGGGCGAAGCCGCGGGCGGACAGCTAGTTATAAAATAAAGTCCCCGGCCGCGTCTGTCTGTCTGAACGCGATAAACTCAAAAACTACCAAACGGATTTGCGTATGATTGATACCTACCAATGGACGGAGTGATTCAAGAGGAAGGTTTGTGTTGGTATAGGTAATTCATCAATGTTTTGTGCAAGTTAGTTGAAATATGACGATTATTGTTGAAGACGTCGGAAAGAATCATGCCGACCGAGAGTTTTCATCGAATACGCTGCCTAATCTCTTTGAGATAACAAAATAATGTATGAAGAGCTTGTTCCTCTTTTATGGGACTAAAAAAAGTCCGTGATGGCATATGTGTCTATCTTTTATAGATAACTTACTATACCTATTTTTATGTTTAAAAAAAATGGTGTCATAAGATGTGGTAATTGGAAAGCAATTTATACGGAAAAAGTATCCTTATCAAATTAAATACGTTATTTACCTTCAGCATTTCATGCACATTATAATTGCCTTTTACACCATACAATTCAAATTAATATCTTAGGAATTATCGCGAAATAAAAACTATCGCGCGACAAACGATCGAGCATCGCGAGCCCCCATACCGACACGACACGCGCGATGTAAAATAGAAAGAAATATTCTAGTTTGTTTTATGTAGGTACATATTCTTTACTTCTTCAAATATTTACAGAATTGTAAATAAAATACATTAAAAATACTCCAAGTAGGATGAACTTACGTTACATTTAAATCTAATCCACAAGTTCGACGCAACAAGTAGATACGACACTACGACAGAAGAAAACACTACGGTATATAATCTCTGCAACCCGTGCGAAGCCAGGGCGGGTCGGTAGTTCTAAATATTGGAAAAATAATTTTTGAAATCGGTATGTGCTTTCTATAGCAATGGTGCTTTCGGAGATTACATTTGATAACTACATCCAAATTTTAACCTCTTTATATTAGTGTTCGATCTACTTCGAATTTCGTCCGTTCTTATCAATAAACAAATTGTACGAGAAACAAGATAAAAACTGTTATTAATTTCTCGATCATTACAGTTTAAGCCTACGCCGAAAGAACAACGTGGTTTGTTTGTCTATGCGTATTTCAGTGCGTTCCTAAAATGAAATTCTTGTGTAAAACTTTAAGACGAAGCGAAGCTAATTTGACTGCGGCCAGCTCGGTGGAATCGCTTGGCTGTGATTGCGTGTGAGTGTTTTATGATGAGTACCTAACTGTTGTATTTTTCATTTACCTATTTTTATCTTTTTGATGTAGATACAGTTTTATTTTATGCCTGACGCAAAAATTGACGACTATTTTTGTAATATCGTCATAATAATCCTTGATAAAATAATTTTTATGATAGGTAGGTACCTACCTACATGTAGGTAGGCCAATACCCATTGTTTTTATATGCCGCGCTTTCCAGGATCAACTTACGATGACCAAAGTCTACAGTGGCAGTTGCCGGATATTTTACTATGGTATAGTTCCAATCAAACTTTATGGCAGATCGGAATACAACGCTATAAGCGTACTTGCGCAGGTACAGTCATATACCCCTCGCTCCACTGCGTCACGCTACATCTAAAACTGGTTACTTGCGACTCGACTTGTGCCTATGTTCACATCCGCCATAAAGTTTGATTGGAACTGTACTCTTGCATTATACAAACCTGACCTCATTTTTGACACATTTTTACTTCCATTTTTTATTTCATCCTTTCCAAACACAAAAATAAAATTTAAAATAAGTGATCGACATTGATTAAAATTCAACAGCGACGCAATGTCATTGAAATATGAAAATATTATTGAATAGATGTTTATAGTTTATAGCAAAAAATAACAATATTTACCTTTAGTGTTAGGGATTGGAATGTTAAAACTTCTGATTTTAATACGCAAAAAGTGTGAAATAAAAAAGAACGAAAAGAAGTGCGCACGATTACAACTTCAATACTAGACTACCTAGACTAACTCTAACATGAACTACAAACTTTCATTTTACTATATTACGCAAGTCGCGTGCGCCACTCGTACTAACTTGGTCGATTACAACACTACGTCATCGCTGTAAAAAAATTTAAAAAAAAACTATATTGCATCCATAATACGATATATGCATGTGTAACTCGTGTAATAATTAACTTTAAGTAGGCGGCACGAAATTTTTGGTTGTCAAATTAGAAAATGATAATTTTTTTTTGTATCGATAGCATTTTTATTTCGACGCTAGAAAATATATTTTATTATTTCAATCACTGCAGCATTTCTAAGCCTATGTTATTTAAAAAAAGATGAAACCTTGATTATTTTTCTTTACAAGAATATAATTAAAGAAAAAAAGCTCTATTGTGCGTAGGTACAAAAAGTTAAAAGAAAATTATAAAATGTGACACTAAACATGTTTTTCTCAGTAACCGCCAATTTGCTCTTTCTGCTCAATTAAAACTTTTTGTTTAGTTCGGTAAGCTCTACAGGTCCTAAAGTTTGGACTACGTTCAGGCGAACACGCGGTATATTACATAAGGGTTGTTCAGCTGACCGTAATTCAACTTTGAATGTGTTTTTCTTGGGAACCGTTAGTTTGCGCCATCTGCGTACTTGAAACGTGTCGTTTAGTTCGGTAAGCTATAGAACATAAATGTGAGCAAAAAATATACCATGTAGCCCAAATACACCTACATCAGTCGATGTTTTGAAATATTCGCTGTGCATGAAGTAGCATTTTGTGTGACCCACATGTGAAATACAGATTCTGATGTAACATTTAATGTGTAATTTAACAAAATGTTTCTGACATTTTGTTTACGTTTTCTATCGTTTCGATGTATATGACGTTTTATCCAGATTCCATTTTTAAAATTACGAAAAAATACCATTTTATTTCGAAATTTAGGCAATTTTTTAGATGAAAGTTTTATCGTACGAGCTCTTTCATTTGATTTAAAACTCCGGTTCCAAAAAGTGACAGATTTAAACCAATTTTTTTTTAAATAGTTGCATTTTAGGCAAATGAAAAGCCGCGTTGGTCTGGCAGTGCTGAGCCAACACGGATTTATATCAGCCTAAAATCGTAGGTAACATTTTTATAAGTATTGAAGTTCGTAAGTTTTTTATGTGGATATGTCGAGTTAGTCATTAGGCGGATAAGAATCGTGTTGGTCTGGTAGTTCGTAACCCGGTTTTCTTTAAATTCATAATGTACATTTTGGTACCTAGTGACTATTAATTATTCTCCTCCCAAGTTCGTCAAATACAATACAACAGTAACAAAACATTGGCCTATTCCACATCTAACTGGAATTACATCAATCAAAATTGTAGTTCATTTGATTTTAATTAGATAAATAATGATTCACGACGATCATCGTAGCAAAACATGTACATTTTGGCCTTTTGGATACAGTTACTCGCCCAAACAAAAAAAAATTAATTAAAAAACTGTTGGGGACTGCTTCTTGACGTGGTTACCTGAAATATAAGATATACATTACGAAAACAAACTCCTCTTTTGCAATTAGACCCTAATTTAACTATAAATATGAAATGTTTCTATTGATAATATTATAATTTTTTTTGTAATCTTTATTTTGTACATATGGTCTCCATGGGCTCTCTTCCATATAAAATGCTGGTCGCTTTTCCAGGCATTATCGTTTCAAACACATTATAAAGGACGTACTGTCTTCTATACAGACACCTTCCTGTCTTGAGCTTCCAGGTATTTTACAGGTGATGGCAAGAGACCCGATGGCGTAACCATGATTCCATACAAAATTGGTAGAGCTCTTGTAACTTGCATGGATACTTTGTGCTAAAGTTGTAAAGTATGAAAAAAACATTTAAAAAAACCAGAGTAGCTGTTGAGACAGCAGCTCGTAGGAAATTAGCCAAGCGCGTAGAACTTTTAAATCGTTACCATTTCATTCCTTTCGCCGTCGAGACGATCGGTCCTTGGTCCAAGGATGCCAAATTACTTGCTCATGAGGAGACTTGAAGCTTAATCCACCACGCTGCTCCAGTGCGGGATGGTGGATTTAAACGACTGCCATCTATTGATGGCATCTGAGACCGACGGCTTAACGTGTTCTTCAAGGCATAGAGTCAGTGATAGTTGTGTGCATAAGTTAGAAAAAACTCATTGGTACAAGCCCTGGGATTCGAATCACAGACTTCTAAACAAGAAGCGGGCTCGTCACCACTCGCCTATCACGACGTTAAACACAAATACGTGATAAAAAAATTTAATTATCATGTTAAGGCATTTCAGTAACCTCGTGCACAAAACCACAGGGTTGTACATTTCACAGCTTTTGTGAACTTGCACTGCCCAGTACATCCTTTTTTACAATTACATCTAATCAGTTCGTAGCACGAAGAGGATGCCTCAGAGAACTTAGTCCATAGAGGCTGCCACAACCCCTATTCTTTGATCCAGCCCGGCCCCAATCTGAGGGCTCAGGCATGGCAGGTTTTTTATCAGGAGCCTGGCTCCAGCAATGTGCCTGGTAGCAAGCACGTTGGCGGAATGTTCACTATCGTCTTTGACTTTTTAGTGGACAGGTCTTTTCTCGCTTCATTCACAGTCGCAATTTCACCAGTCCTGTCATACTAAGTCAGACCGATATAACGAAACTAAAGGGTTAATTGGTTACTACAAGGGGAACCCTAAAAATGCGGGTCTGGCTCTGTATTCAAATAGTGCGCGTACTGTAGGTAGTTAAGCATACCTACTAGATCTTGTTAGTAATGTGAGTTATATTTTTATCAAAAACATATAGATATTTAACAAAAATTAGGTACATTCCGGTGCCTGTTCTATCTACAGTACTTATCGCGCATACTTTTCGAAGATTTCTCTCGTAACTTGAAATGAACTATATAGTAAGACGCATTTAATTTGTGTTATTGATTAATTCAATAACGATTTAGGGCGGCAAATATACTCCTACTATGCCATACCAATCATGTACTATCATCCCCGTGCGCCTGAATTATAACCGAACTGTTAGGTGATATTTTTATCTACGCTTTTGAACTGTATCTAGAGATGTATATAATCAACGGTTGGATTATAATTTGTGAGAATATCTTTAAAGCGCTTGTTACATTTTGAACGGTTTCCTTGTAACTACGTCATATACATTCAATTATCGTGGGTCAATGGTGTAAGATAACTCCTATGATAAAATCCCTATTTTTGGTAAACTATATATAAACTGTTTCAATAGTTTTTTTTTTTCATCGGTAGATTTTTTTTTAATATCACGGATTTTTATTTTTTGACCTTACTATAACTATGAAATCCTAACAGAATTGTAAATACAAAACAATTTCTTGATTGTTTGTCTTTTCTCCGTGTAAATAATTGAAAGGACAAAAACGAATACATAATATGCTACTGATCATTTTGGTTGAAAATTTCCAGTATAGTTAAAAGTTGTGGGCATAGACATACATCACTACATATAGACCAGTTGTCACCATACTCACTATAGCTAGGTATGGTGCAAATTTTATTCAAATAAAAACAAAGAAAGGCTGTTAGAACCATACATGAACCAAGGAATACCCGAACGTAGTATTGCAAGTGCACTCCTAGTACAGTTGTATCTGAAAAGTAATAGGAATCGCTTAACATCGGACGCGCAGGTTTGCCCAAAGTTAACCAATGAAATAATTTTAATAAGAGAAAGTCATAAATTATAACAAAAATACTGTAAAAACAACTTTATTACCAAATGCATTTGTTTCAAATTGTTTTGCAAATTGCAGGTACGTCCAGACGTCCAGTCACATTACATTTACGCATCAACTTGAACACACTAATACGCTAGTGAGTGTACCGAACGCCAGTAGTACTACTACGTTGTAAAGTTCCACTTACACATACGAGGCCGCCATTGCATCCCATTCCATCAGCCCATTAACACCCCACTGTAGGGGCTTAGGCCTCCCCTCGGGATGAGGGGGCTTGGAGGTTAATCCACCAGCTACTCTAATGCGAGTTGGTGGATTGTAACGACTGCCATCTATTGGCGGCAACTGGGACTGACAGCTATAACGTGGTCTCCGAGGGGCGGAGTCAGTGATTGTTTATACATAAGTTAGAATAAACTCAATGGTACATGCCCTGGGATTCTGAGATTAGAACCACGACCATCTAAACAAGAAGCGGGCTCACTACCACTCGGCTAACACGACACGAACATCGCCATTGCAGTGCTTCATTGGTTTTTCTGTGATAGGGAGTCTAGGGTTTCTATTATATAATAATAATACATATATAGGACATTCCACACCGCGCCATCTAGTCCCAAAGTAAAGTATTACGCTTGTGTGTTATGGGTTACTAGACAACTGATATACATACTTAAATATTCTTTACAATATATACATGTATTAATTTTTTACACCCAGACACGGAACAAATAGACATGTTCATATTGTTCATGCACACAAATATTTATCCCGGGCGGGAATCGAACCCGCGATCTTTGTTTCCGCAGTTAAGGTCTCTAGCCACTCGGCCAATCCATTCAACTTTTACTGCGGTTAGAACCGCAGGTTAGAACTATGGAGTTATGGGACGATTGACGCATTATTATATAAGTATGGTTGTGGAATGGAATAATAATGGTTGAAGAATTCAGAAGTTAATTAGAAGAAGTAGTACGGCGATAAGAACGGGAAAAAAATACTAGGTCACGTAATGTATGTGGACAAAGTCGCGGCCAAAGTTTAGTGAGATATATTTAGATATCTTTGGATGGTTTTTACATCGATACAAATTAGTAATTAGTGCATTGACGTCAACACTTTCCCGGATTCAGTCAATGAACTTTTTAATCAATTATAAATCGTTAAGTTCGATACAGGTCGCTCAGAGTAATGATTGCGTAGGTACTGAAATTTTTTAAGACAACGATTATTATAAGCTTTTATTTAACTCTGTTTGTTCTTACGTATTTCCAGCTCAAAATGAGTAATCGATTTTTCGGGCACTTCTTGACATCTGATTGTGCTGAAATTTTGTACGCGACTTTGGTCCCGACAAAATAATACAGTAAGAACTCTTCATTCACCAAGCCGCACTGGAGCAGCGTGGTGTGGTGGATTAAGTTCCAAGCGTCCGCATTGCGAGAGGAGGCCTAAGTTCTTGCAGTGGGGCATAGTTCCGTATACTAGCCTCTCACCGCCAGAAGGCACGAAAACGCATGTTAATATAAAAATTACTACAAAATCCACTTTAAATTAGAAATTGACAAACGTCAGATTTTTTTCTTTTTTTTGCCTTTCAAGGTAGGTACAGTTCCAATCAAGCTTTATGGCGGATGTGAACATAGGCACAAGTCGCGTCGCAGTAACCAGTTTTAGGTGTAGTGGGACGCAGTGGAGCGAGGGCCATACGACTGAACCTGCGCAAGCACGCATAAAGCGTTGTATTCCTATCCGCCATAAAGTTTGATTGCGACCATAAGTAACCCTAAAAACTTACGTAATAAAATATTCGTAAAAAATATCGTTTCGGTTCGTTTAAAGACATTCTTTTATTTAAAAAAAACGCATATTTATTTTACCATACAATAAATAAATATTGATAAGTAATAATTATAAATGATTGACATTAATAAATACTGTACCCACAACGCATAACAAAGAGCTGATGAAACTTAACTTTTAGTTTCGTCAGGCCTACAAACATTGACAGAGTAATAAGTTTATTCTTAAAGTTATCAAGGGTAAACACGTAAACACTTAAATAAAATGATATAATTATAATGTATATAGGGAAGTGATGAAATCAAGGATTTCGCGAAAACCGAAGAAATATTCGTTATCCCAACTGATAAGGAATATTTTAACTAATCACATCATTTTACTGAAAGAATTTACTGATATGACTTATTATTAATAGGCTGATCTATTGAATATTTGAAATAGTTACCCATAGCAAGAGCGCGTAATTCATGATTAAAAATAATTGTCCTGCTAAGCTTGCTATCAAGATTGGACATTTGGCATCTAGTTGAGCATGAGTTGAGCTGCATCGTTCGTCACAGTATGACCATTTTTTAGTAAATTTCACCGAGTACATTTTTACAATTACATTATAGATTACAATTTTAGATTTTACAATTTAGTTGTTGTAAGATTTCATTTAACAATTATAAGTACCATGTATGTACAGTATAATAGTTTTCAAAAATCAAATAGCATTATTTTTAATATAATTTTATTTTATTTTATTCTATCTTCGTCTTTTTGGATTTCTAACAACAATGTGTATTCCTATTTTTCTGCGATTAGAAAATGGCAACTCTCTATTCGGTACGCCGTCATCATCCACAAATTAATAATTAAAGATATGCAATTAGGTACAGTTTTCTGTATATATATAGAAAATGACGTTTTAATTCTATAAATTATACCAATTAAACAAAGACAACACCTCTACAACACTGCCAGCTGTCTCAATAGTGATCAGATCCAAAACGTTCAATTACAAATCGCTAGATTATTTTTCTATAATGTTTATGTTATTACTTGCGAGATGTCTGTGATGCATTCTCTGCTAATAGTTTGTGCCGAATCAATCACATAGAGTATCTTATCATAGTTCCAACCAGCCCCAGCAGTCTTTTTCATAGACTTTCTTTGTTTTTATTTGACTTTTTAGCTTACTATGCCTAACCTAGATAAGGTGACAATCGATCTGTACCTATGTGATGATGTATATTTTGACGTCTATAATATTTTGACATAACCACGTCATTACATTTTAAAAAGCTAGGTAATATTTGTAAGAATATTAGTTACACATCCTCGTGTTGGTACTCAAACTGGAAGTTACGGTTAGTTAGTTCGGTAATTCACGCAGCTGAGACGGTTTGAGCCACAGAGTATCAGAGTAGGTTAGAATTGGCATCTAGGCGGATACGTTGTTTCCTTAAAATATGAGACTGTTAAATGTGACATCAAATCATACCAAAGATGTAAGTGGAAGTAGTAAACGACTTAACCACTTTCTAAAATTATATAAATATGAGACAAAACAGCGTATGCGCATAATTTTTACTTGTATTCGTTGTTTGAGTAAATATTTTTGGGACAAGTGTCTCTGAACAAATACCGTCACATGGCACCTCTAACCTACTTTGTTTTCTGTGGTTAGAACGATGCAACGCGATGTGGTGGGCCACGACGGCGGGCATGTAGAACTTTATAGTCAGACACACAAGTACGAGTAGGTATGTAAACACAGACTTTTATTTTTGCTATTATATCGAGCCATACGTAGACATGTAAATAATCAAAGAATATAAAAAAAATTTTTTCGGTAAGATGAGATAATAGATTGAAATATTCGTCCTATATACTGGATTCAAGAATTTTGAAAATTCCTGGTTCCAACATTTGATTCTCTACGACTTATACCAAACATTTAGCATAATATCACTGTTAGTCGTAAGTAATGTGTTTCTTTCAGTTTTATTGAAAATCCAAAAACCGAGCAAATTAATTCATACCTCCTATGGTTTCTTCAGCAGTAGAATATTCCATTTATCCTACACAGCGCCATCTAGACCCAAAGTAAGCAAGTATTATGCTTGTATTATGGGTACTAGTCAACTAATAAACATACTAAAATATTCATTATAATATATGCATATATAGATATTTTACACCCAGACACAATTAGCACACATATTTGTCCCGAGCGGAAATCGAATCCGCGACCTTTGGTTCTGGAGTTGGGATTTCGAACCACTCGGTCAATCGGTCAGTCTGTTATTCATTAAAAAGTGAATTCAATCAATGGTATTAGGTATTAAATAAAATGTTATTGTATGTCTATTACTTATTACTGTTATTAACTTGTTCTAACGACAGAACGATACCAAAACTTGATTGATGATATATTTTTTTAGACCATTGTAACATCTATTTTATTATATTTTTTATTTCAATATTTCCTCTTTTGTGTTGTGCATGGGTTCTTTAAAGAGAGATGAAACTAATGACGTAATATTCTGTCACCTAGGTACTCGAGGTTTGGATAGTTTTGAATATGACAGTATCTAGATATTTCTATTTATCCAAGGCACAAGACCACTTCTTTCGTATGACCGTGGTTTTAAATGAGTTCATTAATCCTTTTCAAGTACAAAATGACGAATAGGTTTTTCTCACAATAATCAGGATGATGTTATAAATAACGAAATGAGATATGGAGATCATGGAAGGTTCACAAACCTTGAATTTTGCTCACTGTACTCGATAAAACTGCGCGTGGGCCTATAAAGTAGATAAAAACAATTGATTTATTAATATTCAGTCAACTAGCGGCTCGTCTTCGATTCGCATGAACGTATTTCGGAATTTTGTGACGTTTATTTTTCTGAAAGTTTTAAAAACTGTTTTGCTGATACCAGTCCTGCATCATATCCTGGTTACGTTTTGGCTGTAAGGTACAAGTTTTGATCATTATGCATATTTTATACCATAGACATATTTTGAGGTTCAAAACCTCTTTACAGACTCACCGATTTGCAGAGTGGTTAGAAACTCTAAATGCAGAACCAAAGGTCGCGGGTTCGATACTCGCCCGGGCCAAATATTTGTGTGCGTGTACATGTACATATTCGTTCCGTGTCTAGGTGTATAATATCTATATAATGTACATATTATTTAAAAATATATTTAACAGTTGTCCAGCTCCAATAATACAAGGATTGCTAGGTTTGGAGCTAGATGTCGCTGTATGTGATGTGCCAGGTATTATTATTTAGGAATATCAGTTCTTCAAGGTACTCTGGTAGTGTCGCGCGGTTGTGCTGCGGGTCAGGAACTGGAACGCTTAAACCCAGAAACTAAGCCAATCATAGTCATTCGTAAGTGTAAAATTAGATGGGATTATGTACCTATGTATTGAAAACTATTAAAATATTATATTTCTTAATCCGATTCTGAATCATAACCAAACGGTTTATTTTGGTTTCATCCATTACAAACTTCTGATTTTGAGGATTAAATAAGTGTTATTTCAATTTCAGTTCTATGGTGGAGTACCTAACTTAGTGATTACAAAAGAAATAAGAAATTGTGTTGTATTGAATCTTAAAATAAATAATGCAATAAAAAAAAGTTTTCGCATTTCTCCAAAAAAGATGAAAATTCGAAATTGTGCTTATTATATTATTCTATCTTTTTTCGTGAATAACACAGGCCAATATATTATTAAAAAAAACTACCAAAAACAAAACTATCTCAAATTGTAAGTTTTTTAAATAAAAAAAGACTTTAAATTATTATTACCTTAAGCAATTTCATCCAGTTTTGGGTTGTCGCGGTAAAGGAGTGTTTATGTTAATCTTTTAATACACGATAACACAATTGTCACGGTTTAGTAGGCCCTACTAGTTTACGAGTAATAGTCGACCAACTTTTGTACTGTTTGCGCACCGTTTGTGTGGAGTTCCTATGAACTTTTCAAGCCGTACTGCCGTACATCAGAGTCGTACTGACCATGGAACCCTGGAAATGAAATCAATTAGAAAAACTGGTCCAATGTGTGTCGCATCAGGCATAGAATATGGTTCCAATATGGTTCCGTGTCTGGGTGTAAATGTATCTATATATTACAAAGAATATATAAGTATGTAAATCAGTTGTTTAGCATTCTATAATACAAGCATAATACTTGCTTACTTTGGGACTAGATGGCGCTGAGTGGGATGTCACAAATATTATTATTATTATAAAGTCATGCCAACAAAAAAAACATCATAAACCAAAACCATTTGTACTACGCATTAATTTGATGGCTGTAACTGATGAACTAGTTGACTCTATACAGTTGTGGTCATTTTCCTAGTAAGTTTCTATTATGTACTATTATCTACCCACAGTAATCTGTGGATATTTCCAGATTTTTCGAAATAGTGGTTCAAGAATTAGAAGGGGGAAATGCAAATCAAGTAAAAATGTCTTTTTAGATCCCTTTTTTGTAAACAAAGTCGTATTTGTAATAAACTGCGAGCAAAATGACTGTAAAATACCTCCCTTTAGAAAGACAGACAGACATAAAGAAACTATAAGGGTTTCTTGTCGGACTGTGGGCCCCTGAAATGTAGTACTGCTTGCAGACAGACATAACGATTTATTTTATATTTTTATAGTAGTAAATATCAATCAATGGCTTCGAGGATCTTTCGAGGTTTCGATTTATTAATTACGATGATAAAACATCTATCAGTCCGTTTCTTGACAATTATAATTGCTACTATGCATTGTAAGTTACTTGATTAATTAATTATAATTGTTATTATTTTAATCAGTAAGTGCCTATTAATAATATTCATACGAAAATTTGATTTTTCAGGCTGTACAATAGCGCATGTTCAGAAACTTCGGACTGTGATATTTGCGAAGCACGGGTAGAGGAGCTGTCCTTTAGGTAAGTTTAACAAAGAAAATATTGAAATTTAATACCATATTTTTTTTTAACGTAGGTATAAGTCTAAAGCGTAAACATAATAGGTACGTTTGTAAAGTAAATATATAGCTATTGTGGCGATAATATACCTAGTGACTAGTCTATCTTGTACAGTTACTATCAAACTTGATGGCGGATCCTAAAGTAGGCAAAAGTCGCGTCGCAGTAACCGGGACGCAGTGGAGCGAGGGGTATATGATTCAAAACCCGAAAGACTGACGCACTTATGAAACCTAGGTCACAGCCTATGTTGTAGACTTCCGGAAAGGTTGCATTTGAACATACACACAAAAACTTAACACTCATAAACATATATAAACACACCCCACCGCACAAATACACCCACTCACACTCAACACCCAAATTCCCTTCACGCTCATACACTCACACCAACATGCAGACACGGACACTTGTATACCGGATTGTACACTGAAATTCATTATGAAATCCTTAATAATACTATAAATGTGAAAATAAGTTTGTTTGTTTTTTTTGGCCTGCATGTTTGTTATGCTTTCACGCCTAAACCGCTAAACAGATTTCAATAAAACTTTTGCACACACTAAAAGAAAGTTGTCAGGAGTGACATATGCTACTTTTTATTTGAGTGTTTGTCTGTCTGTTTGTCGAGTTGATCTCCGAAACGGTTCAACTGATTTTGATGAAATTTTGCAGACATGAATAAAGTGTTCTCAGGGGTGACACAGGCTTGGTTTTGTTTGTCTGTTCCTGCTATTTTTCGAAACAGCTGAATTAATTTCAATGAAATTTTGCAGACTTGAAAAGTGGGTTGTCAGGAGTGATACAATCTACTTATTGCTTGATAGCTATTGCTCATGCTAAGATGGCTAACTGGATTTTGATGAACTTTACTATAGAGATTTCTTAGATAGTTAAGTTTCAAAACTTTATAGCAACTCTTGCAATGTCCTGGAGCGTCGCGTTCCTTTAGCTGTCCTGGTACAAACGTGAAGGACACGGGGCGAAGCCGCGGGCAAAAATAATATTATAATTCTCCTTTGTAAATATCTTCTAGGTTACTTGGAGCGAAAGAGAGAAGAATAAAGACGTGATTTCTTCTTTTATGTTTCTTCTTTTGAGAAAAACGTAAAACGTCGAGATACTACGATCGGGCCAATTTTTTCGCTCACATTTTTGTCTCGACTAAAACTTAAATATGTTATCTTGATAACATATTTAGGTTTTAGTTTAAATAAATTATCTTTTTCGGTGCCAAATCAATCTTTCTTAAGCGATCGAATTATCATTTTCTCTCTTTCACTCTTATGGAGATGAAATAAGAAATAAAGAATGATAATAACTGCCAGTGTGTTATGGTTTTCGATCGTTTCGGAGTATGAGATGTGTGGAATTTCATAAACACAAATTTTTAGAATGACTTATAAGAACATTTACTCCAAAAAAAAATTTTTTTGCAGTACGCTATACACGACCGCTTCCAGTGGGAATAGTTCATACAGCAAAAGAGTTATGGAGCCTTTACTGAAACGTTCTCCGCATCATCGCACTACCTACGGAACCGCATCAGCCAGCGATGATTCCCTTGTAAGTATTGATCATATTTAAAAATCCCCACTGACCTCATCTCTAATGAGTGAACTGTAAAACACTTTTCACGTTATATTAATTACGTAAATCTTAACCGGAGGCCCGCGCCAACGGAATTACTTCACATCGAGTTACCCTTAGAGGTTTCCCGACATCTTCGCGCCGGCGCCGGTGACACCCTAGTGTGCCTCCTGGCCGCTTCGATGAAGTCGTCGGAGCTTTTGGGCTAACGACACACGTCCCTATTATGCTTCAAGCGGTTGTTAGTGGGCGGGACTCCACATACCCCGCGTGCCCGGGCGCGCGAGAACTGTACCTACACGTTTATCCGCCTTCCCTTCGCGTGGGTAAAAAAACAATTAAAAATAATTCATATTTATTTTATTTTATTTTTCCATCTATTACTGTTTCGAATGCTTGCTGATAATCTATAATTATTTACACCTAATTAATTTTTTAAAAATTATAAAAGTAAATACCAATGAAATGTTTTTAATCTTCTTCTTTGTTAAGTCAAAAAAATTAATGTGATAATTTCTGTAGATATTATTCTAGGATCTCTACGCGGTTTTTACGTTATAAACATATCACCTAAGAGCATGTTCTTAGATAAAAGTTTGCGTTCATGGGCCACCAGGGGACATTGCGATAACAAGTTTTTTTAAAACAGCTCTGAGGATCTTGATGCGGTTTTTTGTGTTACATAGATATCACCTAAGACCAGGTTCTTAGATAAGAATTGCGGCTATGAGCCACCAGGGGCGCTGCAATAAATACGTTTCTCTAAAACGACAGGTTAAATAAGCGGTTTTTGCGTCATATCATATGCCACCATGGGGCACTGCAATGGATATGTTTAGTTCGCCGGGTCAGCTAGTATATATATACTGTCTTCACTAGATTATCACTTGCAAATACAGAAGTACATCAGTAGTCTAGTACCGATTATACAAGGTTTACTTAGTTTGGGGCTAGATGGCGCTGTGTGGGATATCCCAGGTGCCAGGTATTATTATTGTATCATTATTGTAATGAATCAGAGGAGGACATGATAATTACTAATTTGTCTTTGTCATTTATAGAACTCGAGTGAGAATATGTTAGATATGTCATGTAGACGTGACACGCGTTCCCTCGATTGCGATCAGATGTGCTTAGTACACAACGCGTAAAGCTTATATAATTTATTATTGCCGTCATATATTATTTCGATAAGTTACTATGTTACTATTACAACAGTTCGAGATAATTTTTTTCCAATTATCGTATCATCACATTTGGCAAATTGTTTTAACAACATGAACCGATAAGCAATCGTCAAGCAATTAGTTCTACGAATTTTTTTAAACTTTATTTATTTTTTTAACGGAAAAAAAGTATTTGAACCGTGACTGTTAAAGATAACTTCTTCATACGTTGATCTGACGTATGGACTTAGGAAGACGTACAATTTGTTAATTGCGTATCGCGAAAAGCTCGACGCAAATACTGAAAATGATAACATGATTCGTTATAACTATCACATCACTTTCCAGATCTTTAATTCCGACTTTATGAATACCCACTAGTACTTTCACCATAGTTTCATTTCATGTGGTTTCACCATGTAACAGATATAAAATATCTGTTTAATACCAGTGTTACATAGGTGAGAGTTTGCTCAGCAATGTATTCTTTGTGGGTGAAACTTAGTAGTCGGAGGTTTGACTGATAAGCATATATTACATAATTACATACCTCCAAGGCAAAAAACAGACCCCTTATAAGATCGCTCAGTTGTCTGTCTGTCTATTCGTCTATGTTTCGATATAAATCAATAGAGAAGGAAATTATTTTAAAATTAAACGTATTTTTATATATATTGCAGTTTTTATTCAATATGAATATTTTTAAACCTACTTATCGACGCTTTAGAGTGAAGACTTCGTATATAATTTTTTTAATTTTAATTTTTCTTTGCTTTGTTATAAAGAATAACTCGTAGAGCATGTTTGCAATGAATCCGTTTTCCAATTTTTTAATTTTAGGTCATCCAGCGGTGTCCATGAAAAGCGCGTATATAAATGAACCTTGCGTAGTTTGTGAGATAATCTCGTTTATGTGATGGAGTTTTGTCGTTTGGACACTTTGGATGTACGAGGTCTTCACTTTACAGCGTCTTCATGTAGATTTTAAGGACTTACAAAGTCAGCTCATAACATATAATTCTATGGGAAAACAAATATATTAAAGGAAATTCGAGAAGAGAACTGTACATTGCTCCCGCTAATGGTATTGCATTGAAGTATTGACGCCAAATAGTATTGTTAGCGGCACGACTTAAGAATGCTGGCCTTCCGTATATAAGTAGTTCGTCTCAGGGTCTGTGAGGTAGTAAGAAATGACGTCATCTATACTAATATTATAAAGCTGAAGAGTTTGTTTGTTTGTTTGTTTGTTTGTTTGTTTGTTTGTTTGTTTGTTTGTTTGTTTGTTTGTTTGTTTGTTTGTTTGTTTGTTTGTTTGTTTGTTTGTTTGTTTGTTTGTTTGTTTGTTTGTTTGTTTGTTTGTTTGTTTGTTTGTTTGTTTGTTTGTTTGTTTGTTTGTTTGTTTGTTTGTTTGTTTGTTTGAACGCGCAAATCTCAGGAACTACTGGTTCAAATTGAAAAATTATAGTTGTGTTGGATAGTCCATTTATCGAGGAAGGCTATAGGCTATACTACATCACGCTACGACCAATAGGAATGGAGCATCAATGAAAAATGTTGCAAAAACGGGAAAAATTATTCCTTTTGAGAGCTTCCGTCGCGCGCGCTGCGTAAACGGTTGATGTTAACCAAAAAATATGTACTACGGAATTATTCCCCTTTAAAAGTTCTAACCAAAAGTCTGCGGCAGCATTAGTGTATCTTTTAAGGTAAACTTACTATAACCTTTTTTATGACAATCAAATTTGTTCTAACATTATGTACTATTTGCGAAGATGTTTTTTAAACGTAATATTAATCCTTATCAAATTAAATACGTTAGTTGTCTTAAGCATTTCATGCATATTATAATTGCCCTTTACACCACACAATTTAAATTAATATCTTAGCAGTTTTTATCGAAATATGAAAACTATAGCGGGAGAAAATAAATTCGCTGTCTGCCTCTGTTCCTTAACTTTTTACTTCCAAACCACGCAATAGACTTTGATACGGTTTTCAGTATTATCTTATTTTCTTATAATCTATTAATCTATATAGTAGAAATACTTATTATAAAGCTGAAGAGTTTGTTTGTTTGTTTGAATGCGCTAATCTCTGAAACTACCAATCGGATTTGAAATTTTTTTTTTGCCTTTGATAGCCTTGAATCTAGCGTAGAGTTATAGGCTATATATATGAAAACGAACTGTCTGTCTATTCGAGCAAATAGGTTTCGGCCAAAACAGCTTAACCGATTTTGATGAAACTTTACACATATGGAAAGGATGTAGCAAAAGTGACATACAGAACTTTTTGTATGTCTGTCTGTACGTCCATCTGTCTAAACCAATTTTAATGAAACATCACAAGTATGAAAAGAAGGTCGTCAAAACTAACAAATGTTACTTTTTGTCCGTCTGTCTGTCTGTACGTGTAAGGTCGTCAAAACTAACAAATGTTACTTTTTGTCCGTCTGTCTGTCTGTACGTGTATCTGTCTATTTGAGCTAATCTCTAAAACGGCTAAACAGATTTTAAGGAAACTTTGCAGAGGGGAAAGAAGGTTGTCAAGAGATTTGACATTAGCTATTTTTTGTCCGTCTGTTTGTCTGTACTTCTATGTGTCTATTCAATTCAATTTTATCTATTCGAGCTAATTTCCACTACGGCTGAACAGATTTTAATGAAACTTTGCAGACGTGAAAGAAGATTGTCAAGAGTGTCATAAGCAACTTTTTGTGTTTATTTGTCTGTCTATCTGTCTGTCGTTTGTCCACACTGATCTATCAACTACTACAGCCAAAACTACTAAGTCTAGGAAGCTTAAATTTGGAACATAGGTTTATTTTATAACGTGAGCATTAAGTTAAGAAAGGCTAAAGGTTAAGATGGGAATGGAGGGACTCAAATAATGACGTGTTTCAGGGTTTTTAGATTTCCACATTTTAAGGGTGGGAAACGGGAGATGAAAAATTGTATCGGTTTTTTTAAAGGGTAGAAGGGGAATGAAGATTGAAAGTTTGAATGGGTGTAACCAAAATTGGTTCCAGCAAAAAGTACGTATAAACCATCTCGAACGTTAATAGTACCTATAACAGGAATTCGTAGTCTACGCAAGCGAAGCTGCGGGCGGTCGCTAGTGGTAAATAAATTGCATGATCGGAATAGTTTCTCCACCGGTCACACCTCACTTCCTGTCGCCAAATAGAAACTAAATCCACTCATTCCATCAACAAAATCTTTGCCTCAATGATATTTTCACTTACCAGGCAAGCAAGAGGGGACCGAAGGTATTAGTAACGATAACGGTACCAATTAATATAAAACGCCTATAAGTGCATATCGGACCACGCACAGTGAAGGGTTTCGTAGTGGTTAAAATTCAAATAAGTTTAAAAACAAACATTTTAAGAACTACTCCACATAGTCAGACCAATTCTCGTTGAAAATTTATTTGAAATGGCACACAAAATATTTTTTTTTACAAATTTTTCACTCCATAGTTGAAAAGTTAGGAGTGGGAAGGGGGAACATTTTTTAGGAATTTCGGAGCGCATATCTCAACAACTATGACAGACAGACGGACACAACGAAATTATAATGAACACTAATAACAACGCCATCTGAAAAAAGCTTTGCTTTGTGGCATGATAAATACTAAACAAATACGCCTACGTATTATTACAACAAGAGTTAATTCAAAAGGAAGACATTCGACATGTGTGTACTACCGTGTTTGACTTACGACTGTGAGACCTGATCCCTAACAAAGCTCCACAGGGAAGAACTTGTGATATGTCAACGTGCAATAGAGCGGAGTATGTTGGGTGTCAAGTCAAACGACAAGATCCGCAGCGATAACTTCATCTTCTTCACTTCACTTCATCAGCCCATTTTTACCCCACTGTAAGGGCTTAGGCCTCCCCCAGGGTGAGGAGGGGGTTTGGAGCTTAAATCCACCACGCTACTCCACTGCGGGTTGGGGATTGTAACGACCGCCATCTATTGACAGCGTCCGGGACCGACTGATTAACGTGCTCTCCGAGGCACGGAGTCAGTGATAGTTAATGTACTTAAGTCAGAAAAACTCATTGGTACACGCCCGGATTCGAACCATGGCCCTATGGCCTTATAAATTTGAGACAGGTTCGTCTCAAATTTATAAGGCCATAGGCCAAAGGCAGCGATAACATTAAATGTAAAAGAAAAGTTTCCAGCATCCTCACGCGCATGCTAGTAGCAATTACTAGCAATTTAATATTGTTTACTTATCAAATTTTTTTTGCGTCGTTATTATAATTCATCGTCTAATAAATTTTTTCACTTGCTTATTATTGTTTAGCATATATATTTATTAAACATATATACAATAAAAACATTTTTTTTAAGGGTCCAGCGGATCTAAACTCAGAGGCGATACTGGATTTTTATAAACGGAAACAACTTCCAGAAAAAACTGAAAAGAAGAAACAGAGCTCCGTGGTGACAATGTAAGTATTCTATTGTAATAATATGTAGATAACAATATATTTGAAACGAAGATAGCAGAATTAGCAAGATAGAGCGTTTCATACTTCGAAACGCGCTAGTTTCTCAGTGTAGTAGGCAGAAACTACCTCACCTTCCTAACGTCTTTAGTACGCCCCTTACCGACCCTTTTATCGTACGCTTCCACTCTATACACTTATTATCATTTTGTATAGGCCTCAAATAATTCGAAACAGGTCTGGCAAATGAGGATGATTATTGTGTAACATGGAATAATAATTCAGTTTTTCAGTATGGAACACGATGCTCGGATCATCATTGCTGGCTATGGCGTGGGGCGTAGGTCGTGCGGGGCTTGGAGGCGCTTTGCTGCTCACGGCTTTTATGGGAGCCCTATGTCTATACACCGCTTATCTGTTGCTTACTGTGAAAAATATGCACGGTAAAAGCTTAGACTATAATAAACTATTTTAGAGATAAACATTTAGATTTATCGGTTTCTCATTAGATTCAAAACGATAATTTACGATATATTTTATATACCATCAGCCCATAATGCCCTACTGCAGGGGCGTAGGCCTCTCTTCCAGATGAGAGGTCTTGGAGTTTAATCCACCACGTTACGTCAGTGCGGGTTGGTGGATTTTAATGATCGCCATCTATTGGTGGCAACCGGCACCGACAGTTTAACGTGCTCTCCGAGGCACAGAGTCAGTGATAGTTATTGTAAATAAGTTAGAAAAAACTTATTGGCATATGCCCTGGGATTGGGGCCACGGCTTTCTAAACAAGAAGTGGGCTCGTTAGTATAAAAAAATATATAAAAACAGGACAAATGGAAATATCATTTTTTGTTCGGACACTCCTTAATTGTTTTGAATAAGATACTAGAACAAGTTTCGGTTACCAACAAGATTTTGTGTGACTGGTTATTGTAAAGTGATTGCTCATAGAAGATCATAGTAGATGCTGCGTAATATGATCTGTGTCATCATCATCATCAGCCCATTTTTACCCCACTGCAGGGGCTTAGGCCTCCCCCAGGGGAAAGGGGGGGGGCTTGCTTGCTTGGACTGCTTAACGTGCCCTCCGAAGCACGGTGTCAGTGATATGTGATATTGTGTACTTAAGTCAGAAAAACTCATTGGTACACGCCCGGATTCGAACCATGGCCCTACGGGGCCTTATAAATTTGAGACAGGTTCGTTGCGCTTTGGGCTATCACGACACTGTGATGATGATCTGTGTACGTAATCCACAGACCAGTCAACCTATAGACCACGCTTTAATAAACGTCAGTATGAAAACGAAATCGCCAAAAAGTGGCGGGGTGCGGGGAGAGGTCGGCTGGTTTTCATTGGCTCGTTCAAAATTTACAATGTAATGGCTTCCGACGTGCTTCCAACTGACCGCTCACAAGAGACGTAGTTATGTAGTGTCAATACATAGCCTTGGCGAATGCTACTCCCTGTCAAAGCGTGGTCTATAAGGTTAACTTGTCTGTGACGTAATCCTAACTGGCATGTCTATGACACGCACATGGCAGGTTTAAATTAGATTAAGTAATTCGTTCACTCAGGTGGCGACCGTTGTGAAGTGCCAGCCCTGTGTCGTATCCTGCTGGGCCGTTGGGCAGAACTAATCGCCCACGCCTTCAGTTTACTTGTGTTGCTGGGAGCCAATGTCGTCTACTGGATCCTTGTAGCCAATTTTCTATACTTCACTGTTAATTATATTGGCAGGTTAGTGACAGGTAG